>VYXF01010897.1:31217-80281 GCA_013397295.1 Polioptila caerulea
GCTCGGGTTGAGCGGCGCTGGGCAAGGGGCAGCCGGTGTGTGACCCCGCCGCGGGGAGCCCCGGGCTGGTGCCGCGGCTCCTGGGCCCGTCCGCTGGCCCCAGGCACCCTGGGTGCCCCGCATTCGCCCTTTCACGGGTGTGCCTGTGCACAGGGAGCCCCGCTCTCCTGGGGTCACCCTCCCGAGCACGGGTGGTGTCCCGAGCATCAGCCGCGGCTCTTCGGCAGCCCCTTGCCAGGGGGGACGGCGGCTCTGCCACTGCGGCTCTGCTGGGGCTGTGGGCACCCGGGCTCTGGTGAGCCACAGGCGTCAGGAGGCACTTGGAGCTCCTGGGCTGTGCAGAAAGAACCAGCTCCCAGCTGTGAACCTGTGCCATGATCGCTGCCCCCACTACAGAGGTGCCCCTGCTCTTTTGGGGGTGCACCACAGGCCTCCCCATGGTGAGAGGTTGGAGCCTGCCCTGATGGTCCCTGTGGGAAATGTTAATACTTTTATTTTTTGTCTCGGTAGAGTAGAGAAGATGTCTGGGATCAAGAGAGTGATCGCGGAGAAGGACCCTGACTATGAGGAGATCACCATCACACATCCCAACAAGCGGCACAAAGCAGCAGAGCAGTCAGGTAGGAGCTGTGGAATTGGAAATTCTGTGGATGTGCTTGCTGCTCAGGAAAAGGCTGGGGTAAGAGTTAAGAGACAAAGGACAGATGTTGGGCGAGGCAGGTAGTGATACCTCTGTGTAGCCAAGTGAAGATTTACCTTGTGTGGATTCATCCCGACCTGCTACCTGGACCATAACTAAGGCATGAGGATGCAGCCTTTGGTGCATGGTAGGAGATAGAGCACAAGCTCTCCACAGCCCCAGCACTTTGGTTTCTGATGCTTCCTAAGGTATTTACAGTCCATCTTCACATGCTGAGTTGTGCTCCAGCCCATGCATTTGTTCTGTGGCTGAAGTCTCCTCTTGGAAAGATTGGCAGGTTGTTTGCATTTTGGGGGATAGAGGTCACACTACAGCATGGGGAGGACAAAAACCATCCATGACCCTGCGGGATAGAAGAGATACCCAACCCTGCAGTACATGCACTGGTGTTGGAAGATGATAAATGTTTGCAAGAGCTGGCAGATGAGGCAGAAAGAAGCCTCTTTGTTGAAGTGTAGAAAGGCTAATTTAGGGAGAAGGAAGGGGCTTTGAAACATGCAAGAGAGGAGGAAGAGGAGCACAACTGGAGGAAAGGTGGGTGAAAAAGTGTAGTGGAGCAAGTGGCTCGATGAGTAGGTTTGCATTTGGCACGCTTGGATATGCTTGCTTTGGGAACCAGCCTGTTGGCTGAGTGCCTGGGACAGGTTGCAGTCTCTCTGGGCAAATGAGAGTAGAGCTGCTTGCCCCGGGGGCAGGGAGTAGGCTAGTGATTTTTGGCATAGCACAGCTAGTGAGAGAGGATCGTGATGGGAAGAGCTGACAAACAGGGAGGTGAGAAAAGTGAGGCTGGCTGTGGGCTCTGAAAAAGATCCAGGAATAGAGCTGGAGCTGCCAGTTGGAGAGAGACAGAGGATGGCTTGGTGGGTGACGTTTTGGAGGATCAGCTGGCCAAGTCTGAGGAGGCTGAACTCCGGGTTGGATGTGTTGCTGGGCAGGTCCTGTCTGCCACGTGGGACAGGGCCCTGCCAGTGGGGGCCCCTGCAGCTGTGCTGGAGCTGGCCATGTCACCACTCCCAGCTGCCTGCCCTGCCTGGCTGCCAGAAGTCACCACCCTCTGCTCTGGCATGTCCCAGGGACTGCAGGCAGGTTTTTAATCTGCTTCTGAAGCAACTTTTCAGAAGGTCTTGATGATGAGCAGGCAGAGTCTCAGGGCCTTGGAAAACTGTCCTTGCCAAAGTGAACTTTGCTTTCAGGAGATTCTCCAAATTGTCTTCTTTCTTCTTTTCATGGAAGATCTCCAGCTTTCAATACTAGAATTCCTTAAGTACACAAATTTCATTAACACGATCCTAATGAGGAACTGCGGATGACACTAAGCTGGGAAAAAATGAGTATAAAGAATTCTTAAAAGCCTCTACAATATAACCAGAAATCCTAAAGTGCTTAAATCCTCATGATGCTGCTGTGGCATGGCAGCCTTGGAAAGAGATGCAGTTGTCCCTCCCTGAACCATACATCTCATGCCTTAATCTGTTTAGGTTTATTTTAAGTGTATAGCCTTACATGAGAATTTCCTCATCATGGTGTTCATGGCTGGAGGTAGATTATATCCCTCTGGTTTTTAATTTTGCCTTACTCATACAGATTCAACCATAATTGTGTTTTAACGTAGGCTTGAACTATTTCTGGTCCTAATATATATATATATATATATATTTTTATATATATATATATATACAAGCATATGTATATGCATAGATGTGCTTGTATGTGGCAAGAGGGAAACCTATTTCCACTGTTGCATGTAGAGGCATCAGTTGCCTCACTCCTGATCAGACAGTAAAATTATCTGTGCTACCTGGAAGATGCCAGCAAAGCCTTGACTTGCTTTTCTTTCCCTTCCCTTTTAGAAACCTCTTCAAACACGTGTGTACTTTTTAGGAAATCATATGCTTCCTCTGAAGCTCAAGTTGAAGTCTTGGTGCTGTTGCCTCCTATTTCACGTAGAAACAACAGATTTTTCCAGGGAAAACCAAACACTTTTGCTGATCTGTCCTATAGGGGGGTCACTCTATTACTGACACAGGCTGGAGCACCTTTTCCAGGCTTTCTCCTACAAGTGTGATTCCCACTTTGCCCAGTTCTGACTTAGAATTTGCTAAAACCAGAAGCTGTTTGAAACCCCTTGATGTAATGGAGGTGGCTTAAATGAAGGGTGCTATTAAAGCCTACAATGGGTGTAGAGCAAAAAGAATAGTTCTTCTCATGTTTATACATGTCCTAGAAAAATATGATAAAATGTCAATTCCATTCTTAGCCACTAATTTGCTGTAAGGTATTTTCACAGTTTGAAATCCTAAACTACATACTTTCCACTAAGGTCAGTAAACTCCTGCTGGAAAGCTAATATTTTTTGACTGCTGTGCTGGAGGAGGATTTTGTAAGAGGCAGACCAGCTTTTGATCGTGTAGTTTCCTTTGTGAGTAATAAACAGCTTGTAGGCTCTCCAGAGCAGGCTGCACTTCGTGCCAGGGCTGTATAAATATGAGTTTGCTTTATTCTTGCTGCGTGAGGTGGTGTAAATTTCCTGGATGTGGATCTGGCCAAGGAGAGCAGAAGAATGTCCGTGGTGTTCCAGCGCGATCACAGAGGGGACTGCACTGGGCCAGCACTTTGGAGTTTTCCTTTTACTGTTTACAGCTTTACTGAGGCAGAAGTAAACAAACTGGCCCTGCTATTCCCAATTTCTGTTATTTGTCATCTCAGACCTAAAAAGGAAAAACTAGTTCTCCACATTAGCTGGCTTTTAAAGAGGCATGTGGTTTTTGTTAAGACATAACTTTTTTTTTTGGAGGAAAATGATCCATCCCTTTATGTGTGTGTGTGCTGAACTTGTTACGCCTTCACTTCTCACTCTATAGTGGTTTCTGATCTTTCTGTTTTCAAGTGGAGCCTCAAAACTAGAAATGTAAATACTTCCTCCTTCTTTCTCTCCCATGTGTGGCCCTGTACAGCTCGAGATGTTACTGTGCAGAAGATCGAGACTATTATAAAGGAACAGTTTGCCGTCGAAATGAAGAGTAAAGAACATGAAATCGAAGTGATAGATCAGGTATAAAGGTTTTGTTCTTGCAAATACCTAAGGTCTTGGTGTTTGGGGAGTGGGGGATTGCTGCAGTGCTCACCATTTCTCTGTGTTTCCTTGCTGCAGCGCCTGATTGAAGCCAGGAGGATGATGGACAAGCTGCGTGCCTGCATTGTGGCTAACTATTATGCCTCTGCTGGTCTCCTCAAAGCTGGAGAGGTAAAAACTACTTTGGGAACCACAAGCCTTCAGGGAGTCTTTGCAGAGGAAGATGGGGAGTTCAGGGGCTGTTCAGCTAATGTTTGGTGTTGAGATGTGATTTAATGAAGTCGTGGAGTACAAACTGCAGGTGGGGTGGCAGTGGGAGAGGAGAATTTGCATCATCTGCTGGGCCTCAGGTATTTGGCAAAGAGGAGTCTTCAAGAAACAGTTGTGAAGTTGTTCAGTAGCCCCATGGTTCTGGTTTCTGAAACACTCTGGGTTTTTTTTCCATCCTCAGTTTTTCCCTGAGAGTACCTTGTTTCTCAGACACTGCACAGTTTGTCCTTGCAAAGCCTTGAAAACTGTGGAATATGTTTTCCCATTTCACAGGAGGAGAGTGGCAACAGATGCATCTGGGGGCTTCTCAGGAAAAAAATAAAATAATAAAGATTTCAAGATTTCTTGGGTCTGGGGCAGTGCTGTGAAACCATCTTCCCTTTGCCCTGGCAGTCTGTTTACAGGTTGGGGAACAGACTGATGGTGGCAGTAAAGCAGGAGATGAATCAAGGGGGTATCACAGAGGGATTAAAAATTCACAAGATTAAAAAAACCTCAAACCCTGCTAGTTAAACCCCAGTTCTGAGCATTCTGCCTTTAATGACTGCTGATTGCAGGGTGTTCATGACTTGTGCAGACTCCCAAATGACATGTAGTTCATTACCAGTGCAGGCATTTTGTTACCATCTTTTCAGTTCAGGTTGATCTGATTTCCAGTGGTTTTTGGAAGCTGTAGGTGGATGCTGCAGACATGGATTTCACTCCAGTCCCATAAGAATTTCTTTTCCAAGCACTTGCTCTCAGTGCTACTCCTGGTCTTCCTATTGTGCTTTTCAGAGGACTTGGAGCTAGATAAAAGCAAAAAGGTTCAGCTTGTTTTTTCCTCTCTAAGCTTGAGTTGAGCAGCTTGAGTTGGAAAAGGTTGTGGTAGCCTTGGAGATCTCTCTGCCCCTTTTGATTTTTGTGTAGGCAGCTGAAGAATGTGACCTAAGTTCCCATCTTTGTAAGTGCCTTTATCCATTGTCATCATGTGTCTGCAGGAGCTGTACTGTTCCTTGTTCTTGTTCTGCCATGCAGGGTGTTTGCTTTTTTCCCTGGTGATTTTCATACTTTGCAGAAATAATATATTTTGTAATTGTTTTGAGGTATTCACAAAACTTACTGATGCCTCCTTGCTTTATTTGGTTATTCAGTAGTTTTGTGAGTTTGTGGCTAGTCTAGCTGTAACTTTGATTACGTTTTAATTTTTTTTTTCTAGAAGTCCTGATTTGCACAAAGGTTAAATCAGTTTTTCCTTTTTTTTGAGATTGTTGCTGATTTCAGTTTTCTTCGTTGTCTGTTTTTAATTGTAGCTCATATATGTTTGACCAGGCAGTGGAAGATTGTGTTGTTTCTGCTTCTGGTAGAGCAGGAGTCTTTGTAGTTTAATTCAGAACTTCTGGGAAGATGATTTGCAAGTTCCTGACCTGTTTTCATAAATATAAACAGTTCTCAAACCCAATGCTGCTGAGTTTTGAGGCTTGGGATCCCTCATGATTGTGCTTTATTATGTTTTCCCACAAATTAGTGGGCTAGATGTTGGTCATTTTACTTGAGGTAAGATAGAAAGAGGCATTCTTTGGTTTGGGCTTTGGGGCTTTTTTGGACAGGTTGTGTATGTGTCCCTGCCCTTGGAGAAATGGCTATAACTCTCCCAAGAGTAACTGAGAGTTGGTAATTGCTCTGCTTGTGCATGTAATGGACAATTGGAAAAGAAGTTCAGGAATGGGATGGTCCTTTAGAGGCCAAGGTGGGACAATGTTTATAACTCCACTCTGGCTGCTGCCTCTCGAGGGCAGTTCTGCTGCTCACTAGTGATGCTGGTGTCTGCCTCTCCCCCAGCCATGCTGGCAGAATTCTGAATCAGGGAACTTGATGTGGATTAAAAATAAATCCGTGAAGGGAAACCAACAAACAAAACCAGTAACAAAACAAAGCAACAAATAAATCCCAAGTCAGTTTCTTGATTTGTTTTCCTTTGTGACTGCCCCATGAATAATTGTTCCAGCCTGGCTGGTGTGGGTGGTTTGGGCAGGGAAGAAGCAGCCTCTTTGAGCTGGTGCTGCCTGTAGGAAGAGCTGCCAGTGCCAGTCTGGTGTGGGTCTGTGGCTGCAGGAGCTGGAGGGAGGCTGCCAGTGCTCTGCTGCTGCACAGGGGTGTTCCTGCTGCCTTGGTTCACCATCAAACCCAGGTGACAGGGTCAGGAAGTGGCATGGGGACACTTGTTTTGAGTTGATGGATNCTTGTGATCAAACCCAGGTGACAGGGAGGTCTGATGCCTGGGTCAGGAAGTGGCATGGAGACACTTGTTTTGAGTTGATGGATGTTTTCCTTCTGCTTCTGAGGTAAAAAGCAAATGCAGGAGAAAAGGAAGGGCCTTTGTCATGGTAATGAAAAAAAACCAAGAGAGATTTAAACACTTGCCTGCCCTGTCCTCCCCTTGCAGGTTTAGGAGGATCTAAGATTAGCTCTAAGATGTCAGTTTTGAGGAAAGTTTGCAAGCATGCCCAAGCACATTATTACTTATCTCCTGATAAGCTTTGGGAGCAGACAGGGTGTAGCTTGCCTCATAGGTGTTGACAAGGCTGCCAATGAGTATCAGAGCTGAAGAGCCTGATGCCCTTACCTACCCTGCTTGCCTGCAAGAGCCAGGCAGCTGTGGCCTTCCTGTGTGTGGTGAGACTGGAGGTGGCTGCACAGGAAGAGGTTCTTTTCAAAGAGGTGTTTTAGGTGGTTGAGTAGGCTGCAGTGCTCCCTTCCAAACCCAGTGGGTTTCTGAGATCAGAAGGTGTGAAGGAGCAGATTCAATTTGGGGTACTGTTTCTGTAGAACCATTTTAAGCTTTTTTCTTCTGCAGCATCTGTTCTTCCTGCAGGGCAGCTGATTAAATATTTGCTCTTTCTTCATTCATTGCCTTTTACTCTTCTGGTGCAGCTTTGTTTTTATCTGGGCTGTGGGGAAAGAGTGACCAGATCTTCCTGGGGGAAAGAGTGACCAGCTCTTCCTGACTTCTTCATTGCAGGGCACCAGGGCGTGCGATGCAACAATTCTTAATCACCCTTCAATCAAGAAATTCTTGGAATCTCCCTCGAGATCTTCGTCTCCAGCTAACCAGGGCTCAGACACTCCCTCTGCCAACCACTCGGAGAGTGACTCGCTCTCTCAGCACAATGACTTTCTCCTGGACAAGGACAATGGCAACTTGGACACCAACGAGCGGCTGACAAACAGCCTGGACCAGAGACAGAGCAGAAATGCTGGCCGGGTAAAGTAAAACTCGAGTGGTGATCAAGTTGTTGGAGGTGTGTGCTCTGAGGACTCAGTGCTGGCACCAGGAGCTCTTCATGTTCTCACCCACCTTGCTGAAGATGTGTTTCTTGCCCTCTCCAACCGCTTGCTCCCACTCCCTCAGCCTGGCTTTGCTGTGAGGCCAACTGAAGTGTCTGTAACGTGGGTACCTCCTCTTACCTCAGTCCTGCCCAAAGGGAGCTCAGCAGGGCGGGGAGAGCCGTGGGGTCAGCACAGCTCTGCCACCCTCAGCCAAAGCCTCTGGGGAAGGAGGTGCTTCACAGCCTGAGCTTGGGCTTTGCTGTGCAGTGGAAGTCAGGCCGGGAGGGTAGAGCCTGCAGAGGAGAGCCATGCCTGTGGTTCCCAGCAGTGTTTTCAGGAAGTGGTGCTGCTGCCTGGCTCTGGGTGCCCATGAGGACTGCATTGCTGAGAATAGTTGATCCACTGGAGGAGTATGGCCTCCGAGATAGCCTGTAGTGTAAACAGAAACACTGGTGGATTAGCTCACCCTGGCAGCAGAGTTGTAGAGCCTGGGTGCACAGCTTGGGACCATACGGGAGAGAATTGTTTTTCTCTTGTTGGTGCTGCTTGCTGTTGTGCATTGCCACCATTTGCTTGACTGAACAAGTCTGACTAAAGTAAGAATATGTTCTCTCAGTGTTCCCTCATGCTTTCTGGGAGGATATTTTTGACCTGGATCCAGTCCCTTCCTTTGTGGCTCACTGTGCAGCCACACAAATGCTTCACCTGTTCGCTGCAGGTGGCTCCACTGGGGAGGCTCTCAGTGTCTGCAGGTGAAATGTGAAATAAGGTGAAACTCTGCAGTTAACTTTCAGTTCCTTTAAGTGGTCAGGCCTGCCAGAGGAGTACAGCCAGGGGTGGGTATATCTCAGTGAATATGACTGCATTCTGCAGCTGAATAATTGCACTTACACATGGCAGGAAGAGCAGTGATTCTGCCTCCATTAAGCAGCAGGGCTGCAGTCTGCTGGAACTTGGCTTTGGGTCTGTAGCAGAAGGCAGATGAGCCCTACAGGGATGTGGCCCCACCTATGTTGTAAACCACCAGACCAGTGGAACTTGTTTCTGTGCTGGGGCATAGATGGATGGAGCAGTTGTGTTGCTTGGGGACAGCACATTCATGCATCTTTGGCCAGTGCAGAGGAGGCTGAGGGGCTGATGAGGAGCAGGAGCCATCCCAGCCTTCTGTGAGCCCTTGCTCCACTTTGAGGTATCCCTGACATAGCAGAGGAGGGGGAATGGTTCCTGAGTGAATCCAGTGTTTCCCACACTGACCCTGCTCTGGCAAGTGCTCAGTGGAGTGCATCCCCTGGGCTGCTCTGTGGTCACTCGAGGATGGCAGTCCCTTACTCTCCAGCCAGACCCTTCATCCAGCAGGCTTGTAGAAAAGCCTCTCAGTCCCATGCAAACAACACTTCTACTTGTGTTGGCATAGTGGGTGGTCAGATCATTGTTCTGGGAGTCTTGGCCACTGCTTGGCAGCTGGGGTTGTGTTACAGGGTGCTGGATTTCTTGTGCCAAGGTGTGGAGCTGTGGGTTTACCTGGCAGTGGCAGGTTATGGCTGCTCTCCCTGCTCAGCTGTGAATTTGTCTCAAACCCAGCCTCGATTCTTCACTGTGAGGCAACACCAGAGACCCTCAGAGCAGCAGAGGCTGGGAATGAGAAAGATTGAGATTTTCAGCCCCCACTCATAGGGAATTGAGCTTTTTTCCTGGTTAGTGACCAACACGATGCCATTCTAGCCATGCCTGGGTTTATTTCAGATAGTGCAGGGGCAGTGCTTCTGAAACCCAGGCTGAAGTCATGGCTCAGCTCCATGGGATGTCGCACCATGTCTGCTCAGTGAAGCCATGCAGTGTGTTCTTGGCCAGGGAGGATAGCATTGTTACATGCCTGAGTTGCTTAAATGTGCCTAGAGAGCAATTGAAGTATTTTTAGGGATGATTCCTTGTTGATCTTTCATTTATGCAGGTTTTTGTTGGATTTTTTTTTTTTTAACAACACCTTACTTTTCTAGCACCAAACAAAATGATGCTTAAGAGGAATGTTTGGGTTTTTGTTTGCCTTTTTTTTCTTCCCCTACCCTCAGGACAGTTCGGGTGTTTCAAGCTCTCAAAAACCAGGACAACGAAATGCCGGACTGTCAAATGATGAAACTTCACGACTTTATGTGAAGAAAACGATTGTGGTTGGCAACGTCTCCAAGTTAGTATCCAGAGCCTGAGGGATGCTCCTTTATTTCAGCATTACATTGACTAGAAAGTTACAATTAGGAGACAAAATGAAGTTGCTAGGCTGTCACAATGTGAGCTGTTACCCTTGGATGATCGCTGTACCCAAGCAGCCCTCCTCTGGTGTCAGCATGAGGTGTTTTTTGTGGAAGGAACAGGTGTTTTGGTAGTTATTTTATTTGTAATTTTTTAATGTGTACAGAGGTTTTAAGATCTCTTTCTCAAGGGAAGTCTTTCAGCCTTTTTTCATCAGGTAGAAGTCAGAAGTTTGCCCCTGAAAATTTGGGAAAGCAAGTTGTCCTAATTGAGTGTGTTGGCTATTTGAATTAGTTGGCTAATTCAGTGTGTCCATGGGTACAATGTGGGGGTTTCTTAAACAGAAGAAAAACTCCAAGAGAACAATGCACCCCCAACCACAATGAGGAAAATTGTGCAAGTTCAGAATAGTCTAAATGAATTATTTCATACAGTTTTTATTTATATTTAAAAGAAGAAGGCAACTAAATATGTATAACTTTTGATCTTTAGGGAAATTAGTGAAGAAAGGCATTAGTTTTAGGAAACTGGACAATTCCAGGTTTAAACTCTCCATCCTTGCTCAACTCAAGTCAGTCTTTTGCATACAATATATCAGACATTTGCTGACAAAACTTAGAGCCAGAATTGCTTCTTGAAAATCTACCTAGGGCTTGACCTAGAACTAAGTATTGTCTGAAGTTGCTTAAAAAATTATAAGAATTGTATTTTTTTGTTTTTATGGTAGCAGAGTTGTTGATGTGTTCTGGTGTGGTTTTGCTTCCTGATAGCTCAGAATAGAATGGGATAAGGAATTTGGCAGTGGTAGAATGTCAAAATTAGGTCTTCTTAATTAAAAGCTGAATGTTTAAATGGGTGAATATCATATAGCAGTTGTGCAGTAAAGTAGAGGAAATGTGTTAGAAACCTAGATTAGATTGTGGGACCTGTGTCTGTCAGAGTAGGGACAATAAGCAGAGATGTGCAGGGGGCAAGGTTCCCACAGGCATTTTAACATCCCCATTTTTTTTGCCTAATCCTTCCCAAAATACTTTTTGCAGTATTTGTCTATTTGGGATTTTTATCTTGTGTTTGTTATTTAATTTCTTTGCCAGGTACATTCCCCCTGACAAGAGAGAAGAAAATGATCAGTCAACCCATAAATGGATGGTGTACGTGCGAGGCTCTCGGAGAGAACCCAGCATAAACCATTTTGTCAAGAAAGTTTGGTTCTTCCTCCACCCCAGTTACAAACCTAATGACCTGGTAGAAGTGAGGTAATAAGGAATTCTTCCAGTCACTATTCCAGTCTTCATGCTTGCCAGGCTTACTGTGCCAAGTTTCTTAGAAAATTAACAACTTCTTTTCCTGGTTTAATACTCCATGTGTGTATTTAATCTCTGGATTAACTTGGCTTCCTTGAAAATACTAATAGTTGTAGTTGTAAAAAAAAAAAATGAAGTTTTATGTAGCAAATGTGCCAGACAGATTTGTTGGCTTGGGGGCTTTTTTAATTTCCTTCTGACAAAAGCATTCTGTTGTTGCATTTTGTGCTGTTGGTGTGGGTTGTGCCTCTCCTGTAGGTGTTACATACACTGTCTGCTGCTCAGGTTAGGCTTCTGGTGCTGAACAAAGTGTTTTCTACCATCATTCCAGTGTGGAAAAGAAAGAGGAATCTCCAAAAGCTGCTTTGCCCATATTTTTAATGTTACATGTGTGTGTGGACATGAATATCCCACTCCAAAATATTTCTCCATGGTGTGAGATCAGTGGCATTGGTTTTGTGCTCTGAGGACTTTCCCATCAGTGTAATGGTGCTGGTGCTCCAGAAACAGGGCATCCTCCCTGTGCCCTCCCAGTCCTTATCCCACAGCTGCTCTCTGAGCTGTGACCCTGCTGGGGGTAGGTCCTCTCTGCACTGCTGCAGGGAAGTGCCCTGTCAGTCTTCCATCCTCCTTCCTTGGACAGGACTGAGGCAGGATGCCTCCAAAGTAATTGGTGTCTTCCCAAAGAAATGATTCTCCACAGGATGTTCAGCTGCCTGCTGGAGGGAGGAGTGTGGGGAGGGCTGCTTAGGTGCAGAGTGGCAGCTTAATTCTGGCAAAATTAAACTCCTGAAAGGCAACTCCAGGAAGACTTACCTGAGAGAAGTGCTGGTATTGCTCATTAATGTTTCTAAGACAACCCTGAGCAGCACAAGAGAAACTCTGTTGTATTTCCTCTGTAACATATCAAATTACCTTTGATTACTGTCTTTTTGTGCCTTTCTCAGTTGTCAGTGCTGGTTATCTTCTGTTTTAATCCTATCTGGTGTCACAGTCCCATTCATTAATGTTCTGGACTAAAAATTGTCTTTAAACCTCTTGCATTTTTTTCTGTTGAAGAAACCGTATTAGCTTTTACCATAACAAGCTGAAATACAGAGTAAAAGTAAATGTTACAGGTCTTTCTTTTTCAGTTTGGAGAATTACAGTGATTAACTTTCCCTTGTTATGCCTCTGTTCTGTTGGTGTTTTATGAAGCAAGTGCCTTTTTGCTGCTAGATGGGGAGCAGCAGGCAGTGATTGCAAAATGCTGCATTGGAAGCTCATTGCAGTGAGCTTTTTTGTTATGTGTTTTTTGTTTTTTTTTTTGAACAAGTGTTTTTCATTTGACATAGCACAGCCCTTTTTTTGTCTTCTTTTTAAAAATACCACACTAGTTTCCCACATGTCTCATCCAACAGTGCATTACCATTTTCTTCCCTGTCCCCTTGTGTGAAGTTAAGTATGTTTTCAGCTGTCCAAAGCCATAAAATTCTCATTGCTGTGATTACACTCTGTGGTGAATAGCAGACCTGAAGATAGCTTTAACTGTCAGCTAGAAAAACAGTCTTTGGCTTTCTGAAAAGTTGGAAGGTGAAAGCTGTGCTACTTCTGCATCAAAATGTAAACACTGTTTGTTTCCAGAGAACCTCCATTTCACCTGACCAGGAGAGGCTGGGGAGAATTCCCAGTGAGGGTGCAGATACACTTCAAGGATAGCCAGAACAAAAGGATTGATATCATACACAATTTGAAGGTATTTGAACAAAATGCTTTAGTGAAAGGCATTTAAATGAGCTCTTGTGCATAATCTAGAAGAGGCTCTGCTTGTGTATGTGCTTTTGCCTCTCTGTGTTACGAGTTCCTGGTGGTTATTTTCACCTGAGCTGTTGAGCTGGAGAATTGAAATGGATCCAGGAAAGCCTCTTACCTTGGGTTCATGGAGTTGATGGAGTAGCAGGGAACCAGCCTTGCAGCAGCTGGACCTGAGTGTGCTCAGAACAGCAGTGTTCACCTGTTTTTTTTCCCCAAAATTTGAGATTTTAATAATGTTTTCACTGGCTTTAGCCTAACAGGGTGCTTCAGGGCTGTCTTTCTGCTGGTGAAGTGGCTGCCCTGTTCTGTTCCTTCAGCACAGGCACTCATCAGCTGATGATCACCTGTGTTGTTAAAATGGGCAGGGAGGGCTGAGGTTCCCTGTTCCCTTTGAAGGGAGCTCCCTTTTCCAGCTCCTTCACCCCTGCAGCACTCAGGATTTCTAGTATGCAGCAGCCCTGGAAAACCAGGCCATTGCTCGTTTTCTTTTTAATTAGTAGTCCCTGGCATTAGTGGACTTAAATCCTGAGCTAGGTTAGTCTCCTTCTTTGAACAGCATTAATTTTATTTGAACTCTGCCTGCATTAATGAATTTCATGCTAAATAAGGTACCTTATTGCAACCCTAAATATAGAGAGTAGAGGAGGTTGAAAATATTCCCCTGCAGCTTAGGGACATTTAATGCAGATGGTGAATAAAATATATTTGGGGAGATGTGACTTGGGGAGAAATTATTAACACTGGGATGGATGGTGAAGGAAGCTCAGCCCACAGAAGAAAACTGAGCCAGTCCATGGCACACAGGAGCTCCAATCAGCAAATCTTTGCTGTTCTCACTCTGAGCCTGTGGCTGCTGTGAGGATGTAGAGGGAGCTGAGCCTCCTCTGTGCCTGGCACCCTGTGTGCCCCTGAGCTCCTGCACATCCCACACCTCTCAAACACAGCTGCTTCTGCAGGTGTCTCAACAGGTGCCTCAGGGATGTTAAACCTCTTTACCAGCTGACAGCTTGGTGTGAACACTTAATCAAAAACTGTAGTGTAAACAAAGCCTTTGTGCTGGTCAGTTAAAAACTCAAGAGTTTTTTCTCATTATTATGTCCTCCTAGTGAGATCAGGAATAAAAAATGGACTGTGCTTGAGGCCTCCTCTCAGATGGAAATACTCCCTCAGAAAATCTCATTTGCTTCAGCTTTTTTGCTCCTTTCCACTTTAGTGTGGGCCTTGGGTCATGGCTGAATGTTTTGCAGAAGAGAGGGAGGGCACTTATGAGAGCACATGATTTCTGACCTTATGGCCTCAAAATATTGGATGCACTGCTGCTCAACTGGCGTAGTTTGAAACTTCTTTCCAACAATTTGTGTTGTAAATTCTAGCTAATGTGATGCTTTGCCCTGGCTAATGTATGGTGTTGTCTTTTCCAGCTGGACAGGACCTACACAGGCCTGCAGACACTTGGTGCAGAAACGGTGAGTCAGAGGGCTGGGGGATGGATTTGATTCCCTGAAAGATGTTTAAAAAGAAAAGGTGCATGGGACTAAGCACAGAGTCAGACCCATTTGGTTTCACAATTTTTAGAATGTAGATTTTGCTCTCTTGTTGAATGAAAGGATTATGACACCTTGTCACTGTTCATGACAACAGTCATTTTTTCTCCTTCCTGGTTCAGGGGAGACTGTTTCCAGCTCTTCCTTCATAAAGAGCTTGGCTTGTACTGGAGCTTTTTGTTTTATTGCTTTGTGAAGCTTTTGGTACAAAATGTTCTGATTTGCATTCTGATCTGCTGCAGAGCTTACACATAAAGAATTTAAGTTCAAGGGATCACTCAACTGTTGAAATTTTGTTGAAATTTTGCTGTGTATTAAGTAATTCTGAGTTTCTGTATCTGTCAAGATTCAGGATTTTAATGGAAAATGAACTCTTGAAAGAAATAAATTCATTAATAACCCATAGCTGGCTAAATTTCTAAAGTTTTCTTGATTTTACTGCAGTGAATGGAAATTTTTATGGTTCAATTGCATTACTTCAGCTTTTCAGTTTGTGGAGAAAACATTAATGTGAAATGTCTACTGTTATTAAAGAACACTTTTGAAGAGTAGATCATGTGGTGTGATTCTCAAGGCCTTAGCAGAAAAGGCAGGCTTCAGTTTTGTGCCTGTCCCTACAGGGGTATGAAGTCCTTACTTTAGTGGGTTGCTTGGAGCTGGGCTCCAGAATCCTTGCAGTGTTTACAATGGACTTGGACCCATGGATCAAGACATTATTTACTGTGGGGGTTCAATGTTGCAAGATTTTTGTCATAGCTCAAGTACTGCTGGACCTTTGGGAGCTGAAATGAATGGAAATGTTAGGAAGACTTGGGGGATACAAAGGGAAAGGTTTTTAAGCATTAAAATAAAAAGGCATGGTTGGCTTTGCTTTTTATATCTTTACTTAGCTACCAAATACTGATGTCCTGTCTCCTGTTTTTGGAAGGTAGTGGATGTGGAGCTGCACAGACATTCCCTTGGTGAGGAGTATCTCTTCTCCCAATCTTCAGAGTCTGACCTCTCTGATGTTCCTACATCTTTGTCACTGCCACTGAGTATCCCAGCACCAGTCAAAGCTTCTTCACCAATTAAACAGCTGAGGGACTCCAGCCCAGATGCTTCTGTGGACAAAGGTAAAGCAAATGGGTGTCAGGCAAATGCAAGATGGACTTGGAGTTTTTGCTCTGCTGGATACCTCCTCTTAATTGCTCTTATGCCTTAAAGGTTGCTGGTGCTACCTGCTTGTTACTCAGTCCAGATGATATTTTCCTTAATGTGCACTGAAATGTGGTTCAGAGATTGTTATAGATTATTTGGTTTTGGAGTTTGGTTTGGGTTTTTAATCTGAAGTTTGTTGAGCAGGCTCTGTTTTGCTAAAACGTAGTGAATAAGGAGCAGCAGATGCAGCTGGAAAAAGGGTGGTTGAGCAGCACTTGTAGTTTTGGTTTTGGCAGACTATTTTTGAGGGGATTTTAGGTTTCTGAATGTTTTGGGCACATTAAATGTATACATTTAAGGAATTGGTCTAGTGGTGTGTTCAGTTACACACTTCAGTACCTACCATGAGCTGGCTATGAGGGAACAGAAATCCCTGAGTATCTGTAATTACTGTGCTGTGGAGAGCAGAGACTGGAAAAGTTGTGTGTGTTTGAGGGACAATGGCATTTCTGTACATCAGTCTTACTCTCCCCTTGCCCTGAGAGATCAGAAAAGTTGGGAACTATTGCAGTGGGGCAGCTCTTGAGGCCTTAGGATCACTTGGATTGTCTGGAGCAGGCAGTGCTGGCCCCATGGGCACACTGTAGGATTTGTAGTTTGGGTCAAATAGGAAGAGCTGTGCCTCTGGGGGCATTTAGCTTTCTGTTCTGGAGCACTTGGTGTTGAGGCTTCCACGACAGACCTTGGTTAGCTGGGCTGAGGTACAAGGGTGTGTGTTACACTGTGTAGTGTGAGAAACCCTCTGGACACAGCAACGTTCTGTTTCAAAATAGTGTCAGATAATGCATGGTCTGATGCTTTTCTTGATTAATTCCCACACTCCTGTGTTCAAGGAGTGGCTGTGAGCTGGTGCCATGCATGGTTGTGCCTCCTGAGAGGCACTGTGGCCCTACTGGTGGTGTTCAGGTTCAGCAAGAAGAATGTCTGCTGTTTAAATGTGGTCTTTTCTTGTGGCCAAAAAAGGACAAACACAAGCAGATTTTAAACACACGGGTTTTCTATTCAAACAGGAAGATTTGTAGCATCTTTAGGTGAGCAGTGCTGCAGCCAACAGGAAGGAAGTAAACCTACCTCCTTTTTACCCTGACAGGCAGTGGCTTCTCCCAGCAGCTCCAAGTTAATTTATCTCCTTCTACACCAAATAAAGTGGATTCCATGGCCCAGCTCAGAAGGCAGTCTCTGGTCTCCTTGTGCTCTTACTCCAAAAAATGCACTGCGAGATTCTCTGCAAAGGAGATCCAGCCTTGGTCCTGTGGAGCCCTAACCAAGGACACTTAGAACTAGCAGCAGCTTTTGGTCAGTGGAGGGACATTCCAAGGAAATGTGTAAGAAGTGGCTGATCAGCTGCCCCAGCTGAACAGGCTGTGCATGGCATCATTTTGTTCTTCTTGTCCAGCAGATCCAAGAGGCCTGTGCAGGAGCAATCCCCTCCTTCAACGCTTCCCAGCAGTTGCTTTTCCTTCCTTCAAGAACGTGTTTTGTCACACCTGAGTTATGCTCTATGTGTAGAGAAGCCCAGTAAGGAATCAGATGTGTGAGCCTAAGTGTTTCTGTTCTTTTCCCTGTTTTGATCAGGATTCTCTGGGAGTGCTGAAACCGAAAGACATGCCGCGTTTTATTCCCTGCCATCCTCGATAGAGCGGACTCCCACCAAGTTAGCCACACAGAAAGTTGCCTTTGGCTCTCATGGAAATTCAGCCTTTCAACCCATTGCAGCTAGCTGTAAAATAGTGCCTCAAGGTCAGAGTCCAAGCCCTGCAGAGTCACCAGGAAAATCCTTCCAGCCTATCACCATGAGTTGCAAGATTGTATCAGGTGAATGTTAGTTTGCTTACCTGAGTGCCTCCTCCTGGAAAACGAGAGAGTGAACCAGTTGGACTTGTTTTGTGTCCTTCCCCTGGTTTTCTTTGGCCAGTCTTTGAGGAACAGACAGTAGGAAACTCTAGAATAAGGAGCTAAGCACACTTCTTAATATTTAATGGAAAAAAAATACAAGTGTGCAATGGTTCACAACAGATCAAAAGCAGAATGAGAGCTGTTCTCACTGCTCTTGAGTGCTTTTAAGTATGAAATAGTCTTGAAATGGACTGCTACCCATAGAAAAGCCCAGGCAAAAACACATCTTCCATGTGGAGTATTTTTATGTGGGAAGAGTCCATTCTTCTCCTCCTGCTTTCATACAGCTGGGATGGATTACAAAGAAGTTTTTCCTTGATTACTGGGTAAATATTTAGTTTTAACCTTGTAGACTCAAATCGACACTCTTGTGCTTCCCATATTGCATCAGATGAAGCAGATTTGGTCTTTGCCTTCCAAAAGTCCACCTTGTGTTGGATTAAATTCCCAGCTGTCTGCAGTGGGCAGTGTGACAGCTTCTGAACCAAACATGGCCAAAGTGCTGCTTTGCTCGTTTCACTTGTGGTCCCTTCCCTGCCTGGGTGTGAAGCCAGTCACTGGATGATGTTTTACATCAGAAAGTATTAATGTACAGCTCACCATGGCACATGCTGTGAAGCTGCAAGGTGATCTGTTGCAGCTCTTCATTTTCTGATGTTCAGGATAGAGAGGGTAAAGCACCAGCTATCAGGGTGTGTGATTTCTGATGATCTGCTCCCAGATAATTTTCTTAAAGTGTGTCTGGTTTGTTGTTTTGGTTTGGGTTTTTTTTGTTTTTGTTTTTTTTATTAAATTTTAATATTGTTCCTTGACATCTTAAAACTGTACTCAGGTTGATTTACACTTGAACCTATGCCAAATGCTTTATTCTTTCTTTATGAGCTCTTCTCTTGATCTTTTCCCAAAGCTTCCTAGAAGGCAGGAATTACAGGGGGCATCCTATCTATCTTTGCTAAAGTCCTTGGGCTATTCTTTGCTGACCTTTGCTATTTACATGTTCTCCTGCTAAACATTTTTCCAAGATTCTGCTGTCTGCTGAGAAGGGTTACCCCTTTCAGATTTCAAAGCAGTTTATAAGACCTGGGGATTTTATTTGATGAGCATTTATGTTCTGTTTTAACTGTCAATAACTGCCAAGAAAGTAGATTACAGGCAGGTGAAGCTTGGTGTTTGCTGCTGTCTCTTTTCTCTGATCACTTCCTTGCCAGTCCTTTTCTCTGAATTTCTTGCTTACCTCTTCATGCAGCTTTTTTCTTCTCTAGTTTCTCTCTGTCCTGGCCATGTTACCCAGAAGCTGTCCATTTTACAGATTGATTTCAAGGGTTTCTGCTGTAGTGAGAGCAGTGAAGGGACCTGGGCTGTTCCTGCTGCCCAAGGCTGTTCCATACAGCCTTTTTAGGGGGACTCCTTGGTTCCCACTCTCGAGTTCCTGTGCCTTGGGCTGCACAAGGGCAAGAGAGCTCAGCTCTCTTTCTCCATCTCCTTGTGTGCATTGGTCTTGGCAGTGAGAATAATGCAGCTAATATCCCTCAGGATTCAGGGGTGGGCCAGATGGCTTCTCAAGTTCCCTTTGAGCCCTGCTTATCCTGGCAGGCAGAGCATGTTTGGGGTAGGTATGAGCCACAGTGCTTTATGTGCCTTTTCCTCTCCTTCTGTCTCCTCTTTCCTTCTCCAAATCCTGTGACCTCGCTCAGGCTGGGAAATGCATCCTCCAAAAACGCTCCTTTCCTAAGCCATTTTCAAAAGTACTACTGTTGCCATGTTTTCATGTTCTGACAACATTTACAAGCTAGAAGCATTGGACTTTTTTCCTGAAGGTTCTCCAATATCGACCCCTAGTCCATCTCCGCTACCTCGTACCCCAACGTCCACTCCGGTGCACATGAAGCAAGGCCCTGCTAGCTCAGTCCTTACTAACCCATACATTCTTGTGGACAAGCCTGGACAGACGGTTGGAGCAGCAGCCACAAGCACAGGTGTGTAGTGCAACCACAGAAGGCAGTGGCTTAGTCTTCCCCGTTCAGGTTTGTTCTCCCTTTGAACTGCTCAGTGGAACAGCAGCGTTCCAGCTGCTGGAGGTGGAGGAAGGGTATCTAGAGAAGGAGGAAGGTGTTGGTTTGCACAGCTGGCCTGCCTGAGGGTATCTCAGACCTGAGCGTTGCTCCCTTCAGGAAACAGCACAGTCTAAAGCCAGACTGAATTCTTAGCCACCTCTTCAAAGAGAGGCTGTTCTTTTCAGGTGAGAAGGGAAGGGGAGAAAGTGATGTAGACTGTGTTGCACAGCTTTAGACAGAAAGAAGGCACAGGTGGTTGGGTGACAGTTCTGGTGTGGATGTGCAAAGAGCATGGAGAGGTCCCAGTGACTGGCAGATCAGTCTTGAGTCCCAATGTAGGGCACAGTGGATGTGTTGAAGTACAGGGACCCTGGTTACCAGGAGAACTGCAGGGCTGGATTTTGTTCCTGCTCTCAGCTGATCCAACTCCAGCTGGTTTGGATTCCTCTTAAATGGATTCCCTCAGTGGTGACAAAAGCCTGGGGTCACAGGGAGGGCTGAACTGCAGGACACAGGTGATGGATAGAGGAGTCAGTCAGTAATCTTTGTGTTGGGGTGGAGGAAAGGCCCCCCAGAAGTCATTTATTTGTTGTGATATATGGCCAAGAAGTGCTGTCTGTTTTAAAACACTCTGGTTTGTGTATGTGTGTGCTTCCCAGCATCTCAGCAGGATGCCCAGGGCCAAGTGAGGGAGTGCAGCATCCATGGAACAGAAACCATTTGCTAGGCATGGTTGGAGTACACAAAAATTCTTTTTACTAATGCTCCCTCCCTTTATCTGAGGGAACACAGCTGTCATGTTCATTTTAACTTGATTACAGAGGGAATTGGTTGGGTAATTGGTAGAAATTGTGTAGCTGTATTTTTTAAACTGTGTTTTGAGCTTTCTTGGTAACACTGATGCTGTTTCAACAGTAGGGTTTGATTAATTGGGGTTTTTTTAATTAGTTGGGGATATCTGCCTCTTATTTTCTGTTTCTTCTTTACCTCCAGCCTGACTGTCTACTCTGCCTAAGTGGTTTATCATGGTTTGGGTAACTTTGGGGTTTTTCTAATAGAGGTTTGCACACAGAGGATAGGATGTGCAGATGCACCAGGTGGTTGGGATTTACAAGTGTTAGTGCAGTTATTGGTAAAGCTGCAGTTTCCCACCACAGTGGAGATGTACAGAGTGGCCTGGCAGAGGCTGCTTGCTGCCTCTCCCTCCCTGCATTCCTGCATCCTGCACAAGTCAGATCACATCAGTGGCAGGGCAGAAAATTATACCCTCCCCAAACAACTTTGTTGTGAGAGATCTTCATCACCAGACCCTGTGTGAGGGTGCAGAGGTGTCTGTGGAAATGACTTTTTGGCAACAGCAGCCAGGCTGGATTGTATTACAGAAAAAGTCACTGGGGCACTTTTGATAATGCTGCAGATTGTATGTAGGAAAAGGGGTGAGATCTTCATACTCTGTGAAAGCCAGCCTCCCCAAAGCCCTTATTCTCAGAAATGGCTGCTCATTTACTTCTAAACTCAAGGGTGGATTTTGGTACAACTGTATGGGACACTGGCTTTTTGCTTTCATGTGTGCAGTCCATGGCTTTGGTCTCTTGACCAAACAAAACTGCCAAACCAGCCCAAGAGCAGCAATCACAAGACTGCTGAGGAGCAGCCTTGTGCACACACTGATAATGCAGGGTAAGTTTTCCATGGGACCCCCATCCAGCTTGGGGGCCAGGAGTGTGCTGTGGCACACGTGTCAGTCTGATCATTTCACAAGAGCATCTGCCACAGATGACTCTGTGCCTTCATTCCTTGTTTCTGTTTCTTCCTCTACCTTCCTCACTCTGTCCCTTGCTCGTGTTACTCCTCACTTTGTCTCCCTCCTTTTGTGGCCTTTCTTTTCCTTCCCTCTCCAAGCCTTCCTCCATGCCGGTGTCCAAGGCTAGTGTGAGTTCAGGGGGCTTCTGGGCAGCAGAGGACTTTGCATTTGTCCTAATTTCACATATCTGCACCCGTAGCTGATATCCTCTGCCCCTCAGGAAGGTTCTTAACCATTTGCTTGCTGGGCAGAGCAGTGGGTGGAGAGCACCTTCCCTGGGGCATGGTTCCTGCAGGTGGAAATTCCGTGGTGGATCTGTCTTGTGCCCATGGCAGTTCCAGCTGATGTACCTGATGGAGAATGCAGATGAAATTAAATTCCTTGTTCCTTGTTAGAAGAGGTTTCATGTGCTCCCAGCCCTCACCCAGCATCTGCTTTATTTCCTGCTGCACAGGGAGCCCGACCAGCAAACTGAGCAGTGTCTGTCAGGCCTCTCACGGGACTGCATCTCCTGTGTCAAAGACCCACGGGAGCAGTTTTGGCACCTCAGCTGTCAAGGTAATGTTCTCATTAGGTGTGTGCTTCCCCTTTAAAGTCCAGCTTTCTATTAAATGGGACTTTTTAGCACTAAAAATTCTGCACTTCAGAATCCAAGTTCCTTGGATTGTCATTTCGTGCGAAGGCTTCCTGTGTCTAACAGATGGAGCCATAGGAGAACATGGTGGTTATACAAGATGATAGTGTCACTTCATGCAGCTCTAATTAGGCTGCTCTTCTACTTCTCTGAAGGAAATCCATGGAGGGCATAGCTCCCCAAATGTATCTTTCAAAAAAACTCTTCTGTAGCTGGCTTTGATCTTCTTCTCTTTGTTAGTCACAGAGTATGATTAAACCAGAGATGCCTACCTCAGAACCTTCACTCTGTTCATTATTTTTGTACAGCAGCTGTTCCTGGCAGCCTGGAAATAACTCATGTAGTGATTTTACAACTGCTTGCATCTAGAAAAATGTTTGTGTAGACAGTGGAGTAACATTTGGATGTGTAAACAAACAGCAATAAATACAGTTCATGTCTCTGATCTGCAAAGCCCAAAAAGTACAGAGCTGAAGTGTCTCACTTGAAATCTTTCCCTCACCTTGTGCTAGGGAGGATATTTCTGGCAGGGAAGTGGCGTCAGCGAGGCTCTGAAAGCAGCTGGTGGGTGTGCTGCTGGAAACAGGAGCATTCCCCTGCCCCCAAGCCTCAGAATTAAAGCAGGATATGGTGGGGGAAGGCTTGCCAGTCAGTCTGCAGAGAGCAAATCACTTCACATTTGGAACTGAGATGCTTCCTATGTCTGAGGGGGAAAAGGTGTCACAGACTGTTGTCTGAAGCAATGAGTTTGGAGTAGCATTTTCAGTGTCAGGTGTGCAGCTGGCTAGTTAGAGTTTAAAAACCTGTGTGCTCAGATGGATTTCACTTAACTGTGTTGGAAGTCATTCATTATTCTTTATTTTTCACTGATTTGGGACAGTTTTTTCTGAAAAGTGTTCAATGAGTTAAGGCAGGTACACAGCATTAGTAACAGCTGAATTCTGTATTTCCAGGGCAACATTTAAAATTGTAGATATTTTTTGAAACTCATGAAAAGCATACTTCTGTAAACAGAAATGTAATTTGATTTGTGTCTTCTGGTTGATGGAAATGCTGTAATTTTAGGGTTTCTTTAAAGAGAAGAGTGTGCCTGATAGTTCAGTGGGATATTACAGGTTGTGCATTACTCATCACTTTCCATCTCCTCACTGTGTGCTGGTTTTCTGTATTTATTTTAATGACTTCAGGCTGTGTTTCTGCAGCCAGTCTCAAATGCAGCTGCTGTTGGGAGGACAGGTTGTGCCTCTAGCCTTGTTTTCACCCCTCATTTGCCACCAGTTGTGGTGACCCAGAGCAGACAGCCAGCCTGTGTGATAACCTGTGCGTTTCCAGCCAGTGTGTGTCAGTGCAAGGAAGATTCCAGGAGCTGCAGGGCCCGATTTCTGCTCATGATCCAACCCAAGGATGGGCCAAGATGTTGTAAAACCATGGCTTTGGGGTTCACATTGATTGTAAAAGAGAGCAATTACACTGTAACAAACTCCCTCGATGCACTTGACTTCTCTGCTGGCCTTAGACCCAGAAGTGCCAGGTGCAGGTGGTGAAATGTTTTTTACTTAATGTTTGTTTTTTCTGCCAAATGGTGAGTTCTGTCTGGAGGGATGGTGTGCCACTGCATTGTTCCAGTTAGAGGAGAAGGATTTTCCCCTCTGTGACTTGTTTCTTCTTACACTGTCTTCTCTCTCTGAGTCTGTAGAATCAGAGTTCTGTAGAATTCTAGAGTTCTATAGAATCTCAAAATGATTGAGGTTGGCAGAGACCTTTGCAGATCAACCACTCCAACTCAAAGCAGGGTCAGATAGAGCAGGTTCCTTAGGAATGTGTCCAATTGGGTTTTGAGTATCTTCAAGGCTGAAGAGCCCCCAGCCTCTCTGACCAACCTGTTACTCTGTCTGGGCACCATCAACAACAAGGTTTTCCTTATCATTTCCTGTATTTCAATTTGTGCCCATTGACTCTGTCCTTGCATGGGATACTGTTGAGTGTTGTCTGGCTTGACCTTCCTTACATGTTCCTACCAGGTATTCATATGCATTAATAAGATGCCCCCACAGCCTATTTGAATTTTCAGTGAAATACTTTATATAAGAATTGATCAGGGAACATGAGTTGATATTTTTGCCTGTGTATGACATGGTAAGAAACAGTTACTGCTGTTGGAGATGTAACTTTCCAACTAAAGTTTGCTTTGTGTGTTATATTAAGGAAGTTGGACTCCTTTTACTCAAGTGTTGACTGATTTTTGGAAATGTCTTATTTGCACAGGTAATTTGGCCTGCCCAGATAATCCATGCTGCCCTTTATTAGCAGTCACTTGTTTTATTTCCTTTATTGGACATATCACTGATTTTTGCACCATGTCTTCTTGTTTGCAGCAGGAGGATTCTCTTTTTGCCACCATGCCACCCCTTTGTCCCATTGGGAGTCATTCCAAGGTGCAAAGCCCCAAATCGGTCACTGGAGGACTGGGAGCTTTTACAAAGGTATCCCTCCTGACTTTTGTGCTGGGACAGGCAGCCCAGTAGTGTCATTTCATGCTGATTGTGCCACAAACCTTGCAACTCCAGTGCCTGTAACACATACTGGAAGCAATGTATCTTGCTGCTCAGGGCTCTGTAGCATCTCTCACAAATGTGTCTTGTTTTCTTTTCTTTCCCTGTGGCTCTGCTGTACCTGGGATCTTGCCTTTTATCACCTCTTTGGGGTTCTTTTGAGTCACTGTTGTGTTCAGGCTGATATTTTGAAAGCTATTTTTAGTGGGATGCAGTAGAAGTAAACTGCAATAGATCTGAAAGGAGCTTCTTAAAAAATTATAACAGTGATTTGTGAATCTCAGATGTTGCTGCTTCTGACCGTGTTTCCTTAAATATTACCATGTGGAATATAAAATTGTTTCTGGCAATGTTAGGTGATCCAAGTAAAAGGTGAAAGAATGCTTCCTACCAGTTACACTACCTACAGCAACCTAACATGAAAACAACCCCAAAGAGGCTTAATTTGTGTTACTGCCCTTAGAGATTAGATGTAGGGGAAACATAAAACATATACACAAGAGAATGTGTGTATGTCAGCTATAGTAATTTACAGTGTCTGTAGCTGCTGGTTGTAATGTTGCAGGATAGAAACAAAAAACAGGTTCAGAACATGAATTTGAAACTTTAAAGTGTCGTGGCTCCTTGCAGAGATGCAGGGTCTGAAGAAGTCAGGTCTGGCCAAGTCCCTTGTCAGGATGAGTGGTACTTGTAACTCGACCAGCAATTGCTGTGACTCTGTAGTTTCCATGACCACCTCTGAAATGGGGCCTTCTTTGTCACTTTGTCACTTTGTCACACCACCCCGTGTGCTGTGTGGGAGCAGCCCCCCCTTGGAGCCCAGTCAGTCCCTGTGGAGTTCAGCTATGCCTGCCCCTCCCTGCACACAGGCTGCTCCACAAGCAATCTTCAGTGGTTGAAGGTGATGCCTTGGAGGAGCTCCCTGAAACAGGGGCTAGACAAGATGAAGAGAATAAAGTGGATATTTATTAAAGGCCTTCAACAGTCAGAGCCTCCCAGAGGCTACACCCAAGGGGGACAATGGTCAGGAGTTTTTCAGACAGATAGAAATATGGTTCATGTACATATCAAGGGTTAATCCTCCAATTACAGCTTCAGGTAATGAAGTCATTTACCCCCAGTTTGCTCCCCACAATTCACTTTGGTTTGTGCTTTTTGGGGCCTGGGTCTGTTGGGTGTCCTTGGATCCCAGGCCCAGAGGGATTGTTCTGTCTGACCAAAGTGTGAAGACAACCAACACTCTGTTTGGAGTTTGGGGTTATGCACTAACACCGTACAGGATTTGAAAAAGATAAAGGCTAAACTCGGAAGGCCTTGGAGGTGTTTTGCTGTCCTTGTGACTGTGTGTTCCCCCTGCCCAGGTGATCATCAAGCAGGAGCCCGGGGAGCTGCCGCAGCAGGCGGCGGTGCCGGCGGCGGGCGCGGCGCAGCCCTCGGTGCAGCAGTACGTCACCGTCAAGGGCAGCCACATGCTGGCCCTGTCCCCGCAGAAACCCGTGGTGGGCGGCGGTGAGGGCACGGTGCAGTCCAAGGTAAGGGGCACGTGGGCATCCCTGGGGTGGTGGGAGCTGTCTCGTGGTGTTACCGCAGCCCTTGGTGCTCCCCCAGGGGAGCAGGGCTGCTCCTGCCTCGCTCCCAGGTGGCAGCAGCACGGGGAGCTGGGTTCCTGTGTGCAGAGTGGCTTCTTGGGAAGGGAGCGAGCTGAGCAGGCACTGTTGGATTTTACTGTGCCCAGGGACATCTCCTGCTTCTGTCCAAGCCGTTGCCAACAGTGGGGTGCAGGCGCTTTTGGACTGTCAGCCCAGAAAGCTGGCTGCCATCAGCAGCTCTTGCTGAAACTCATCCAGAGCTTTCCATAAGGGAAGGTGAATTCCTTCCTAGGAATGCAGGCCTGCAACACAGGAGAACAGCACGAACAGGGAGCAGTGTGGAGGCTGAGCCAGAACTGCATTAGGTGAAAGCAGTCCTTGAGTGGCAACTCAGGCATTTTACTGTAGGAGTCGTGCCAGTGCAGTTCTGGTTTGACAGGAGTGACACAGCTTCTGAGAAGGCACAGTGCAGTGACAAGATGACAGATGTGTCAGAAGTTATCTCCACTCTTGCCTCTTTCCATTGTGGACAGAGTCAAATGATGTGCCAGGCACTAGAGATTTCATACAGAACTTTCACGTTTGCATAAGTAAATACTTTTTTTGCATTTGCAGCATTTCCTTGTTCTTTTTGCTGCCTTTCTTGCCTATTTGAGCAGATATGCAAAAACTCATGTCTGCTGCAGTTACCATTAACACATAAAATTGAAGCACTTTGTGGGTTCTGCTTTGAGGCCGTTTTTCCCAGGGAATCTGCTCCTGTGAATGTGTTGAAACTGAATTTCTACATCTCTTTAATTCACCAAGGCAAGCTTTAGCTTCAGCTGGAACTAAGCCATAGCTTATAAATCAGAAAAAAAAGGAATTGCCCTGTGATTTGAATGAACTTAATCTTTTGTGGGTAAGCTGAGATCCTGACTGGGTTTAACAGTTTATCGTTTTACTTGGGATTGGCCTCTTGCCGATTTAATTTTGTTCCTAAATGAAGAGCTTCTTTTCGTGACCAGGCACGTCCTGAAATGTCTGGAGATGGGGGTAGGGTGCCAGCCAGGATTCCCAGGGTGGCTGTGGCCAGCAGGATCCCATCCCATCCCATCTCATCCCATCCCTGTCTCTTGCAGGTTGTTGGCGTTCCGGTCGGTTCTGCGCTGCAGTCGACAGTGAAACAAGCAGTGGCAATAAGTGGTGGGCAGATCCTTGTGGCAAAGTCCAGCTCCTCAGTGGCAAAGGCTGTTGGTTCCAAGCAGGTTGTGACTCAAGGTGTAGCCAAAGCCATCGTGAGTGGAGGTGGAGGGACCATTGTGGCTCAGCCCGTGCAGACCATAACAAAGGCACAAGTTTCATCCACAGGGGCTCTGAAAAGTACATCTCAAGGCTCAGGTAGAGTGATTTTACACCTTGTTAATAGCTAGTGATGGGTCTATAATGATTTCTACTGCAAAATAACTGTGTGTGAGTGAAAAACTTGGAAGTGAGTAGAGAGCTCTGTAGGAAAATTCAGGCTGGGATGAATAATAAAGAAAATGTTAATTCATTATCTGTAAGGGGGAAGAGGGAGCAAGTGCTTTAAAACATGCAGTGTTCTGGGAGTGGAGACCAGATGGATACACCAGGGAATGTGCAGGAGACCTTGAAGGCTTTCATGGGGCCAGATCTCACATTTTTGCCTGGCATTAATGGTCCTTTCCCCATGAATCCAGCCAGCCAGAGCCAAAGTGTCCCTATTTGATCCCCACATCTTCCCCAGTGCTTAAAGGTACAGGAGTATGGGCAGAAGCATCGGCCCAGAGCTGCTTTAGCTGAGCACAGCCTGGGGCTCTGGGCTGTTGGAAAGCTGCTGTGTGGTGCCTGGCCCTGCAGGAAGCCTGTAGAGCCCACGGCTGTGCTGCTTTGGCCTGCAACCACAAATGCACACAGAGATTTTTTCCAGCCCTATTAAAAAAAGTATCTGTGCATCACTGGTGGAGTTAATCTGTGGTTAGAGCAGCTAAGTAGGGATTACTGAGGGCTGGTTGCATGTTACTGAGTACTTCCATCCTGTGCAGATTGCAGTGCATACGACTTTCTGCAAGCAACTGTTTTATTCCTTTTTATTCTCTCTTTCTAGTGATGGCTACACTGCAGTTACCAGCCACCAACCTGGCAAACCTGGCAAACTTACCACCAGGCACCAAGCTGTACCTCACCACCAACAGCAAGAACCCTTCTGGGAAAGGAAAACTGCTGCTGATACCCCAAGGAGCCATACTGCGAGCCACAAATAATGCTAGTTAGTCTTGCAGGGAAATCTAATGAGTTAAATAATGTAATCACTGCATAATTAATATGTTTGGCATTTTTGCTAGAAAGCATCCTGGTGCTGTGGAAATCACTAATGGGATAGGGCTGCTTTGTTCACAACCACCCATATGTGGTGCTTTTTAAGGCTGAGATCTCACCAGTGGCTTTTGTTTTCAGTGAAACTGCTTTTCATGCCGTGCTCTCAATGCAGAAATGTTTTCTTGGTTAATAGACCTGTGACTGGAACTCCAGTGAAATACCTGCAGCTGAGGCAGTCCAACTTTGATAATCTCTTTGGCAACAGGGAAGACCAGATGCTTACGATGTTTGTGACAGAGCCATGAGCATTTTTTTCCCCTGTTTCTTAATGAGAAACTGCAAAAAGTCGCTGTTCAGGCTGTTCCTTCTGGAGACAGAGCAATATCAAAGTGGGACTGCAAATTACCACTGTTAGATATCCATGATCTGTTATTATGTTAACAAAATTGCACTGACAGTGCAGTTAAAGTGAAATTAAAATTAAGAAGCCAGTGTGATTCAGAGTGTTTCCAGAGCTTTTGCTGCAGATTCATACCTGCAAAAGAGTGAGGAAAAGATTTTTTGTTAGACAGCATTTTCATTTCATAGAAAATTCAAAACAGCCTGAAATGAGATTTGTTTATCCACTAGCCCTTATCTCCCCAATAGCTCCTCTTGTTCATGGCATTAGCTGAGCTGTAAGAGCACAGCAGCACAGCTGAACTCTTCTTTACTGAGTAATAACATTACTTGACTGCTAAACACCAAATGTCTGGCAAAGTCTTTTCAAGTACTTGTGTGTGTGATGCTTTAGCAGCTGGCACTGTCTGGTTACCAAAGGGTCAAGTCTTTTCCTCTGGTTACAGGTCTTCAGTCTGGTTCTTCTACGAATAGTGGAGGAGGAGGAGGAGGAGGGGGAACCCAAAGCACAAGCAGTAACTTGTCACAGCACCTCACCTACACATCCTACATCCTGAAGCAGACGCCCCAGGTCAGTGGCACAAGCATCTCAATGGAAGCACACTGACATTTCAGGCTGCAGGGGTGCTAGGTGCATGTCCTGTGGTTCTGTAGAGTGTGAAACATTCTGGGGCTCTGGTGTCTGGATCTTACTTGATGTTTTTCCTGCTCTGCTTCCATCAGAAGCTGTTCTGCAGAGAGAAGGCTGCATCCAGTGTAGTTAACAGTGCCTTGTTTCAGATGAAATGTTGTTGTGGCTACATTATAACCATGAGCTTTTATCTGTTACTGATGCTCCTAGATTTCTGTTGACTCTTAACTGTGTTTCAAGGTGCTGACCTCCCTGATTTCTTCCTGGAGCAGGGCACCTTTCTGGTTGGCCAGCCTTCACCTCAGGGCTCTGGGAAGCAGATGACTCCAGCGTCAGTTGTTCAGGGCAGTGTAGGAGTTGGAGCATCTTCCACACAAGGACAAGCCCTAAAAGTGATAACTGGACAGAAAACAGCTCTGTTTACACAGGTAACGTGCAACTGATGTGTTTCTCTCTTCCTAGTTTTGTCAGGTAAAGTACAGGAACCACAGCCACACATTATTGAGAGCATTTCCTTTCATAGTTTGGTTTGATGTGGGGTTTTGTACAGTTGTGGTGCTGGCTGTACCACGGTGAGGAAAGCACACAAAGGCTTGCTTTCTTCAGACTACAGATTTCCAGCTTTCTCTTCTCAGATGCAGTCTGTGTAAGGTTGGGAAGGCTGCTCTGTAAATGGGCTCTGGGATTTCTCAGTAAAATGGAATTGGAAAAGTGAATGAAGGCAGGTGCAAAACTGCTTAAATACTCAAACTGTTGAAATGGGTCACCTGCAAAAGCTCTTAAAAATCCTTGGTTTGGTACCCCTCAAAGGTCCTTCTTTTAAAAAGTACCAAGTAGTCTCTATGAAATTCAAATGCCCTAAGAGTACTTGCCAAAATTCAAGATTGACAGACATGTATTTGCAAAGTCAACACTTATAAAGTTGATTTCTGAGGTGATAATTTCGTTCCAGCAATTATTCCCAGAATCTGATTTTTTCAAAAGTATTTTGAAAATGTTTTCTAGTAATATAAAAAGCAATAATCTTGTTTTGTTGTTGTTCTGTTTTGATTTGTTGTTTTTTTTAATGATTTAAAACCCTAACTAATATATACTGTTTTGCTTATGCTACATTTTTTCTCAAAGGCTGCATCCAGTGGACAGACATCACTGGTGAAAATATCAGATGGGTCTATAAAATCAGTGCCTGCCTCATCCCAGCTCTCCAAACCTGGCACCACTGTGCTGAGAGTATCAGGAGGTGTCATCACCACGGCTGCTGCCCCTGCCGTGGCCCTCCCCACAAATGGGGTGGCCCAGGTGAGGAACAGCACTGCCAGTGTTCCCTAATGCAGTGTTTGCCACGACAGTCCCAGGGAAGGACTTGTACTGCTCTTCTCCCCTGCTGGTGTTCTCCACAGCCAGCTTGCTGCCCTTCCTTGTAGCCAGCAGCTTTAAGCAGCCTGTGGTGCTCCTGAGAGCACAGGGCTCACTGCAGGCTGTGTGCAGAGGCTGTCACTGCTCTCCCCCCCAGGGCAGCTGTGGCTCTGCAGCCTGGGAAGGCAGGGAGGCAGGACACAGAACGTTCCTGAAGTGAATGCTCTTGTGGGTGGGTGCAGCCATGGATCCAATTGATGCAGGCTGTCCACCTGGAGTGGAGCTGCAGTGCCTGGAGAGGGGAGGAGGCAGCAAAATGAAGAGTGTGGAATTCACTCTGAGCCTGTTTCTTGCTATCAGCCCCTAATCTGTGCCTCCCAAATGCCTGTAGGGGGTTGATGCCATGCTGCCACAGCCTCCATTCTGTATGTGCCATCATTTTGTGGGGGATTTAGGATATGAGCTTGAGAATCTCTTGCTTCCTAACAATTGATAGAAATTTGGGGTTGGCACTTTTCTTACTTGTGTTACTTTGTTGTGCTTAACTTTAAATCACCTGTGATGTGAAAAGGGATTTGTTATCCCTCTCTGCCTCTTACACAGCAAACAGATAATGCAGCTTCCAGTTCATCATCTTCTGGAACCCCTGCAGTAAAGACACCTGGACAGCAACACCAGATCTGTGTAAGCCAGAGCCAGTCTACTTCATCAGTAGTGAATAAGACTGCAGCTTCCAGTGTTGTAAGTGTTGCTTCCTTGATGACTACAGCAACACCAGTGACGGGAAAAGCTACAGTATCAGGTATTAAACTCCCCTCACACCTTTCCTTGAGAAAATCAGGATCCAGGTGTGAGTTCTGTACATGTCTTCACTGTAAATGGAAGAATTTAGTCACCTGCATTTGCGAGTGTGTGAAAATCATGCTTTCTAAAACATCTTATTAGCTTAACTTTTGGCTTAGCCAAGGAAATTTCTAATAATTTGGCATCCTTTTGGCATTGACTGTATCTGTAACTAATAACAGCACAGGTTTCCCTTTGGTATTCGAGAGGGATTTTAGTTTTCTTGGCAGGTTTTCACTAGAAGGTACATTTTACCTGTCAGGAGCAGAGTCTGTCACTATCAAGATACCAGCAGTACTTGATTAGTTTGTGAAAGTCAAACTCCACCGTGTGCAGAAAATGAGCAGAATTTGAGGCTTTGCATCTGCTCTGTTGGGATTGAAAAGGAGAGAGATGTTGATTAGAGGGAACTGGAGCCTTTGAAGTCAAAATTTATTAAGTACAGTGAAGAAGGCTGGATCTGGATCATTCAAGTTAATAAAAATGAAGTAATAAAAATGATCTGCCCTTACGTGGAGGGGAGTTCTCCTTATTTAGTTTTATTGTATTTCCAACATCTTTCATGTCAGGGAGGGCAAATACAGCAGGTCTGAGAGTTATGAGTTAAATTTGGAAATTTTTGTTTAGAATCATTTACCTAGTGGAGTGTTCTGTGCACTTAAAATGGTTTCTTATGAAATGAAAGCAGACTAAAAATACAGGAAAGAGAAAACAAGTGACACTGAGCTTATCTGACATGTCTTTATGAAGCAGCTCATCTTGTTTGCTCTCTACTCCGACTTAAACTTCTCCTTTCTCATGGGTATATTTTACCCAGAGCTTGAAAATAAGCAGCATAGACTGCTAAGACTGACAGAATCATGCAGGAAGCAATTCAGTATTTTTCTCTTTGCAAGGAAAGCAGCCAGGTGGGTTTTTTGGAGGAAATAAGCCATACTAAATAGCTTTCAGATTAAAACTCCCATTTACATGTGAGAATGCTGTCTAGATTTTGTTTTGGGTTTTTTTTTATATAACCTGAGGCATTGACTTCATAGTGGAAAACTTTTCCTTCAAGAATCTCAGAAGGAACAGTTGCTATAAAACAGTTATTTTGATGTAATAACAAAGAATAACTCAAAACTGTTAAAATTCTGATCATTTGTGTTTTTAAAGGCAACTTTTTGAGAAGGATCTCAAACTTTCCCTTGTTTTGTATCAAGCAATGTCTCCCACCCACCAGGCTGGTAGGGTTTGTTGAAAAGGTCCCTTGCTGTCCCACCCTGATACATTAGTGTGTCCCACCCAAAGCAATGGGGAACACTAGGTGAGCCTTCTTGCCTGGAGCTGAAAGCCTAACTGACCAGTGCTGGACATCCCTAAAAACTGAGAAAAACCAAGACATCTTCACCAGAACTTGCATGTTTAGACCTTGGAAGGCAGCTGTGTTTCAGTGTACTACTACTACTACTACTAATAATGTCAAAACTAATCATTGTTGCAAAATTGCCATGGTGAAACTAAGAAGTTTATTGTTGTCAATACTTTAAAATAGACCTGCTAAATTTCTGCTGTCTGAAGAAAAGTTAGCTACAGATTGAATACAAGTACATGGAAAATAGCCAGTTTACCAGTAGAAAGAATGGACATAGGCCCAAATCACAGTGTCACAGTGCTGGCTGTGGTGCCTTGGGGTGTCATCACAAGGAGGTGACATCTCCTTGTGGAGGAGAGAGCTGGCAGACAGGTGAAGAGCCCTCCTCAGCCATGGGACTGTGGCACAGCTTGGAGTTGTGCTGAATTTACTGAGTGCTGCCATTGATAATGCTGTTGATAGCAGAATGTTCTGCTTGTTCTTTTGGGCTTGACTAAAGTCAGGGATTTAGTTCAGTCTCCAGTTGAATGTACTTCCCAGCCTGACTAGCCATCCTTATGTGTGTGCTCAGTGCACGTTGCTGAGAGACTCACAGGACTCAGTTCAGGTGTGTCCTTGGTCAGAGCTGCTGCACAGCAGCCTTGGGCTTGTCCCATGGTTGGAACAGGGTTGATTGTGCCCTGCTGACTGCAGTGGAGGCTGCTAAGCTGAACTGCAGAGGTGTGAGTGGCACAGGGATACCTCCCTGAGAGCAGCTGTGTGAGTACAACAGAGCTGTAGTTCACTGGCTTCCCACAGCCTTGAGCACGAGGTCTGGTCCTGACAAGAGTTTTACTCTGCTGAGCCTGCTTCAGTTGAAAGGTTTGTTACATCAACTTTTGCTTAAGATCCCTTAGGTAATGAGGAGATTTGCTTTACAACTCTCAGAGTGCTGTGCAGCATGTAAGAGTGTGCACACTGCAGTGCAGCACCACAGCATTTCAGCCTTCACTCGTGTCAGGGGAAACTCATCCTGACAGCTCACCCAGCTGTGGCTTGTTAAGAGGGTGGCAGTGCCAGGTTACATGCCATCCTGCTTCCAGCAGAAAGGGAGAGAAGTAGCTGGAGATAAACTAACTGGTGTGTTTTATTTAACATTTTGTCTTCCGTTCTTCTTGCAGGGTTGCTAAAAATCCACTCAAATCAGTCTAGTCCACAGCAGGCTGTTCTGACAGTTCCCAGCCAGCTTAAACAGCTCGGTGTAAACACAGCTTCTGGAGGTGTTCAGACAATACTCATGCCTATGAACAAAGGTAAAGGGCAGAGGAGGATGACAGATGGTGTTTGAAAATCTCCTTTGACACAGGGTAGCACTTGGTCACTGTTGGCATACATGGTCCGAAGTAGAGATAGAAGAAATTGTAGCAAGGAATTCACCCCTAAACTTTGTGCTGCAAAAAGAGTGTGTTGCTTCTGAAAATGTTAATTTGTCGAAGTCTATGAAATTTGATTTCTTTTTTCTTCTTTGTTGCCCCCCCTTTTTTTTTTTTTCTGTTCATCTCCAGTTCTACAGTCACTTTCTACCAGCAAAATTTCAGCAGTTTCAGCAGTCACAGCAGCAAGTACAGTTGTCCCAAGTCCCTCCACGGCATCCCTTGCCAAAGGTAAAAAGGGATTTCTTAGTAAGAGAAGTAGTAAAAAAAAGCAAAAAAAAAAAAAGCTGGTGCTGCTTTATGCAAGTGGCCTGACTATTAGACTCCATGACTGTGGGTTCTTTTATTTCTGTTTCTATTAGAGTTTAAATCAAGTTAAAATGTCACCTGGGGACTTGGAGTTTAACAGTGACTTCCCCCTCAACAAATGCCACAGCGTAGACGAGTATGGAGAAAAATGAGAATGTTCTAGAAAGCTACAAGGAGTACCTTAAACACTCATTGTTTCAGTCCATATTTGCAGAACTGCATAGAGCAGCAAGTGTTCAACCCCAGATCCTGCTGTTCTCAGCCAGATGTACTGAAGGTTGCTTTCCAGCAGCACTAGATGCAGACAGCATGTGTCCCTGTGCACACAGAGGGGAAAGAGAAGCACACAATCCTTCCCAGAATAAAGCATGGGGTAGGCAGAGCTGCCACACCTCGAGTCCAGTTGTGGCAGAGCTGTCATGTCTCTCTCCATCCCAGCTGTGTGACCAGACTGCCTGGTTATTGGGGTTTGGCACATCCTCTCACTGCTTCTGTCTCACCAGAGTTCTGTCCTAGACATGAGAAAGTTCACTTGTCACAATCAGTGATGTCTTCAAAAAAGTTGTTGCTTTGAAATGTCACTTCTTGTTAAAACTTGATGGCTTTCTCTGCAGCTCTTTTTTTGCAGATTGGCCAGGCAGTTTGGTTTAGATCAGGCAGTCATATGTAAAACAGCAGCAATTGATAATGCAGGTTTTCTGACAAGGATGAGATGTGAGCATGTGGAGATTTGTGGGGGGAACATGTTCTGGTAGGTCTCTTTCAGCAAAATTGAAGGTCAAATTTGTTCATGCTTAGCAGTGAGAATGCAAACAATAAATGAAGAGATGTTATGTAAGACCTTTAGTCTTACTGGAGTCTCACAAGACTGTCTGGTACTTTTATCAAGCTGGCTGTACTTTTTGTCTTAAAATGTGTTCTGTTTCTTTGAAGTTAAGATGGAGCCTGATGCAACAGGACAGAACTGCAGCTCTGTGGGTACCCAAGAAAGCCAAGCAGCAGTTAAAACAGAAGAGAGCTCTGAACTCGGGAATTACGTTATCAAGTAATTATTCAGTTCTCTATAAGGATTTCTGATCTCTGAAGTGCTGGGGAAATGGAGGTGGTTCTAAGGGCATGTGCAGTAGTGTTACCTCCACCTAGAAATACATTATAAAATCTGTCCTCTACACTGCTGTATCTGTACTAATCCTGTTGGGTGGCATTAGTTTCAGACAGTGTTGCAACATTTTATTTGTGAATGGATTTGTATGCACGGTTCATGGAAGGAGAAAAATTACTTGAAGACTTGCAGTTGTTTTGGGCTTTGTTAAAATCACAAGCTGCTAAAATCTCTTTATCATACTCTGCTTATATAAGTCCCATTGCCATAACATGTCCTTAGGTCACACTGCCCAGTGAAATGCAGCTCTGAAAAGGGCATCTGAAATAAGTAGACCTGTCCAACTTCTGGACTCTCCAGTCTTGTTAAGCTCATATACTTGCATAATTACTTAGTATGAGGGCTGCTTTGCTTCAGAAATAGAATTAAATAATAATGAGTATTCGATCACTGGATGCTGTGAAATCCAGTGCCTTGTTTGTGATGCTTTTGCAAGTACTTGATAGTGTTTTTTCACCAGAACTCAGACTACAGAATTTTCTCTGCATTTTTCTTGCAGTGTGTAGGATGTCTCTTCTGCTCTTGATTCCTCTGGCTTTCCTGTCTCTGTGTTTTGTAAAGTTTTGTTATCTCAGTGTGTCCCTGCAAACACTACCCTGATGGAGAGTGTGTGTAAGAGACAGGAATAAATCTTCAGTCACTACACACTGAAAATTATCTTAGTTATCATATAACTATTGGAAAATACAGTTCCTGACAGTTGAATAGATTGTGGCTTGTTTAGTCAAGTCCTATAAATACGAAGTTTCCCATGTTTCCTACTGGAACAGCCTGCCTAGTTATCCCTCAAAGTAATGTTGCAGCTTGCAAGGTAATGCAGGGATTTTCTCCAAGCCTGTCTTCAGTTTCTTCAGCCTGACAAATGCAGCTTTAGATGTGGACACTTTGGTGAGAGGGAGGGCTGTTTGGAATACCTTCCCTGGATTGGGGTGTAACAGTTTATCCTCACGCTGCTCTTTGTAATGCCTTGGGGCTAAACACTTTAAACCATGCAGTGATTTTGAAACCTTTTACATCTGATTCATTGCTTCCAACAGCACTCTTCACTGTGATTCTTTTTATCCCTTGCAGCATAGAATATTTGGAGAACATCCAGCAGCTTTTAACAGCAATAGTGAAGAAGGTTCCATTAATTGCTGAAAAAAGTAAGCAATAAATGAAAAGGCTTTGCTCTGTGTTGTCAGTATATCAACAGAATGCCTTGCATACTCTGTAGCCACAGAAGTTATTAAAAGTTGGAGTGAAATGAAGCCATTCTCCTAGAGAGTTTACCCCAGGGGTTATTCTGAAGATGCTTAGAATTAGGTTCTTCCAGTAAAGTCAAATATGCTGTTAGCAGTTAAAATCTTTCATCTCTTATGTTTTCATTAGAAATAGATTGTATTTCTTCACATAATGGCTGCAAGTAGGTTTTCTTTTTCCTAGTTTGTCCTTAATGGATGTGCTTTTTTCTTTTCTTCTGTTTTTAAATTTAACACTAGGGTTTCATCGAGCTGGCAAATACAGTAACATAGCTCAACACTGAAATATGTTTGTTACTGGGGGTTTTGCCTTCTTTTTTGAACAAAAGGGGATAATTTGCAGAGAAACATACTAGTCTTGTGTGGTACTTTATGATTTCATTCCTCTTACTCATGTACATAACTGAAAATGCATCAGCTTTCCCTGGTAACTAATGCACTTTGAATGAGTGGTCTGGGTAGAGCAGAGGCAGCAAAGAAGAAGTGAGAGGCACAGTAAAACTTTCATCACATACAGCTCTCGTGCTTTTGTCAGGAAACCTTTTCACTGTTGTTTCATTTTTATGTTGTAATTTGTTTGGAAAAAAAAAAATCCAGTCTTCCAAAGAAAAATACTTTAACTAGTGAGGCAGACTTACAGGTCTACATAATAGAGTTTTGGTGGGGGGAAAGAGGCTTTAAACAACCTATAGCTACAGGTTCTGTGTATATGACCCAGAGGGAGGCTGATTTTGCATTCAAAAACAGTGTCAGTCTCTCTTGGAGAGAGCACAGCATTTGAAAGAGTTGGTTGCAGTCATTGAGCCTGTGAGCATGAAATGCATTTCCCTCTTCCTCTTTGCTAAATAACATCAAGCCCAGAATGCATCTCACTTCACTTACTGAAAATTTAATAGAGTTTTTGATTTTGTGTTTTTTTAGGTGAGGATGTAAGCTCTTTTTGTGCCAGTTCAGTGGAACAGTATTACAGCTGGAACATTGGGAAGAGGAGGGCAGCCGAGGTAATTCTCTCCTCCGATGTTTCATAAGCAGTCACTAGGAACACAAGAAGGATTTGGGAATTATAGAACCTTCCTTGGTGTCTGATTTGTTTTCTGAAGAAATCTGTTATTTTAAATGGCAGCATTCCTTACTGCAAGGTGCACTGACTTGTGTTCAGACAGTGATCCAGTTTATTGTTCATAGGCTTTCCCAAGCAGAAAGGATGCTGAAGGTCATTTTTCAGTTTATTTATAGTAAGATATTTTTTGAAGCATTTTAAAGCTCTAAATTTTTTCAGACTGGTAGTACTTAATCCTCATCTCTCCTCTGTGGCATGTTCCAGTCAGGGGAATTTTACCCACCATGCTTTATCTATCTTGCTATGGGATTGTGTCTGCTTTCTGTAGGATGAGAATGGAGGGATCTGACATAAGCAGTACTAGTGCTGAAACAGATTGTCAGTTCACCAAAGATAAATATTTCAGTAAACCTGGACCTTTTGTATTGTGGTTTCCCTCTGTTTCTTCATAACTTTGCCATCTTGCTGTGGAGTTTTACAGGGAAGATGTTAACACTGGATTAGATCCTCTGCTGTTGCCAGCTTAAATGATCAAAGAGCTTAACCAAATTTTAAGAGCATGCTTCACTCTAGTGGATTTCTTGCACTGAGCCATTTTGGTGTTACTTGGGAGATGAAACATTTCAAGTCAAGACAAATGTGACTGGGCCCCTGTAAATGTGTGTCCCTTTTCTTGAGATTTTTTTTTTAGATGTTAAAGCAAAGTTTATATAACCTGTCAGAAGTCACTCTGACTCCTGAGAAAATCATGTTCCTTTTCTGTTTCCCTTGCAACCTGGATTATGGTTCTGGGCTGTAAGCTAACCATAAATGCTCTAGCCAGTGTGATGAGCTTTCTCTGTGCTTGGTCCCAGTGGCAACGAGCAATGACAGTGAGAAAGATCCTCCAAGAAATCGTCGAGAAGCACCCCAGGTTCCACAGCATCACCCCCCTGAAGACGAAGCACGTGGTGCACTGGTGTCGGTGCCACGGCTACACCCCACCGGACCCCGAGACCCTGCGGGGCGAGGAGGACTCCATTGAGGACGTGCTGACACAGATAGACAGTGAGCCAGGTGAGTGCAGAGGGACAGGGAGCTCCTTTCTGCCAAGGACACTGGTTATTAAATGCTTGTGTACGCATCTGGAGAAGGGGGTTCTTGCTTTTTTTGTTTTCATTTAATTCACTCTGGAATAACAGAACTTGGAGATGGTAAGGGCAGGTGGGTGGGTGGTAAGGTACAAATGGGGCTGTCCTTTGTCCCTATCAGTCCTGGTGTTTTTCTGGGGCTTCTCTTGGTTTTTATTGTGCTTTGGGACCCTTGGAGGCTCAGTGTAGATGAATCTCATGAAAGATGATCTTTGCTTCACATTATAATCATTTATAAGTGGATACACAAAGCAAATATAGGGAGTAATGACATTTCTGCCCTTGAGTAGGCTTAGCCTCTGTTAAAACTTACCATGCAAGCACTATGAATGAGTTCAGGTACAGAACCAAAAAAGCCAAACCTGGCAGTGGCAGTGTGGAGCTCAGTGGCAGTTAAATTATCTCCAAAAGTGAGGCGAATTGGCTTGTGTGAAGCTTCATGCTTTGTATTACAGCTGCTACACTATTCCAGTAGCATAGCTCTAGGATCCTCTCAGTTCATTTCAGTATGCATTAAAATTGCGTCTTAATTTCATCCATTCTTCACAGTTGAGCTCTCTTGTTTCACCTGAAGAGAATCCCTTTCCAAAAGCTGAATGTTTTTCTGTTCTGATCATGCAGGGATTTAAGGTATTTCACCGAAGAGTGTGGAATTGATTATAAGTTGTAAAATCTGGCCCTGCGTTGCAGCTGTTGAGGGTGGAAAGAAGCCTTTAGATAATATCTCCATCTAAATCACTGTATTTGTGTTTGTCTTTGAGGAGTAGAATCTTTTTACTGCATAGCTTTGCACTGAAGGTTTTACTGGCTTGTGTCAATCATGCAGAGAAGAGGTTCCCTTTTGCCATTCCACTGTGAACCTGTCTTCTGATTATTTCTTAAGAAGCACAATAATGCTTGTCACAATGTAAAAGATGATTTAGCACTACATGGTGCCTACATGTAAAAGCTCCACTTCTCTAAGCAAGTTGAAGAGCATCAGATCGATTTGCCCAGTTGCCAAAAAGCTTCAAAAACTTCTGTGAGAATATTTGGGAGACTGACGTGAGCCTGGTTTTGTATAAAATGCAGTGTTCTTGATTGGTGTAGGAGCAGATGTGGGAGAGAACCATGAGTGTCATGAAGATATAATTAGAAGGCTCTCACTGACTGTTTGCATTTCTGTTCATCCTTATATTTGGTAGGCACTACAGAATTAACTTGCAATTACCTTAATTTCTTGCCATATTTTGAGTGTGCATCTGTTTATAAACAGCCTTTCATAACCTATGGTGTTTAATTGATTGCTTCTATTTCAGAGTGCCCTTCATCTTACAGCAGTGGTGAGGAGCTGTGCCGAAAACTGGAGGAACTACAGCAATTTCTGAAGCAAGAGCCAGAACATGAAGAGGAAGTAGATATTCTCAACTTTAGCGAGCCATTAAAAATAAACATTAAGAAAGAACAGGAGGAGAAACAAGAAGAGATGAAGTTCTACATGGCTTCCTTGCCTGCATCAGAGTTTGTGAGGGACACTGCTGAGAAGGTAATAAGTGAATCATAAAGCTAATTAGAACTGTTGTTAAGATAGTTGTGCTTTTACATTTATTTAATTGCATTTCTTTCACCTATATAGGCCTGGGGACTTTTTAATGAAATTTTTTATACATGCCTTGGAAAAATTGGACCTTCTAACTCAAGGCATGCAGCTGCCCATTCTGGCAGGGGAAGGGGAAGAATACCAGCAGGGAGCTCACTTCAGAGTAACTGTTTTGCAGGGCTTAGTACAGAAAAATCATCTTGAAAGGCTAAAAGCAAGGATAAATGAGGAATGAGGAGCACTAGCACTGAATTCTTCCTGTTCCATCATGCAAAAGATGTGGAGTTGTTGCTCTTCCTGTTCCATCATGCAAAAGATGTGGACTTGTTGCTTAGACCAATGCTGTGTAATAGCAGTTCCTGCAAACGGGGTTGTGTTAAAACTCAGCAAACTTCTGCTTGGATTTCTTCTTCCTGTTCAGTGTAGGGCAGGAGAGAGGGAGGTTTTCTGTCACAGCAGCAGAAGAGAGAGGAGACTAGAGGCTTGTAGGAAAGAGTGCTTGCTGTTGTACCAGAGCAGCAGGAGGAGTTTGCATGAGCAGTTGTTGGAGGAAGAAAGGATCCCTGTCCCCACGTCACCTGCTGACACCAAGGACAAAACTTTGATTCTGCAATGTGTCTGGTCTCTTGCTACAAAGGCACGGGCACAGCGAGAGTGGAACTGAGGAATAAAACACTCTTGGGATGTGGAACAGCAGGGAGTACTGTTTAAAGTGCTTCAGTGGCCTTAGCTGGGTGCAGGGAAGATGATGAGTAGATGGATTGAAGATTTGTACAGTTTTAAAATGGAGCATCCATTCTCAACCCAAAGATACCCAGTGCAGCCTGGGTTTTGGGTGGACTTTCTGAAACAAAAACTAAAACCTGCTTTTGTTTCTTCTGACTTTCAGAGTCATTTCTACAGGCTGTGCTAATTTTACCCAGATTTTTCTTTAAATTAAGCCTGAGATTAATACTGCTTGAAAGCTCTGTATGTCTACTTGCTTCTCTTTTAACTACCCTTTGTTATAGGGTTTTTTTCTGTTAATCTTATCTAATTCTAGTACAATGTGAGTTGTGCTTTTTGATGTACTAATTCTTTTTTCTCTCTTGTATTTTATAGATAGGGATTTCTTTTCAACCTGCTGAGGTACAAAAGAATGTTTATGCATCTGTAATAGAAGATATGATATTAAAGGTAAGAAATTACTTCACAGGAAGGGCTTGTCTGTAATTGTGTTAACTCAGCAGTTAGAGAAAAAAAGATGGAATATCTTTATTGATGTACATTTATCAAATCAAAGTCTATCTTTCTGCATGAATAGATAGATATATAGCTGCCCAACAAGGGTTATACACTTTAGTGTGGGTTTTCAGATTTCTAACTGATTTGTTGGCTTGGACACTGAACAGGGATTTGCAAATTCTCACCACCACTATGATACTGACTCATTCTGTAATTTTGAAAGTACCCCTTGCTTTGTCCTTCTCTTCAGAATTGGGGGGAAGTCTTTCAGATTGTGTAAGACTTGATTGTTTTATACAAGGTTAGCTATATTTTTCTAAATACTTCTCAGTTACTTTGCCCAGGTTGTCTCTGCTGGGAGACTGCTGAATTCCTGTGGAAAGTGGCAATTCTGCCATGTGTGAAAAACTATTTCTCTATCATAATCACTTCTGGAAAAACAGAGAAATGGTTTTGCACCAGAATTTAAACAGCAGGGATCTGGAGTTCTTGGGTTTGGACTGAAGGCTAACACAGATTATTTCTAGCAGCACTCTGGTGTATTTTATGCCAGAGATGATTTTTGGGGTTGTTAACACAGACTTCAGCCTATCAGAAGATGAGTTTTACAAAAACTAATTGATTCCAGGTGGCACATGCACTCGTGCATGCTTGTGCTGTGCTCCCAGTTGAACTCTGATCCAGACACACCCATTTGTAGACACAGATCATAGCCAGCAGGTTGCTCCAGTATAATGGTAGAGTTATTCCAGCTGTCCTCACTGAATGTTGCAGAAACCTCTCCTCTGGTCTTGATACAGCACAGAAAGCCAAGGGCCTTAATTAGCTTTTGACTGAACCTTGGTTAAGCCAAGTTTTGGACACATGGCTGCCCAGGCTGGGAGGTTTCTGTGAGGATGTCTCGACACCAAGCCTGGTGACCATAGGGAGAGGGCTGGGATGCAGGCTCTGGCTCCCAGGAGAATATCTGCAGTCTGCCATGTACAAAACCAGCTCTGCTGTGTGAGAGAAAGGGTCCTGAAGCGTTCTTTGAAGCTCTGGCTCTGGAATTCTTGATCCACCCTGCTGGGCATGTACAGCTCTGCAGGTCTGGAGGGAAAGCAGGCTGGGCTGTTGCAGCCTGAGCTCTGTGTGCCTCTGGGTCTCTTTCTGTTAAATAAACTCAAGTCTTGAGTAATATTAACTCACTCGAGCATCTTGAACTGCCCTGTGCTGATCATTTGAGGATTGAAGCCAGCCCAAATTTCTGCTGCTTTTACACTGATAGTTGAGAAAACAGCAAGTTCCTTTGCTCTTTTTGTCACGCTGCCCCTAACGCTGTCTCTTGTCTCAGGCCACTGAGCAGCTGATGAGTGATATCCTCCGGCAAGCGCTGGCTGTGGCGTACCAGGCAGCTCCTCACAACAGGTACAGCAGGGGCTGCTCTGCCAGCACTCACACCAGCACTGAGCGTGGAATGGCTTCGGGGGTTTAGTCAGGCTTTGTGTGGCTCACGCCACGAGACTGAGGGGATTTACAGACTATACTCTGAGAAGAACCAAGCCTTCGTTTCCCTAGTGGGAGAGGATGGGAGCATAAACACTAAAATCGAGGCAGGATTCTCTGGTGTTGCCATACCCCAGAGGCAGATGGCTCTGTTTCTGCAGAGCCACACTGGAAGGACCTGCTCGGTTACTGTGTAAACAGCTTAGCCATGGCCTGCCACAACTTAACCTAAATAATCTTTTTATTTTACTGATACACATTTTTCCTGCCTCAGATGCTGAGTGATTTTTATAGAATCATAACATTATTTGGATTGCAAGGGGCCTTAAAGATCATCTTGTTCCACCCCCTGCCATGTGCAGGGACACCTTCCACTATCTCAGGTTGCTCCAAGCCCCATGCAACCTGGCCTTGGACACTTGCAGGGGTGGGGCATCCACAGCTGCTCTGGACAACCTGTCCCAGTGCCTCACCACCCTCAATAGTAAAGAATCTTTTTTTTTAATACCTAATGATTAGGTCAGATTTTGATTTCTGTTAAGCAGCATGATTTGGGATAGCTTAAATTGATTTTTAAAAACCCAAACACTATGAGAAAACGCTCAGTTTAAATATTCTCTTGTATGCAATATAGAAATATTTACATAATATATTAAAAAGTATGTATACATGTCACATATGGAAGTACATACACAACAATTATGCTGTACAAGTTCAAGAATTCATACTTTAGTACTTGATTTTCCTGTCCTAGTGCCCAAGAGGTTTCCCCCCAGTCATTTGAGTGGCTTTTTTTGTGTTGTGGTATTTTAATGCTTTCCCTGCATTATGCTAACATCTGCTCTTATATCCTTTTTTTGCTTTTATTTGTTTTTATTTGCTTTTGATTGTTATTTTTGACTTGCTGCTTTATGGACATGTGTTTTTTGTGTATTATAATAGCATCTCTGATGCATTCCCTGCAGGACTCCAAGAGAGATCACAGTGATGAATATTCACAAAGCCATCTGTAATATTCCCTTTCTTGACTTCCTCACAAACAAACATATGAAGATACTAAATGAGGAGCAATGAAATAGAGCAGAGAAGGTGCTACAGGAAAGGTGGATTTATGACTGAAGTTGGGCTGACAAATCCAGTATTTCTGTAGGACGCTATTACATTTATAACATTGGGCTACTAGATTGTTACCTCCAATTAAAGATGCACCTTAATGCAACAAAATGATGCTCTGTTCCAAATCAAGTTGTTAAATGTCAGTGTTTACTTGGTAAGTGTATGTTCAGTGGCTGAACAGACATTGTCAGTTTGCATCGAGTTGCTAGCTGTGAGAGACTCCACAGGCCTGGTCCCTCTGAGACGGCTCTGCTGGTGAGACTGAACTGGTTTTTAAGATGAGAAATTATGTTTTTTAATGCAGTCTGCATACAAGCTGGTTTCCCCATGCAGTGAGCAGAGCACTTGCTGTGGCACTCTGAATATGGGAGAAGCCCCAGGCAGCTCTGTAAGGTGGGCTGTTTGAGTAGATGGGTGGATTAGGTGTGGATTTGGGGGAGCAGAAGGCTGATGGCAGCAGCAAATTTGGCCATTCTTGCCTGAGCATATGTGGCATATGTGACTGAGAACACAGCTGAGGAGGTTTGTCAGCAGCTTACTCAGCTAAGTGTCACCTAACCAAATTCCTTGCCTCTCTGGAGGAGGTGTCAGGTGCCACCTTTCTTAGTCACCTTGGAACGGGTAGACTGGCATGTCCTCAAGTGAACAAACCATGATCAGGCTTGGAAAGATTTGACTGACCCCTTGTCCTGCATGGGAGAGGGACAAAGACGATATTCAGGGTTTGTGGGCTTGGGCTGGCTGAAACGCTTCGCTTGCCCAGCAAGTGCCTGCTTGAAGAGTGCTGGAGGGCAGAAGACCAGCAGTGTTGTATTCAAGTCTTAATGTTGTAGCAGTGTTCACCAAGTATCAGCCTAAGCTGTGAAGTGCTGTGGGAGCAGCACTGCTTTGGATTAAGTTCTGTTCAATGCAGAGAGGCCTGGTGGGATTGAAAAATCAAAGATTTGCTGCTTGTGGGGAGATCCTCTGATGTCTTGACTGCAGGAAGAAGTTCTGCTACTAACCCCAGCACTTACCTGTCTCAGGAACACCGCTGGTGAGGGAGACATGTCTGCAGCCTGGCTATCAACACCTTGCTGAAGAAAGCTTTGTTGACAACATCCTGACCACCCCACATCCACCACCCCTTTGTCCTGCCCCATGGGTCTTGCTGGTAGTGTGAATAAGCCATTGTGAAATTGGTGGGACTCCTGTGGGACTGTCGTGCTTTCAGCATGCTTGTTTTGTCTGGCAGTGCTGTCGTGGGTGGAGCATGGGCCAAACAGCCAGAACCTCCAGTGCGCTGATCTCAGCTGGGTCTCTGATCTGCTGCATGGCCTTTGATTTAATCACTCTGTGCCTCAGTTTCCCCATCTCTGAGCATGGGGAGCAGGATACCTACCTCACAGGGGTGTACTGAGGCCTCGCTCTTGTTGGTGCCGTGCTTTGACAATACAAAGCCTTTTATAAATATTAAACTACAGTTATCTTTCTTGGCCTGGGGTAGGAGCAGAATGTTCTCTTTTGGTGCTTTTTTGGGGCTAGAAGGCAGGCGTTGGTAACTACAGTAGCATGCAGGAACTGTGAAAAACGCTTCTGTTAGAGGTTTCAGACTTGGAAGGAGAATAGGATAACTTTGATGCAGTTGTTAAACTGAAGAAAGCACTGTTACCTCAGATGGGATGCCACCTGTCTTCTCCACCTTAAATAAAACTGGAGTCTGCAGGAAAGCCCCTCTCAGTTCATCACAGCTAACAGGGAGCTGCAGTTCTGTTGAATAGAAGAGTGGCAGAACCTAACCCCTGAATATAGGAAATGGGACCAATGGATGAAATCCAACAGCATTCAGAGAAGGACTTAAATGCACCCTAGGAAGAACATTACAGATGCTCTGGATTCAGAAGCTAATCCTGGCTTGTTCGGGTGAGCTGAGTGCAGGATTGCCTGTGAAAGGAAAGGGCACAGCTTAGCCCTGACATTCTCAGCAGAGGTCAGTGTGATGGAGTTGAGCAGCAGTGATTATATTTCAGCTCAGTGTTGAGCTGGGAGGAATCCAGGAGCTGGGGAACTGCAGGGCCCCTGCTTTGTAGGCTGTAGTGAACCTGGGGTCTGTACTGCTTTCAGGCATCCCTGTACACTTTATGAAGGAGAAGGGCATTTTCAAGATCCCTGTCACTATCATGACAGCCTGCAGGTTCTGTGGGAACAGCCTTTTGGGCAAACTCAGTCGTGCTGTGATCTGCAATGACCTCGAGTACTGTGTGCAGTTTTGGGTGCCACAATATACAAAAAGACTTTAAGCTATTGGAGAGCATCCAATTAGGAGGGCTACAAGGATGGGGAAGGGTCTGGGGGGAAAAGCTGTAGGAGGAGCGGCTGAGGTCACTTGGTCTGTTCAGCCTGGAGGAGACTGAGGGGAGACCTCATTGTGGTCCTCAGCATCCTCCCGAGGGGCAGGTACCAGTCTCCTCACTCGTGACCTCACAGGACCCAAGGGAATGGCATGAAGCTGAGTTCAAGGAGGTTTAGGTTGAATATCAGGAAAAGATTCTTCACCCAGAGGGTGGTGGGTACTTCACAGGCTCCCCAGGGCAGTGGGCACAGCACCAAACCTGTCTGAGTTCAAGAAGCATTTGGACAATGCTCTCAGACACACGGTATGACTTGGGGTGAGCTGTGCAGGGCCAGCAGTTGGAGTCAGTGATCCTTGAGGATCCCTTCCAACTCGGCATGTTCTGTGATCCTGTACACATGCATTTCCAGCCTCTGCCTCTTGCAGGCTTTGTTTCTGGGATTCTGATAACACCCAGAGCAGCTTTTGAGGATGCAGGAGTTTGTCTTTGGGCATCTGTTTGCAAATTGTAGCTTCTTTGCCTGTGTCCTGCTTTTCTGTGAGGAATGGAGTTTCAGAAAAAGTCCTGAACCTGGTCCTCGAGCAGGCAGGTACAGACCTCTCATTCTTAATGGGGTTCTTGTAGTGGAGATCTATTGCAACATTTCTGAGCAACCACAGATTATTCTCCTAGGAGATGCTATATTATTAGTATATAAAGTTTACTGAAGAAAATTAAACTGTTAAAAGCAGATAGAAAACGACACATTTGTTTAGTTCTTCAGATGTAGGAAACGTTTGCAACAAGTTCTTTGCATTTTGAATAGTGGTGGGAGAAAAATTTGTTGGTGAGAAGTTCCTGTGGGAATTGCTTGGAGGTAAGATAGAGGTTGTGGAATTTCACACTACCCTTCAGGTGTTTGTGGAATGCTACAGGTGCAGTGTGTTGAAATGTTACAGTATATTTCTCTGGCTTTCTGAAGAGTTAAAGATCTCTTTATGAATATTGCCCCTATTTGTAATGCTGAGTGTTTAAATCCTTCATGTTATCTGTATTATACTGTATAATTGTGTAATATACGTATGTTTACAATAAATTCTTTTATTAGCTGTGCTAGGATTGTCTTGACTGTCACTTGTCACTCAAAATTTCTCCAGGTCCACAGATATTTTTGTGCTCTGTATATTCAGAATGTTATGGTTAGTTCTGGATAAGAATTGGTAGTTGAAGAATTGATCTGAAGGAAAAGGTAATTTTCCCCTTTTCTAGAAATTTTAAAAAGCTTCTGGTTTTGGAAGCTGAGGGGAAGGGAAGCCAGGAGCTGAGCTCCTCCAACCTTTCATCTTCCAGAGCAGCCTGCTTCAATATCAAGTTGTTGGTTTGTGTGGAAGACTTTTGAAAAGTAAGATGGTTTGAGGCTGGCCAGCTGCCCCCCCAGCCACTCTCACTCCCCTTCAGAACTCGGAAGAAAGTAACACGTCTCTTGTGGGTCAGGATAATGTACCACAGAATCACTAAGTGTGGAAAACACCTCTGAGGTCACCAAGTCCAATAGTCACTGCCAAGCCCACCATTAACCATGTCCACAAGTGCCACATCTAAGTATCTTTTAAATGCCACCACGCATGCGGATGCCACCACTGCCCTGGGCAGATCAAGGAAGCCAGTAGATGAAAAACAGGGACATCATGTACTGGTTACTGCCATAAGCAAAACAGGCTCGACTTGGGGAAAATTATAAGTTGAATTTATAGCCAAATAGAAGCTGGAGGGCAAGAGGCAAAAAAAAAAAGAAANAAAAAAAAAAAAAAAAAAAAAAAAAAAAAAAAAAAAAAAAAAAAAAAAAAAAAAAAAAAAAAAAAAAAAAAAAAAAAAAAAAAAAGCCAAGCCCCCCCCCCCCCAAAAATCGGAGAAGAAGCAAAACCCCCGACATGCTTTCCCCCCGACTTCTTTTTTTTCTCAGGCTGATGTCTTCAGTCCTTCACAGCTGCCTCCTCCCTCCCTCAGGCCCGCCCCGGCTCCTCTGACTTCGGCGTCCTCAGGTGCCCGGGGGCGGTGGGACCCGGCGTGTCCGGCACGGAGCAGCCCCTCGCCTCACACAGACCTCCCCTCAGGGATTCCCCTCAGGGATTCCCCTCAGAGACCTCCCCACAGCTCCTTCC
>VYXF01010897.1:80739-97106 GCA_013397295.1 Polioptila caerulea
CTCCCTCCTCTCAGTGACCCCCTTACAGCTCCCTCCCCTCAGAGATCCCCTTACAGCTCCCTCCCCTCAGAGATCCCCCCACAGCTCCCTCCCCTCAGAGACCTCACCATCCCCTGCCACCGCCGGGCACCGGCGCTTGACGCAGACGGGAGCCGACAGAGTAAGCGAAGTTACCAAACTTCTGTGTTCTCCCCGCCCTGTCGGGAGGAGCCGCGGCTGTCTGTGAAGAGACTAACGCGCCGTTGTTTTTGGAAATGCTGCAGAACTCCGTGTTAGTGCTAAATGTCACAGAAGTGCTTCCTACCCTGGAAATAAACACAGCCTTCCTGGCCTGCGTGGCACCAGCAATCAATTTGTGGCAAACCAGGTTGGTCCTTAGGTAGAGGTGGTACATTTGCATCTAATTTTTCACTCTCAAAGAAATTAGTGCAGAGAGAAACGTGCAGTTTATGAAAGCAAGCAAATCAGTAAATGTGCTGCTTGTGAATTTTGCAAGTTCACAACAAGAACTCTCCTTAGCATTGGTGTCTTTCCCACACTAAAGCTTACATTGAGCGTGCGGCAGTGCAGGTATTCACCACTCCCTGACACAAAACTCACCTTCAGCATCCCAGCAGGCCAAGTGTCAGCAGGATTAAACAAAACAAGCAGGTTCAGTGTCACCCTAGAGGTAGTAAATTCTAAAGTTACAGGTGTAAAGCCTTCCTTTTTAAAGGACATTTCTTTATGTGTCAAATAACCCTTACTTGCAGTGTGATTCAGTCGAAAATCCTTGAGGTAATTGGACGTGGGCCCAGAGCAATTGGGAAGACAAATACTAGCGTGAGAGCAGTGTTGGAAGCAGTCCTGGCATCACGACTCCCTAGAGCCTGCAAAACTCACGTAGATTTGACTTCTTCAGAGGAACTTGGTGTGATGTCTTTCAATTGGGCTGATGTAGGCATTTTTCATACAAAATCAGGTAAGTTGCAGACCTTGCCAGTGGCATCACCCTGGACCTTACAGTGGTAAGTACCCACTCACTTTTCCTGCTGTTCGTGGCTCGTGTACATTGAGCAGCAGCTTGTGAGCCTTTAGCTTTCTCCTGGAAGTCTTTTGAGGCATAGCTAGAAGAGCTATTGCCCTATCTAGGGAAGCTGGTTGTATCTTCAGCATTTTTACTGACTGAAATGTTCTTGGGAATAACTGCAAAGCAATGGTCTCTCTTAACATTCAACGCTATCACCTTTTCCTTTTTTATGTGTTTTATGTGAGATGGAAGAGTGAAACTGAGGTGAAACTTAAGTTTCACTCTGGGCATAGTTAAGTGGGTACTGCAGAAAGGGGCCCTCAGACCATGGCATCTACATCGAAGTGAGTCAAACCTCTGTACATTTCATAGGGAATGCAGCTGGGCCACAGCTCTGAGTGTGCCTTCGAGCTGTCCTTGCTGGGGGCTGTGCCTGGGGGAAAGCTCCAGGAGTGAGGAATTGACTGCTGATGGCCCTGAATGCATCCCTGATGCCTTGCCTGCTGTCATGCAGTGACAAATTGTACTGCAAGGTGGAATACCTGACGGTTGTATTTTACAACAATAACAAAAAATATATGGGAGAGAACCAATAGCCAAAATACATTTTAATTTATTAAATTAAATCCAGTCCATTTGATAAAATACAAGCTTATTATATTACCAATTTGTTTAAACCTGGGTCATTTTTTTTAAGAAATACAGTCAATTAAGAAGAGATAATAGACAATTTCCTTTTTGCTTTTCTTCTTCCTTGCTGTTAATAAAGTCCAGGATTGAAATGAACTTTAATTGTTTGAACAAAACTGTTAAAAACATTATAAAGAGATTAAACAAGCAAATTGAATTCTTAGAAACATCTAACATGCAAAACTTTTAGCAGTTTGAAGTTTTGAACAGTTTGAATGCTTCAAATGAATTTCCTGAAAAATGAACTTCCTGAAAAATTATTTTGGTAAGCACTGGGATTACTGCAGGTTTCTCCAAGGATGAGTGTGGGAGGAGCCATCTCTTATCCCAGCCAAATGCAGCTTACTGCAGGTGTTTCCTATCCTGGTGGTTGTGTTTGGTCCCACCAAAGTGAACAGGGATGGCACCATTAAATTCCCACATAATGCAATGAGAAGATGCTGTCTGCATGTATTGCAAGTACAATTCACATGCCAACAGCTCAAAAATTGTTCTTATGGGAATCATCAGCAATGCATACATTTTTGCAGAATCCCCAAAGTTCATTGAATTTGCCTTAGACTTCAGCTAGTAAGAAGGTTAAGAAAAACATCCTCCTGTGTTAAAAGTCTGTTTCGTTACAGATGAATGAATATCTGATCACTGTTCAAGTCTGAGGATAGCTTCCCTTTGTTCTGGACAACACACATATGTTGCAAACACAAAGTAAAAATTTTTCCATTTTTTTTCCCAAAATAATTAGTAAATCCATTAAATAAGCAGTAGACTAATCATATTGCATAAGTTATTGAAATAGAAATTGTAAAGTCTCGATGAACAAAGGCTAAAAAAATCGTTTTTTAAAACACATGTACCTCAGCAAAAGTTAAATGCGCAGCAGTCTAAAAAAATCAGCTTCAGAACAATGACACTTGAAACGGCCTATCTCAAAAATGACAGATGACTTACATTCTACATTACATTTTTCTTTAAGAAGAATTTCTAAGTAACATTCGCTTGTGGTTGTTCCTAGCATTAGCATTACCAATACAGGCGATAATTTAGGAATTTCAAGGCAATATTTTCCACCTTGCATATGCAAAGAGTTAACATTTATTAAAAGTATAAGCATATCCTTTTCATTAAAGGATCACAAATTGCTTTAGGTAAAGTCTATGTACAGTATTTACAGTCACCCGAATAGCTATACCAATTACCTAAGTATCTTAGATCCTCTGGAGGAGTCTGGTGGGTGCCTGGCTGTATCCATGCACTCTTCTCCAAACCAGTCTGGTGCACTGCTGTCAGGGCTGTCTCCTGGAGTCCCAACCTCTCTTGCTCCTGCACCAGCTCTCCAATTTTGGGAATGTCCAGCTTCCCAGAGGCCAAAGACACTGCATGTGCCAGATTTATTTTAGAGTTCAATTACATTGGCTTCCTCCAGCTTCTAAAACAACCCTGGAAGTTCAGACCAGCCCCTTTGAAGCTGTGCTTTTTGGTGATGCCATTTGAGTTCCTACTCCCAAAACCCCTCAAGAAGCTCAGAAGTCAGCCACACTACTCCCTGTCTTTCAGTGGCCTACTTAGAGGGTGTTGCTAAATAAAACTGGTTTGGGTTTTAATTATCCATCCCGCTTGCGATTGTTTTCCCTCCTACCCTGTGTATTTCTGAGTAGGGACGTTGCCTGCAATCCTGCCTTTGCTGCCCAAAGTCAATCTCCTAATGTGACGCCAGCTGGCATAGTAATGAACCTGCTCCTATGAAAAACTAGGTCACTCCTCGCAGCGCGTTTTGCCAGTTCTGAACCAAGCGCTTTGCGGTTTGTTGTGTTAACAGAAAGTGTGTGTGCATATCATTAATCACTGGAGCTGCTTTTGATAACACCGGTTCTTTGATCTTAACACTCCTCATGAAAATTGCATAGTGATACATCTTAACAGAAACTCCGCCTTTAAGCTGCCTGGGTGTGAGGAGGGTCCTGGTTCACACGTTGAGAATCCGCGATGGCGCCTGGAAAACAGCAGAAGGGTTGGGGGAGAACCTGGTCTTCACCTCTGGGATCTAGTGGGGTGAGGAAGGGAGAAAAGCATTAGTGTAACACAGGATACAACTGTCCAGAGAGTCTGAGGGGCCTGGGGTGTTGTGAGGATCAATCTGCTCTCCCTGTAACCACTAGCTCGGCGTTAGCCCATTGCTGGGCATCAGTGAGATTGGCCTTGCTGTACAGGGTGGTTCAAGGGCAGGAGTGATGCTGGGCCAGCGAGGAGGGGCTTGGTTGTAAGCCAGCCCTTGGACCTTGAGGTGTGTGGTGTGATGGGGATAACCATGGCTGGGCATGCCTTGGCTGCACCCAGCCTCTGCAAGATGAAGAGCTGCCTCTTCACAAAGCCCTGCTGGCAAACACTCTCCAAGTATCACAACAAATACACTGCTGCATGGGTGCTCAGTTTAAGAGAGAGGAACTACAGTAGTGTGTATCTGGTCCTTAAGCTTTTGGAGAATGCCATCCAGGCTCCATCAAAATATTCCACTATAATGCTTTATGGGGCCACAGTCTATGTTTGGTGTGACTAGAGGCACAGGCCTGGAGGACCCAAAGGAGAAAAACTTGTCCCTGGACATGCCAGGCTCTTAAACTGCAAGGACTTGAATAAGGATGTAAACTTCTCACGCCTGGAGGAATGACAGAGATAACAATGGCTGCTTTCTCTCATGTCTGTGGAATCAGAATTTCATGCAATATATAGCCCCTGTAGTTGTACTGAAGCATGAAGGACACCTGGATGCTTCTGTCATCCCTAATCCTGAAAACTCAAAGGATTTTATATAGGTCTGGCCATAGATGTGCATCTAGCCCAGGACTCAGGGTGAATCTGGCCATAAAACATGAAAGGGTCAAAAGCTCTGCTAGGTACGCTGATGGTACCATCCAAGCAGAGAAAGAAGTGCAAAACTACAGTCAAAGAGAGTACAGGGAAACAGGGAAAGCTATTGATCTCTGGTTGATGTTTCATTATTCTGATTTTTCCATTCCTCTGGGGATGCATCTGACACACTAAGGAACAAGTGAGATGTCACAAACAGCATATGCACAGCTCAGTGGCTGGAGAGAACCAGCAGCCTGAGTCCTACATGTAGGCTGTCAGGACATAGCATAAACCTGATTCCCACATGTCTGGCAAAGCCAGGGGCTTCAGGTAAAAGGGGAAGTCCTAATGGCCAGGTGTAAACCAGGGAGAGTCTGACTTCTCTTTGGACTGGTGGCTCCTTGTCACCATCTTCATTCCCAGCTACACCTTTGCCATGCTGTTACAGAGATTATGATGGTGCCCGGGGGCTCCAGCACATGGGACCTTTGCTTGCATGATTCAGAGTGCAGTGTCCTTGGTAATAGGTGTTTGTGTCTGGGACTCTAGTCTTCTCTTTCCCTTCTTCAAGGGATAGGGACCTTCATGGGTTTTCTAGGACCTCCTTCTTTGCATCCCATCTGACAAATTGGAAAATACTGTATTTTGACTCCCTAAGGTCAAAATGCAAAATTACATTAATAAGGGTCAAATACCAGGTTTAAGGGTTAAATGCAAGGTCTATCCTCACTGCTGCACCTCAGTAAACAGCCCAGACTATTCAGAGCAAGGAGAAAGTTTTGGTGAGGCTTGCAAATTCTGTTTTGCCTGAAGTCGCTGTCCCACTTTCGGCAGAGCTGGCTATACCCATTGTGAGCCTTGCTGCAGCAGTGTGCCAGCAATCCTCTGCGGAGGAGGCACTTGACTGTCTGCTGATTAAACACTTCTTCCTTGTCTCCTCCAAGGCAAAGATTTACTTTTCACATGTGGCCCTGGAGTAGCTGCTGTTACCTCTACTGGCACGGCACACTGCAGCTGGGGGAATTCAGCCCCGGCCCTGGCTCTGCGTTCTGAGCCATTCAGTGCAGCTTGGGAACAATTCCTGTGGTTGGCTGGGAGGTGCTGTTCTCTTCGGTGGTCTAATGCAAAAAGCAGCTAAAACAGAGCCTTGTCAGTGTGTCCTTTCCTTTCTTCTGGGGAAGGGGAGTGTGGGGGGCCCTGTCAGGGAAAATGCTGAGCACAGAATGTTTCCTTGTGGGATTTTCAGTAGCACATGTATTTCACAAGAAAATTATCTTTGCTGGTGTAGAGAAACTCACAGGAAAAATCATAGAAATTCACAGGAAAGTCCCAAACAAGAGCTGTGCAGCTCATCTGTTCATCACAGCCATGTCCTCCTTGGCATTCATAGTGGGTGCAGCTTCTGCCCACACCAGCAAGTTTTGGGCTGTCTGGGCAGGTACTGTTCCTTAGGCAGTGATCTGCAAAGATTCCCAGGCAAACACCTGTGCCCAGAGGCTGAATCTCACTCTGCAGCCCCAGTGTTAGTCCACACTGACTGCTCCAAGTTAGTCAGAAGGTGTAAATGGCACCTTACACACTGAGAGGTGATGACACACCTTGTACATAAGGTATCCAACTGAGGGAATTGTAAAGCTTGTACTCTCTGTCATGCTGTTTAAAATCTTCCTCTTGGGTTGAATTATGGTAAGTTACAGTACGACATTGTCTAGCAATGGGCAGTGACAAAACAGTTGTCAACAAGGATGTGGCTTTACCACTGCAATCAAATATAAGGAGTTCCTGATGTGTCCTTTGGGCATTATTCACATTGGCTTTAGGATTTTTAAAAACTGCTAATTACCTTAAAGTCTGCCTTGTAGCTTGTCTCTTGAACAAAATGGTCTTCTGGGATAATGAAGCCTTGTTTTGACCTTATAGGCTTGGATGGTTTTGCTCCAATCCATGGCCGATACTCTTGTCTGAAATGAGATTGTCAAGATGGAAGAACTTGTAAAAGACAACATTCTCACAGGGTATTCTGCTCAGAGTAGTTGCAAAGCCAGAAGGCAAAGTTGGATACAATCAGCTTGCAAGGTTGAACTTGTCTGAGACATATAGAGAATAAAAGAACTGAGCCTAGCTGCCTGTTTCTCTCAGAAAACCCAGACAGAAAATGGAACAGGGCACAGTCTGGTCTATCTGGATTCCCTGACTTAACTCTTCTTTTTTTCCTATGTGCTCTCTCCTGGAGGTCATTGATGGTCATAATATCCTCCTGGATAAGAAGAAGGCAGGGTGACTTTTTGCATGCTAGCCCACTGACCACATCCAATGTAAAACATAGTCTGGCACGTTGGACACTTACATTGTAAGACACCTTGGTCTGGTGTGTAGCCCTCACATCCGCCGAGAGCCAGCTGATGTTCCCATATTGGCTGTGGCTCTCTGAGCAGCAGGTGAGTTTGCCAGAGTGTGCTGTGCTGCACAGCTGTGGCAGCTCAGTCTGAAATGCATCCGAAGGGAGACACCGTCTCAGCTGGCAGATGCTTATGCTGATGATTTTCTTTCAGATGGGGGAAAGTACTTTAAATCTGCATGATGATGCCTGAGAAGGCATTGCTGCTCCAAGAATAAGTCAGCCAAGGGTCATCTGAGAAATGGGAGCAGAGACTGCACTAAGAAAGGGGCAAAACCTTTCGAGAGCGCCAAAGAACAGCATTGCAGGGTCTGCTTAGTTCTGCTGCCAGCTCCCTTCTGCAACTTTCCCTCTGCTTCTCTGCACCCCTTGTCACAAGCAGGCCTCACAATGCCCTTGCCATTAGGACTTTCTGGATGCTGCAGTAGCAGCCAATTGAGCTGTCTTGTTGCTCAGAGGAAGATAGAAGTCTGCTCTGCTTGTGTGTGTATCTCTGGCAACCAATTCATGCAGCTTCCGTAGCAAAAGGAGAGGTGACTAACTGAGATGTGACAGTCTTATTTTCATACCCTGGCATGGTTCAATAACCACATTTTACTATCTGCTTATACACAGGATCAAGGGGTAAGACTAAAGGCTTGTTTTAATGTGTCAAGCTTATCTTTGACCACAGGCTTTATGAGTTTCATTTTCCCAAGCATGCTATTTGCTATATTTATAATAATTGCAAATTCCTCTTTTAAATATCTAACTTAAAGTGCATAAGTGTGGAGTTTTATTTTAGAATGCATAGTTTGGACTTGATCCTTTCAGTATATTATGGATAATGTCCTATGGAAGAACTTCCTGCTGTTGGAAAGCAAAGCCAGGCCCCTGTCAGGGCTGTCTACATGCATTGCAAATCTTGTTTATAATCAGTTTTTCCTTGCTGTCCTGAGCTGCCACCTTCTGCCTTCTCTGCACCATGCTGTTTGGGCCTGCTCAGGCAGCAGGTGAGTGGCCATGCAGCTCCCCTGGTGCTGCTGGTGGTGGCATTCCTGCTGCCTTCCTGTAACACCTCAGGATAAGGCAGCACTTTTGAAGAAAGGTGATTTTGGCCAAGCAATGCCCCAAGAAGGCAACCTTTCAGCAGGGAATCCCAGATATGGATGAAAGCTGTTAAATCTGACCTCTGTTCTGCTGCACAGCCAGAGGGAGGACACAGCTACTGGGCAAAATACCAGCAAAATGGTACAAAACCATCAGTTACATCCCCGCAGTTTCTAGGAACTGGAACCTGCTGCTCCACATAAAGCCTGATTTCCCCAAGAATGCTGGTGGCATTGATTCCTAACCATTCATCCTTGGGCTGACTGGTCTCCCCGCTGCAATGGAGTGTGTCTCCAGCTTTCAATGAATGACTGTGCTGCCTGCCTGTGCAGCCAACTCTGTCTCAATGCTTTATAGCAGATCATTTGCTGATTTGGCAGGCCCCCAAACACAGTCCTTTTGGATCACAAGACCCTCGTTTTGGCTGGAAGTCAAACCATTCACCTCTCAGCCTGGATAGTCAAAATTATTTTTGAAGCACCTACATGCACTGAGGAAATGCTCTGCACAGAATCAGAAACATAAGGGCAGATACAGTCATGGCCCACACCACAGCAGCATTTCTGATTTGGAACTGGGATTTTGCTCTGGGGGAACCCAGAACTCTGAGCCAAAAGTGAAGGCCAGAGCAAAACAGAGACAACTTAGCTTAGCTCCTTTTGGGAGCTGAGGTACTTAAAATTTTAAGAAAGGAATATTATAACTTTTGGTCAAGAAAGTGCAACTCACTAAATTTGCTCTGCCTCTAAGCTTCCAGGACACATGTTCCCATCTCCAGCTGCACAGCCAAGAGTCAGAAGGAACACGAGTCTGGTGACTTGACTAGAAATCAGTCTCGGAGTCATGAGTGGAGTCAATCTGAACAAAGCCTGGGAAAGAATGACCTGTTTTTAATGTTACTTAGTTTAAGATGTCAAGTGACAAGATTAGTGACTGTCTTCCCCTTTGTACCCTTTTGTAATGTGATATCCAGCTGCTGCTAGGGATGAAGATGCCAGACTGACTGTTGCTGCTGGACACAGTAATCTTCATCCTTCCCTGTGCACCCCTCTCCTCCTCCCCTTGTGCCCAGACAGCAGCAGTTGTCAGGTTACTTTGGTGCTGCAAGGACCTGCAGTGGAGGGAAGATAGCCTCCAGGCCCAGAACTCAAATGACCAGGCTCTCTTTAGGTTCTGTTTTGTCCTCCACTCTTACAACCTAGAGGTGAGATTTCTGATTTCCATAAACAGAAATGATCCGGTGGTACTTGAAGTACTAAACCATTGGGGTTGTGACAGACAAAGACCTCCTGAGTAACACACAGGCTTTTAAACAGCAGGGATCAAAAGGGAAGAGCTGCTTTTTGTGTTCTGGTATTTCTTTACCTCTAACTCACTCTAGGAAGAATTAAGAAGCAGCTTTTTGCATGTGGGTTGCCCTGGTGCTTTGATCATATAAATCACTGCTTTCTCAACTGTTTCTTTGCTCTTTCTCAAAATCAGTTAATAGAGCCTGAGAAAAGGCATTTCTTTTGTAATGTGTGGGGATGTGTCTGCAGGGGAAGGTTTGAATCAGTGCAGTGTGGAGAGAGGCTTGTGGCCTGCTGGGACAGTTTTACCCCTGTGGTGATGAGAGATGGAGCAAGTGGGAGTACAAATAATGTAAAGAATAGAAACCAAAAAGTAAGCAGTGGACAGTTAATTACCAGGGTGTTGTGATGAAGTCCAGCATTGATGAGAGCTGTTTCACTGAGCTGGTGTTTATATGCCACCTCCCCCCAGGGTGAGCAGGACTGCCCGTACCAGGCTGTCAAACAGCTGAGACAGGGAGCCAGGCAGGAGAGATGTCCCCACCATCAACTCATTGCGTGGCCCTGCAGACTTCAGGGCGTGATTTGGGAATGAGGGATTTAGGATTAGTCCTTCAGTTCTTTCCAAACACAGTGTCTGCTTCTGCTGCAGCTCAAGCTGCTGGATGCTGTGAACCACAGGGTGACCAGCCTATGTGCTGCCTCCAGCTCTTCCTCCGTTTCATGTGCTCTATTACTGTTTTCTGCTTTGCAGAGAGCTGTCTGCAAAATCCCTTTTATTTCACTGACCAAGCGAAAATCTAGCCTAGAAAGCTTTCTACTTTCACCAAGGTGGAGGGCACTTCTGTTAGGTGTAGGGAGGCAGACAGTGGGAATCCCAGCAGTGCTGTTTATAGTGCTGGGGCTGCTGTTTCCATACAGATTTGTCTTCGGCATTGATAGTCATGCACCACTGATGCCAGAACAGTTGTCATTTTGGTACCTCATCTTTATGTCACAGTTTGTATTGCATGATTAATTATCAGTGGTGGTTCTGAGCCACTGCATAACATTTCTTATATAAGAGTGGGAGAAAAAGGCTCATTCTGTATAGCTGACCGTAACTCAAAGCTATGCTGCCTGACCTAGTCTGTGTTCATTCTTCTTCCCTCCTCCTTCTCATACCCAGCACACCAGTGAGAATTAAACAGCATAATGAACATTCTTCCAAATTTCTCTTTAAAAGGAAACTCGTGTGCACAGCTTAGGGTGTCTATTATCTTCTTTTGAAAGTACAAAGTACTCCAGATGTCCCCTGGAGAAGCCAGGCTGGTGTGGAAGAGATTTTGGCAGAGGTGTGGGGTGTGAAATGTCTCCCTGTCTGTAACACAGCTCTTCACAGGCTACTGTCAGGGCCATGGATCTGGCTGCCCAGGCAGAGCTGTGTGGCCAGCAGTGCTCTCCCAAGGGACAAGCTAAGTCCACTTGTTGGCAAAGACCTCCATAGGTCACGGAGGGTGCTATGTTGTCTCCTGGCAAACAGAGGATTGCAAATGTTACAAATTGTGGTCACAGTGAGAGCTCTGCATAACAAAGTCAGGAGCCCTCCTGGACACTGGAGCCATAAACTGCTTCACCTCTGAGCTGTGTCAGGCACCGGTGGAGTGCCCTTCCAACCCCTGGACACAGGGGCAGATTGTGCCCATTCTCCTATCCAGCCAAAGAGCCCAGCATGAGGACAGAAATGGGAAAAGGAAAGGCTGAAGGGGAGGAAAAAAATAGAGGGGTAGAAAAAAGACATAGCAGAAAGACAGAGAGACCATCACACAGGAATTACAGAGGAGGAAAGCAGAAGCCACCTGGATATTTCCTATCTCAACTCTCACCTTCAGTAAGGTCAGGCAGTACCCGGAGCTGTTCATAAGTCACAAGAAGGAAGCAAAAGCAAAAGACTTCAATGACAGTACAAGACAAAACCCCTAAAACTAAAACTGTTACCTTAGGGTGAGTTTTAGGGGCTCACTTTGCTCACAGGCAGATGCCCAGGGAAGGAGCACTTACATTGGTGTGACAGGACAGGCAGCTGCCTCTCTTTTATCAGAAATATGTGACTGGGGATGTGTGGGTAGGTCTGGGGGTCTTGACTTCTGCCATCCACCCATTTTCCATTTTTTCACTCTAACCTAAGGCCAAATGGACTTAAGGCTGAGGAAATTCCTCCTATTTTACGGAATGTCTTTGAATCCCACATTTCAGTCCTACAGCATAGTTTGTACAGCAGACTTTCTTGAGCCACTATTCCCAGCCCGACCTTGTCTCTCCTCACACACCTCTGTGCCCCTCCAAGCCCTCTCTGACCCAGCCAGGCTACGCAGTGCACAGTGAGTCCTCTGGATCCATCCCAATGCCTGCACCAAGCAAGCTTACTTCTTAAATAGCATAAAAATCAGGGACTTGAGTATTAATTTCCCTGAGCAGCGAGATACTTAAGAATGTAAAGATAACTGTAAGCCTTGATTATAAAAGATTTACTGCTATTATTAAGGATAAGAGTGCCTTTACAGATCCTGCTGGATCAAGGATGGAACTCCTCATACACAGTACTATTAACCCTGCCAGCTCAGGTGTGTGCCCATATCCCATACATTGCTGAACACAAGTGCAGGTATTTTCTCTGTTTTCTGCACAGCTGCAATAAGATGCTTTTCAAAGAGAAGGAGTCACCACAGTTCACTTTGTTTTTCTTCCCAAGCACTATTTGAAGGCAGATGAATGTACAGGCAGCCAAATAACATGCTGTGTGTGCATCCTTCATTCTGTGGTATCCCTCCTGGTGGGGGGGGATGTCTCCTTCATGGTCATGGAATGGCATGTGCTGAGTATTTGTGCAAGAAGGTGGGAATTCAGCTTGCTGAGGTATCTTCTACCTGTTATTCCCAAAAATTATGAGCAATGACGCAACAGGCACCTTTCCCCTTAAGTACTCCAGCTCTTTATGAGGTTTCTTTTCATCAGAACAACATGGCTCACTCTGAGTGAGCAGGAAACCCTCCTGATCTCAAGACCCCAGTTTGGTCTTATTCACTGCTGTGCCTCTCAAGTGCAAACAAATTGGGTCCTCCTGACTCTCACACCTGCTTAAAATACCTGTCATGGAAACACCAGCTGCAGAGACTGGGCTCTGCTCAGGGCCTGCATTGTATGTGTATGCAGGAACTGGCAGTTATCTCCCAGTTCCCCAAGTGCCAATACAAGTAAAGGTGATGGGTGGGGGGAAAAGAGGCAAAACTGCTCACAGCTCTGGTGCAGTGTTTTCAGTTATACAGCTGGAGTGTTTTCCAAAAGCTGGCAGGTTGCTGAAGGGAAAACTGATGTCTGTAGTGATTTATAGCCTAGCTGAGCCTCCCAAAAATACGGGCCCTGGCAGAGAGGCTGTGCCTTCATCCCTGTTGCCTTCTAACAAGGTAAGAAGATGACATCCAGGGAACAGAGCCAGGTGGGGATACCTGCTGACAGCACCAGCTTCTCTTATCTTCTGTTAAGGGAGCTAAGTAAAGCACTTCTCTATTTCTAGAATGTCTGCTAAATGCAATCAAGACCTATTACTACAACTAATTGTGTGCAAAGCTGAAAGTACACAGCACCTGCAACTTACTGCTGAAGGGAGAAGTCACTTCCGTGACTCCAAAGGACAAACCCTTGGGAAGGTGCAGAGAGGCCACTCAGCACTTTCTTCTGCCTCCTCCAGCATCAGTAAGGTGTAATCTACTGCAACCCTCTGCAGCAGTCCCCGGGATCTTTTCACAGTTGGAGCACATCCCATTTTAGCCTTTCAAGTGCAGCTTGTATCGATTTGCCTTGGCCTGTGTGCCTCAGGTCCCACAATGCAGCCCCATTGGGTTTGACTTAATTTAGACCCTGCAAAACTCCAGCCAAAATTCAGGGACTGGAGGGAGAGAGAAGCTGCCCAAACATCTGGGGACACAGGGCAATAGTTTGTAGGGCGGGCAGTTGTGCCATCTTCCACCTTTTATTCAGTTTTTATTTCAAACTACAAAAAAAATCTTTTCTTCCTCAGGAGCTTAGGTATTCTTCAACACCCTCTCCACCTTCATCTTTACTCTGGCCATAGACAGATTCCTCCAATCTCAGTCTGATCCCAGGGGTTTATTTTGTTCTGGGAAATGCCAGGTCATGCTGACCAGCTTCACTATGTACAGACAGTTTTGTGTGCAGCTGTGTTTCCTTCTGAGCTTAAAGCAGAGTGCAAAACGAAGTCTCGCAAGAGCCTTGCACTGATACACAAAAGCACATCAAATGGTGCTGAATGTTACAGGGGACTCAACACTACACTTGGGTGCTTCACAGAAACAAACATAACAGGCTGTCAGAGTCCAAATGAAGACCTGACACAGTCACAAAGTACAGGTGGAGGCTACTGACCAGCAGTGCCCACACTGCAGGAGCCAATCCTCCAGGAGGAGCCTCATGGTGTGTGCCTGACCCAGCTGTGCACAGAACCTGCTGAAGCACCTGGAGCACAAGGGACTCAAAGGACCCATTCCCTGGGAGAGTGGACACAGCTCCCCATGCAGAGAACCCAGTCCTCAGGGCTGCCCCACCTCCTCTCTGGGCTGACACTCCTGCAAGCAGAAAAGAGAGAATCTCCCTCATGTTCTCTCTAATAAGGCAGTGAGACTGTCCTAAAAAAAATCATGTGTTATCATACCTTTGCTCCTCTCTACCATCTGCTGCAGTGGTCCCTGCCTGTTTGTCTCTGTAGGACACTCTCCCTTTTTCCAACCCCCCCAAAGACATCATGGGGTTCACCAACCTCCTCCTTAGGGCCTTAGTAAGAGAAAACCCCTTACTCTGCCTCTATCACAGGTGATCTGATTCCCTGCTGCCCTCTCACTTCTAGGGGAGTACAGTCTGCAAGAAGTGGGGGAGATCTCTGTTGCCAGAGCACAGTGGGGCTGTGTATGGCCACCAAGGGACAATTTAAAAAACAAGGAGGGTGTTCATAGTCTTTGATACAGAGGAAGATAAAAATATCAATCCTTAATAGTGCTGTTTGGCTACTACCTGAATGTTGGACGAATGTTTGCAGAATGCAGTGCTGCCTTTGGAAAATAAAGTAAGAGGAGAGGAGTGAATTGTAGTGGTTTTCATGGAAATGTTGAGTGCTCAGCTTACCAAAGGTGGGTGTGCTGTGATCACCCCTTCCCTGCTTCAGACTGCAGGAGTGCCATCATTGAAGCTACCAAATACAAACCCAGTACCCTAAGTGTAACTAATAATGAGCATAACTCTGCCAAGTACATGCTTAGGCTTAAAAAGAAAAAAAAAAATCTAAATGAAAATATACTCTGGGAGCCTGTGAAGCTATTGTGGCCTTTTCTCCTGTCACTCATTGTGACTCCTGTGAGCTCAGTGGTATGGTGACTTAAATGCAATGTTGTACCAGATGATAAACTAAAGAAACTATGGGAATTACTGGAATAAGGCAAAAGTGGTTTGATTTATATAGTTCTATCTGCATCAGTTGTTTACTGTGCCTTCAAACAGCTTAAAGGTTTTATACGAGAACTTTACTCTGGCGTGGCTGCCCTGGCTTATGCCTCCATCCTTGCCATTAACTGCTCCTTCTTTCAGCTGTGAGTAGCTCCTCAACTACCTTGAAGTTTTACTTTTTTAAAATTTGTTTTGGTTTGCATGTTGGTATGCTGCCCTAGCCAGTACTTTGTCCTGTGATCTGTAAACTTCTTGTTCTTTGATGCCAGTAGTTGAGAGCCTTGCGTAAGAATAGACAAGTCAGAGGGAAGGAAGGTGAGAGAAGTGACTCTGAGCACTTGAACAGCAGTAGGAAAGCTGTGGCTCTAAAGCAGGCTGATGCAGCCTTCCTCTCGAGTCAGGCTGAAAAGGCAGGGGAGGCTTCAACAACGAGGTGGAGATGGATGTGTTTCTGAAAGATGAATCTTGCTAGTCTTGTTCTACACAGGTTTCTGTAAACTAATTCCTTGCTGCTTTCAAAATGAAAAGTGCTTTCCCTCAAAACCAGTAATTACTCTGTGATTGTCCTGCGAGATGTGGCAAAGGAGAAAATAGCACATAAATTCAAGCACTGCAGTTATCCTTTCAGAGTCGGCATGCTAACTGCACATAGAGCAGGGCAGCTGCCTCTGCAGGAGGAGTGGGATAAGCAATACTGCTGTGCAGGCTGGTAATCCTCCCCGAGGCCCACAGTTTGTCTTAAAAGCACTGCGATAAATAATCTAATGAATTGCAGTGATGAAGAGAAATGTCTCCTAGGTAGATAATAATAGGTAATAAGTGCCTAAATACTTGTGAATCAGTTAGAATAAAAATAATTACTCTATTAGTATACCTCATAGGTATATTAAAATGTGCCAAACATCATTATGAGGGAGCATGTGGTAACAACATGAAACTGATACAATATTCAACAGTAGCGTTGTAGGAGATGAAATCCCTCTCCTCCCATGATGGCTGTCAATAAGAACAAAAGTTGGATTTAGGCGCTTCCCACCTGATGGCTTGTTCCAGAAAATAAGCGTCTGTAATCAGTGATGCTGTTCAGAGGGAAAGGAAGACATCAATAAGATAAGTCACTTAATTTTTAAAGGCTCTGAGACAAGTTGTTTGTGACAATTTTTTCCGTTGCCCATTAGATGACATAGAGGATATATCCTGCAAATGTCTTCTTGTCTGACTAATCTTCTAAGGCTGTAATTTGGCTCGCCTTGAATGTCGCATTCCAGGAGTTTTAAAGGGAAAACCATGATGGCACTAAGGGATGTGTCTGCTGGGCACGGACGGGACGCGGGCAGCTCCGGCTGTCGGAGGTGCCGTGTCTCCAGGCAGCGGGTGTGTAAAGCGCTGCTGCGCCAGGGCCGGCATCATGGATCCCAGCCCGGCGTGCTCCCTCCTCTCCCCGAGCGCGGGGCGCGCAGCGGCGCGCACTGAGGCCGGCTCCGCTGCCCCGGCACGCAGAGGGGCCGCCGGGGCCAGGCACCCGCCCGGGGCATCAGAGACGCTTTTAAGG
>VYXF01010897.1:97926-115101 GCA_013397295.1 Polioptila caerulea
GGGAGCGCGGCCGGGACCGGACCCTGCCGGACTGCGCCCCCCGTCTGCCTCCCGGGGGGGACCGGCTCTGCCCGTGCTGCTTCGGGTCCCGGTGTCTGTCGGTGATTTAGGAGCCGCTCTGTGCGCGGGAGAGCCGTAGCGCGCCCTGTGACGGGCACCGGTCAGGCAAGGAATGCTGCTCCGCGCTGGGTGGTACTGCTCAATTGTACCTTCGAGGCAGCCGTAAACACTTATGGTTAGAGAAAGCGTTTGCATGCGAAACCTAGCGCTTATAAAAAAAGTGATGTGGGTGAGAAACAGCCTTGCGATGTTGGTTTCCAAGAGCTGCGTATAAACCCTCCCCACCTCTCATCATCCTCCTTCATTTATATTAACAGTTTAACCAATTCACTTCTAAAACACTACCTATTGACCAAAATCCAAGCATCTATAATATATCTTAATATAGGACCTACATCCTTTACTGTTTGCTGGAGATTGCAAATTACAGCTTTCCTTTTGTACATTCAGGTTCAAAATTAAACAGCCCTGGCACAAACCATTGAAACTGACAGGACTACATTGGAAATAAAGTCAGGCTTTTGAAATTTGACATTTTATGGCCTGTAGCCACTTATTACATAATGCTCCTCCACAATTCCCCATTCAGTGGGCTATTACCAAAGCTGAATCTCCCAAAGGGTCACCAAACTGTGAAATGCAAGGCTGTAAAAGTGAAGAATGCAGATAAACTGATAAATCTATTGAAAGGCTAACAGGACAGGCATTTCATTTCAGAATGTAATAATTCAGTTACAGGTGGTTATCTGATAAGCAAGGGGTAATGCTGTACATTGAAAGAGGGCAGGTTTGGATTAAGTAGTGGGAATAAATTCTTCCTGATGAAGGTGCTGAGGCCCTGGCACAGGTTGTCCAGAGAAGCTGTGGATGCCCCATCCCTGGAAGTGTCCAAGGCCAGGTTGGACAGGGCTTGGGCAGCAACCTGGGATACCCCATGACAGTGGGGTAGAACGAGATGATCTTTAAGGTCCTTTCCAACCCAACCCACACCATTCTGTGAAGCTTTATTAAGAAATTAATTATGCAATGGAACTTGAGAAGGTAAGATTTATTGCTTCGATTCAGCTAAGCAGTTTCTATCCTAATGTACTAGCACCTCACTTCAGTCCAGATTTGCACCTGCTCCTGGGGCAAAGGACTAGAAACGTGCATGTGGACTGGGGCAGAACCCCTCCTTGAGTGTTTGGACTCTCTCTGAAACACAATCACCAGATAAAAAAGGAATTTGCAGATGATCCTGTTGTCCTAAATATCTAATTTAGCACTTGCCCCTGCTGCTTACGGTTTTGATTTCACCATCCCCCCTCCTCACATGTCAGCTGAAGCAAGGAGACTCAGAAATGTCAGGTAAAAACATTTTGATCCCAACACAGAACTCTTGTCACAATAATATAAAGGCTATTGGATGCTGTGTTCTATTTGTGTCTGAAAACCCCACAAATGTAATTCTACTTTAAGGAATATGCAGGGAGACATTAATTAATTTTCTGCTGCTCTTGGTTTTCTGGAAATGCTCTATTCTATGTGGTAATTTAAAAAAATAAATCATATCTGGCAAAGAGAAACAGACTTTACAGCCATGGGAGAGAAGAGAACATCTGTTTTATCATGTTATCACTGGCACAGTACAAATGCTGCTCTGATCCTTGTTCCTAGGCCTGACTTAGCAAAATACATTGGCGAATAAATCGGATGTCTGCTCATCCTGTGCCTGACGCTTCCTAGTACTGAGCTCAGCTCTGGCACTGCATGTCTCAGAGCCCACCTACAGCATCAGGGAGTGCTTTGAGCAGCTGCTCATCACAGCTTGTAGGATGAAATTGGCACAAAGGCTAACTCAGACAGGAAAACCAGAAGATGCTGGATGAGATTAAAAAGTTGTCTGCATTTAGAAGATTTGTCATGATTAAAAGCTTGGGAGGAGGAGGGGTGGAATACTGCAACACTAAGACAAAAGCCATCAAATCAGAAAGCAAAACAGCTCTTGCTGCCAGGAATGGGGGCTGAAAACTCAAACAGTTTTAACACTAAAATGAAATTCCAATAGAGCAGATCACTGAAACAAATTATTCCTTAAACATGGCAAGGCCAAAGCAGACTTTAAAGCCACTGAAAAAGGGATGAAGAATTGTATCTCTACATGATTAACCAGGACTTTATACCTACTGCTGTTTTCCTACACAAACACTAGCTGTTGTCTCTGCCAAGTCCACATAATCACCACATTGTATTTTTTTTCACAATAATCTCTTTGAAAAGGGAGGGGGAAGTCTTTCCATGTGGTTGGATTTATTTTAGGTGATTGGTTGTTTTTGCTGTTTTTCTCTATGGTTGGATTTTGGGCTTTTTTTGTAATTCTTTTAATTTTTTTCTCAGTCAAGGTGTGACTAAATGCTGAGATACTGACACATTTTTCAAGAAGGGTATTTGCTTGCCAGAAAAGTATCTTAGGTACTCTAGTGAGCTGTTGTAACTTCAGGGCATTCTTTGTCTGAGTGACTTGAGAATTGGTTTTCCTATTGCAGTTTTAAAGTCATTTTGGACAGAAAAGATAGTTTGCCTTTCTCAGACAATGCTGCAGAAAGGCTCAGGAGCAAAATGACATGAAATCCACTGCTTAGCCACTGCTTGGTGAAAATTTCTGTACAACCTTACATACGGTACACACCTCTAGAGTCTCTATAAATGAGGAAAATTGAGATACTGGACAGCCTTTAGGAGAGTGCTTTTATGCCTAAAGTTAAGGTGAAGCTTAGGCATGAGACCCTCAAACCACAGCCACTGGCTGAAAAGCTGGTGACTTCTTTGTGGCAGTCCCAGGATGTTTTTTTCAGGTGCTTTGAGTCCCTTCCTGCAGGCTGAAAGGGTGCAGCAACACGCTGCAGGGAGGTCTAACACAGCATAGGTGGGACTTCACTCTGCAGAAAATAGAGGGCCAGGAGGTACTGGTGCTATGTTAAAGAACTGAATTGCAACTTTGGCTTATCCTACTAGACCTGTAAATATAATGTTCTGCACTGTATTTCCTGCAGCATTACTCCCTGCTGCTTTCAGCCAGCATCTCTGAAAAACTCTCAGCAAATATATAATTGTTGAGGAGGCTAGATAAGTTGTTGAGTGGACAAGAGGTAATGCAAGGAAGAGAAACGGGGAGAAAAAAGGAGTGGACAAACACAATAGATGCAAACCCAGCATGTGAAGTAGTCTGAGGTATGGCTTTTGAGCTTCTCTGGCATGAAATGCTCCCTCAGGACAAGGCTGTTCAATGGCCATCACCGGCTGCTGATGGCCTCTCCCTGGCTGTGCTGTGCTCTCGCCGTGTGTTGGGCTGCCCTCTCTCTGCTGCAGGCNACAAGGCTGTTCAATGGCCATCACCGGCTGCTGATGGCCTCTCCTCTCGCCGTGTGTTCGGCTGCCCTCTCTCTGCTGCAGGCAGGGCTGCACTGTGGCTGAAGCTCTGAGAACTGGCAGAGAATACCACAGCACAGAGCAGGAAAGGGGAGTAAGTGACAGACTGGAAACTGAAAGCCAGAAAGCTTCAGGAGCAAACAAACATTAAGTACTCCACCTCCTTAATTTTTAAGTGTTTACATCGACAAGCACGTGAAGTTACAAATGCTCAAGTGCCTCATTTTTCCAATGAAGAAAGAAAATGAAACAAGCACTGGCCTGGGACAGGGAGTTTACACCAATTTTGTACTCCATCATTTATTAAAACTTGTACCACCTAGCATTATGTATTCCTTTTCCCCACAGAAAATTTATTTTATGTGAGGCACTGCTGTGAAGTAAAAACACCCACAAGTCCCTTCTTACAAATGCAACATGTTCTTTGGCAGGTCAGCCAGCCTGGAAAGACTAACTCAGCTGACAGGAAAGAGTTAAGGGCTTCAACTCACCAGCTTGTGTCTGGGCAGATTCCTCAGTCTTTTGCAATGGGTTCAGTATCATCCTTGCATGACATGCACAGAGTAGCAGCACACCCCAAATCCAGTTTTTACTTGTAAAATAGGAACATTGGTCATGGTACTACCCTCAGGTTTACTTTAGTAGTTACTTCTGGTTACAGTGTTGCTGATCACAGGCAGCTCATCTATTTTTACTGAAGTTGCTTATTTTCTGAAATGGGCAGATTCTGAACCAGATGTTACAGATTTAAAATTCTTAGAAAAACCTTAAAGGAAACTAACAATACAGCACAGCTTAAAGAATATCCCTTCACCCCACTCCCAAATCAATGTAGTGAAAGAATACAGAAAGCAGTGTAACTCATGGTAGAGTATCAAAAGCCACAGTATGTCATTCTTCCCCTGCACGTAATTTTGAAAAGGATATATAATTGTAGCAAAATCTAACAAGATCTGAAAGTTTGTTGGAACTCAACAGAAATGAAAAACACAAGCTGAATAAGCCCTAGGTGACAAACCTGCACCATTAAACCAATACAATGTCTTGGCAAACAATCCAGTATTGCTTCATGTATTTCAAGTTTCAAATTAAACGAGACCATTGCCTCACTTCATCCAATCTTTTCAACAATAGAAACCACTGAACTTCACCACCTTAGCCTTATTTGAGCCCCACTTTTCCCCTTTAGGAAAGCACCTTGTATTGTCTAGCAGACATTAGGTGTGTGTGATCCATTAACTTCCTCAGATCTGAAAATGTTTATCTTCCTAAAAATTAACCAGTTGTTAAAAAAAGTACCCCCCTCCCTTTTTTTGGACAGAGATTTAGGTCACTTAATTGAAAAACATGTTTTATTCCACCTTTAAAAAGGTAATGCAGACTGTTACCTCAGAAAGCAATAGGATAAAAACCTTTATTGTTCCACCTTTGTCAGAGTTCATTTTCTGTGTATATGCATTTTTGTAACATAATATTGTTACATTAGAAACCTCAGCTCCTTAGAGGCTTAATGTAGAGTAGCAAAAAAAACTTCAAAACCAATTCAATCCCATGTCTTCAAGTAAGATACCACTTGGGCACAAGGAATCTTTAGGACTAGAATCAGTTAGATCTTCCACCTCCTCCCTTTCCTGTGTTCTTTGTCCTCATTTCATGCCAAGCTTTCACCAGTGGTTCTCTGTTCTTCCATATGAGCTCGTGGCCATAAGTCACATACCACCTGGGAAAGAAAGTCATAATTAAAGTTAACTGTGACTTCTCTCTGCATCTGAGGGAAGACAGGCTGAGCACTGAAACCAAGCAAATACTCAGTATAAGTCACAAGATAAACTAAGGCACAAAGAACAACATGCTTGGAGGACAGCAGGTAAGCCACTCATTCTCTTGACTCCAAACAGTTCACTTTGTTGTTAATGTTTGTCTCAGTCCTGAGAATGAACAGTTTTCATGCCTTTAATTTCAAGCTGTTGTGATTTCTACTTAGAAAGCCATAAAAAATTATCTCAATTTAAAATTTTTGTGCTGATCCTTACTGACAACACCAAGGAAAAGTGTTCTTTCTTCTCCTATATAAATACAACTACTCCATAAAGAACAACCATGTTCATTCAAACTGAATTTTCTTCTATATACACCTAAAGATTAATCTAACAAAGTGTTCTAGCTTTGATTATATTCACAGACAATTATATATGCCAATAAATGAATATCAACATAAGTGATTAAGCAATGGGGGTTATGGTGGAAAGGCATGAGGGGAAGCAATCACAGATCACATGGAAATAGGTTGAAGGTTCTCTCCCAAGCCCAACTCCACACCTGAGTCCTGAGGAACAAAAGCACTTTTCTGTGAGCCAGCAACTCACAGTGAACTGGCTATTCCTTTAAATCATACAGCTGCTTTCCAAAGTGGGAGGCAATGTATAGAAAATACTTTGGCCATTCAACATAGGTCCTAAATAAGGCCCTCTTTTAGGATGAAGTGACCAAAATCATCACTGAACAAACTGGTAAAACATATGTAGGTGAGGAAAGCAAGAAACTTGCCAACTGCAGACCATTTTTACTGCAAGTGCTATCCTCTTTTAATATGTGAATCTGCATTACTAATGCAGACTGTTCCTTCATTACAATGGACAAGCTGATATAGATCCATCAGGACAGAAAGCAGTTATGAATCAGCAAGGCTACATCAGATGCATTTGGGATACCAGAGAAGGGGAGAAAGGGAGATTGTACAGCACAGAGCTTACTGACACCAAGGCCAAGAAACAGGAAACTATTTGGTCTACAAGCTAGTTTGCCTAAAAGTCTGGCCCAGTGAAATCTCAGGTAGGCTTTTCAAATGCCTACATAAAATATTAAAAAACACACTTAGCAATAAGTGTGCAACTGGGTAGAAGGGGGAAAATCCAAAGTAGTTCAAACATGGAACAATACAGAACTGTTTCCTACAAACTTGTTTTTAGTAGTTCTTACTAATTAGGAAGGCTCCCCACAAAGGCAACAGAGCAACACTGAGAAAACTGCACTAGAGGCTGCTCAGAGGAGTTTGGCCTGAGCTTTTATTAACTCTGTACCTCTCTGTAAATTGGCAATTAGAGGAAAAACACTGACACAAAGACATTCTTTTAGCTCTTTAAAGTCCTTTTAATTTGTCCATTCTGTGTTTTGTGAGAATCTTTTCTGCCCTGTGACTCTCTTCAATGTGCTGGCAAGAGCAGGACAGAGAGCCAGCCCAGGTTATGGTTACAGGACCACCTGACATCTAATCCATGATTCTAAGGCAGTTCAGCTCAATTCTTTCAGTTCTAAGCCTCTGTTAATGGTGTTTCCCATAAAATTTCACAGCACTACAAGGATAATAGTCAGTTGTATTCATTGTTAGTTAAGGCAATTTTACAAACCCCCCCCCACACTTCAGCAATACAGGAAGAGAGAAAAATACAGGATTAATTCAAATACAAAACAGAGTTAGTAAATACAGACTTACATTCCAAAGAGAGCTCCCCCAAGGTGTGCAGCATGGTCAAAAAGTCTCCAGCCTAAGGCAAGCCCTGCAGTGTCAAATGCAATTATTGCCTTTAGAGCCTAGAAAGGAGAGAACATGGAATGGATCAGTCACAGCACAAAATGGCCAATGACAACAGTTTTCTATTCTAGCACAGAGCAAAAATTTGGAATCAAAAAACATCCTATAGATTTTATATCAAAGAAATTACTGTAATTAAAACAAGAAACTCAGTCTCTAGCTGTATTGTGCTGTCAAAATGCAGATGTGAGCAGCTGCAGAACAGTGCAGGGTGGGAGTGTGTCCTTTTCAAACACTCAGTCTCTTCCAATCTCCATTTCTAAATGGAGCTACAAATAAAGCTACAAGAATCCTAGTACCTTGGGTCAGGAGGAAATAGAAATTACTTGAAAGAGTACATGCTATAAAAGACACCACAAAATATGTAATTGCAACGTTCTCATTTTCTAATTCCAATGTAGCTTAGATTTATGTGCATCTGTGCTCCTGAACATAACCCTCTAGTGGATGGAACAGGGGCAACATCCCTGTTATCTTCTCTGATTTAAACATTTGTTGGAAGGAAGAAAATCAGGATGACAGTGAACAACTCCACAGCCAGAGCATCATGAGCTGCTGGTGTACCATCTTCAGGAGACATAAGGCACCATAACTGTCAATACACAAGATTTCACTAAATGCCTCATTTCATAAAGACTGACAGATTTAACACTAGGATGGAATGGTACTTTAGGCAGGATTTTATTCCTTAAGTATAGAAGCTACATTGCTACACTAGCTTGTTAATTTGAAAGCCCATTACAGTACAGGTAAGGTATATTAAGGGAGTCTGTAAAGTTTAGATATACAATTATATAGCTGGGCTAAAATAATTCCAGTGTTTCTACTGCAATAGCTGATATTGCTCTTGTTTTGCTGTTGCAGTGAGCACTTGCTCATGGCAATGCTCTCTGTGGCTCTGCCTGTATTTCCACCCTGGCCACCTTTTTTAAGAAAGATGCAGTTAAAGGGTAGCGTGCAAAAAAACCCCCAAAAACCCCAGGCCAACTCAAGCAGAAGTGCAAGAAAAACAAGAAGGCTATATCTAAGAATGTTTGTACAAATCTATAAGCTTCACTTACAAGAAGCATTAAGTCTCATGATCTTGGAATGACCTGGCTTAACTGCTTTAAGCAGTAAAACAACTTTAAGTAGCAGACCAAAGATGATTAACTTATTAAAGCAAGTTAAGATATACATGAGAAGGTTTTCTTAAATGTGGCAGTGGGTGTGCATAAAAGAACTTAATGAAACAAAAAAAAAGAATCCTAGTACTACACACGAAGAAAAGTCTCAGTAGCCTACTTCTAGTTCCAACAGTGTTCCTAAAAGTATCAAAAGATGATATGCAAAAGAGGAGGCAAATATTCTTCCAGGGCTGGAATGTAATCTCCTGTGAGAAGTGAAATTTTGTGCTTCTCATCTTTAATTAATTTTTTCTCTAAAGACCACGTACTAGTTTTACATCAGCCTGTTTCAAGTGCTGCTATAAAAAATATCACCCATCAGAAGGAAGAGGATGTGTATGTAGGTTTGCTCAGACAGGTGAACCTGACTCCCTCCCAACTTCTTTCACTTCTTGGGATGAGATCTGAAACAGACCCATGGGGGATGGAATCTAGGATAATTCTGAATTCACCACACTCTGCTGTCATGACTCTGCTAGGCTGCAATAATTCAGAATCGATCCCTGGGACTTCCATGACCCCTCCTCTCTTTCAAAATAAATTGAACAGATTAGAAACACAGAGGAAGAGGACACATGCTCAGATACTGAGGAGGTAGGAGGAAAATGTTTTGAGAGCAGCATTTCTTTGAAGTTCAAAGGCACTTACACTTCCTGCTGTAAATGTGAACATCGGAAGAAGTATGATGGCCAGTTTTGCTTCTGGCATCTTCGTACACACGGCTGCAAGGACAGACATTATAGCTCCTGACTGGAAATACAGGAAAATACATCAAAGCAAGCTAAAATGTTACGTAAGGGATAATATATTTTTCTGCATGTGAACCTGTTTTCCTCTAGGATTTTTATTTTCAAATGCTGCCCTGTGGTAAACCTCAAAGTACAAAGCACCGCAGAAAAGTTCAGAGTAAAAATAAAACAAGACACCACTATTTAATTTCAATATCTGGAGTTATAAATACTGAGGGAAAACATCCTTCAAATTATCTTATGTAATTAAGAAATACCCACTCCCACAATTTAAGATAATGATTTCTGTAAATGTGCATTTCCCTACGTAAACCCTAAAAATCTAACATGTATTAAGCACAGACACATATGATGAAGGGAATCATTCTGGAGCTTGTAAAAACCAAGGAAGACAACAGATAGACAGGGAGAAAAATCTTTTGTCAATGAAACAAGTAATACCTTGAACTGTACTAAATTGACCATGGGCTTTTGTATCCCTGAAATAATCTCAATAGAAAGGCTCTGGATGCTGTAAACTAATGCAATGTGTGGTAATTTCAGTAAGTTCAGATCAGTAAGACTAAGGGAAAGTAACTTGCTGCAGATATAGTTCATTCATAAGACAAAGGGACAATACACAGAGAGCACTTCCCAAAGTTCTAACTTCAGCGCAGCTGAACAGTTCTTTTCATTCTAACAGAATAATGAGGATCTGACTTCGGGCTTCTACCAAAATTATTGAGTATACTAAGTTAAACCTTTAAACATGGCAAATGTCTAGGTTAACCTGAAGTTTAATGCAAGTTAAGTGTTTTAAAACATTTTACTACTAAAAACACTTGGAAAGAACTGGCAGTTACAGGAGCTCCTCAGCCTGCTCCATATTGTTCATCGGGTGAGACTTTTGGCAGGAGTGCTGCCCTTCCTGCACAGCATGCCCTACAACTTCCACTGGGATCACATGCTGAGTTTGATTGTCTGATTACACTATCTCTTTCCAAAGTATTCTATTTTTAATTAGAGAAGACTGCTACGCAATTATGAAATACCATTTCTGCAAAAAGTTACATAACTGATCTGCTCAGGGACAAGAGCTCCTGCTGTTCAGGACTCATGTACAACCCTCAGCACTAAGTGGTGTGAGTTCTGGGCAGCTGCTGCAGCAGAGGTAACATATCTGAAGAACAAGCAAGTTGTTGCACAGGAGAACCAGGTCATACCTGGTTACTTGATTTTGGTAAAGCTTTCTAGTTTTCATTACCCTAAATATACTCCTGGCTTTTAAACAGGTTAAAAAACACAGAAGGCTTTCAAATTGGCTTCAAAGATCATTATCAGTCTCTCATATTCCAAGGTACTTACAGCTCCAAGAGATGGCTCAAACCTTCCTGTGGCCATTTTAGCAACATAACTGACAAAAGTGGAGATAACCCCTGAAAAAGAGAAATTACTACTGGGAATAATGGCAGCAATGCAGACCAGCATCAGAAAGTACAAATTAACTGTCTTCTTTTGTCACAAAAATTCCAAGAGACTGTATAAAGAACTATCTTATTTTGGAATTAAAGCAGGAATTAAAACCAGATACAGTTTTATCGTACTTCAAAGCCCAGTATCTTAAACCCACCAAAAATCTGTACAACAGCAAAGCAGCACTGCCTTTAGTATAAAGCAATGTGTGGGACTGAACAATGGCCATCTGTCATCATACACCTATTAACCAAGCACACAGTTTACTTGTATGAACATATATTTGTATTTTTTAAGTACTGTAAATATATATATTTAACATTACCAGCAGAAAGATATACTGCAATGAACTGCTCACAGCCCAGAAGAGAGACAATGCTGCTGGAAAAGCTCCATAGAACATACATATTTGCTGCCATGTGGAACAGAGAGAAGTGACTAAACGTAGAGAGCAGCATGGGAGAACACAGGGCTCCTACAAAAGAGAAAAGCAATGGAGTCAGTATTTTAATTTGCTTCAACTTACATGTCATGTAGACTAGAAATTTATCAAGAGACACTACAGGCTAATTATGCCTAGATTCTCAAACACAAGCTACATAATAAACCCAGCAATGGAACCAATTTCAAATTCCAAGGAATGTCTTTTGGAAAGGTAGAACATACACCCCAAAGATATGCAAGCTGTAACAATCTTATTTACCTACTGGGGATTGTTTCATAGAAAACATTAGCTAATGACATATGTCCTATGCTTTGAAAAAGAAAAAAGGTATTTTATTTATATATGTATATAGTGAAGGATTTTTAATACAGGAGGAGCCATATAAAATGAACCTACAACAAAGATGAACACAGAGAAAAAATTGTTTTCCTTTTTGAAAAAGCTACTAGCTCTCCTCACTGAAATGGCAGCCTTGAACATGCAAACAAGCCAATTAGCAGGTTTGAAGGTCAATATTACTTAAAATAGGAGTGTTTGGGGTGACATGCTTACATCTGGATAGCAGATATCTTTAGCTTTGGAGTGTGTGGGGGAACTGATTAAGTTTCCATGTTTTCAGCAGAAATTAAGAGGATAGCAGGAAGTACCTTGCGAACATGTTTGTCTCCTCCTTTTAATTCTTTTCTCTGCTGTGGAAATGAAACCCCATTTTTCTGCCATTAAATATTACTAATTTTTTTCCCAGGGTTAATATCTTCAACACATTTCACCCACAGTGAAAGCCAAATTGGTGCTTGGGTTTGTTTGGGTTTTCTTAACGTGACTCAAGGCACAGCTTTGAAGCAAGGACTCTGTACACAACCTACAGACTATTGCTTATCTACTGATGAAAGTACACATGCATGTGACTGATGATGGTTCTATCTGCATCCCACAGAACATTAAAGGGGGGAAATAGTCACATTTGAGTCCAGTTTATGAATGGCATTATGTAGTACAGTTTGTTTTCTTCCTTGGCTTGATTTGCACTCTGTCCAAGAAAGCAGCTTGGCTGATGTCACTGGGAATAGCACCTCTCACCTTTATTCAGGCTGGAGCTGCATCCCACTGCATGCAGGAAAAGGCCAGATAGCAGGCAACAGTTTTGATGTTACAATATTTAGAAACGTACCAGTTGTGTGTGTTTTAAAAACTCAGATGCATTACTCCCAGCATTCTTCCCCTCAAACCATTTCCTGCCTAGATGGAATAACATATTTGGGCATGACTGAGATTGATTGTGATGGAGCTGTAAGTAAGCCACATGCCACCTGAGCCTTCTGCAGTATCAGCAGAGGTTCTAGTACATCCCTGTGTAGGAAAGCCTCCCAAATTATGATTCACTTACTGGAGGATGGATTTGAGGTGAAATATGTAAACATAATCCGTCGCATGCCAGGCAGTCTCCACAAACAGAATACAAAGACATTTGCAGCTATAATACCTATCAAGAGGGGAAAAGAAAGTAAAAAGCAAATTATGAATGTAATATGCCATAATGCTTACTGAAAGCAAGCCAAAAAGGCAGCTTGTAGAATTGTACTTTTTCTTCACAATTCCATTAAAAGCAATATCCACTTCTTGCTTTGTACACAGTTTAGAAAAAGCAATGAAAAATACTGAAAGCTACATTTATATAGTGGAAGCCTTTCAGAAATATGAAATTTAATCCAAACTGTTCTAACATCCAGTGTAATGAATCCAACAGTCAGAAAGATCTGTGCTGAGAAGGTTCAAGCTATGGTTTCAAACTGCTACAGTCTATTGCAGAATCCATGAAACAGGAGCCAGCTAAGAGGCCCCATTTCTTGTCCCTCTTGCTGTTTATTTTCAAATGCCACCAATCTACTGCACAGTTGCACTTAACTGCACGAGAGGAGAAGACTGGGGGAACCATCCAAATACACAGTACACATCCTGTCCATTTCTGAGGAGGAACTTTGGTTTTAAGAAAATTGTGAAGTTGAATTGGCATTGCTAGGGCATAGTGACCTTTGGGAGACGGCAAATCCACAGCTTTTTACTTCACAGATGTTATTGCAATCTCACTTGGAGTAAGAGTGTAAATTATTTGAAAAATAATGAAAATGTATTATTTCTTGTTCAAAGGGCCTTCTCTATTTTTATCCAAGCATTTAGATATTTAAAATGTTTTATAGCAGCTGGAAACAGTAAAGGTGAAAATAACTGTTCAATGGCAGAGAAATAGCATTTAAGTAACCTTACATCAACAACCTGCCAATACAGATTCAGTAAATACTTAATGTAGAATATGTAGCAGGAGATAGAGTTCAGCTATTGGATTTGAATCACGTTCTCATCAATTTTGTTTCACACACTACATTTATCTGGGGGAGTTCAGCTGGCATTAGGCCAACTAATCAAAACCACATTATAACCAAATGAAAGCTCAAAGGCTAATTTTTTGCTACTTTTTGTGTCATGCTGCAAACATGTAACTATAGGCAATTTTATTCCCACATTTCAGTGGAATATATACACCTATTTCTTTTAAAAGCATTTGCTGTTTCTCATAATTCGTGAGAAAAAAATTGCTGGGGGAGGATTCCACTTAATCTTCCACACTCTCACACAGATGCACAGGAACTCTTTTAAGGCAAAAAATAGTTTGTGAGAAGGAAATGTAGCAGAAATAGTGTATGTGCAGGTGTAAATTTACACAAGCTTTATGCCCAACAACCTAACCATGGTATGAAAGCCATCTGTTTTAATATACTGTACCTGTTTGCCATATTTCTCTTCCTGTGAATGTCTAATACTTGTAAGCTAACACAAACCTGTCACAGTCCGCTGACCCTCAGTCAGGTTATTCCACCAGATGTTAACCTGAAACAGAATTGTTGTCCATGAATGCCACTGTGAAGCACTTGCAATTTCAAAAACAGCCATGTAAGCTTACACATTTTTAAGAACGGGAAGCATTTGTTTGAAATCTGTGGAGTAAATCAGTTTCCAATTTTTTTACTTCTGATTGCTTTAGCTTTTCAAGTTGACATTTCCTTAGTGAAGAACAGCTATCTACCCTCCTTTTTAGAGAACACCCCAGTATGGATGAAGAATTTCTTCAAGGAGAATAGGGTTGTATCCTTTTACACAACTCCACTGGGTTTACCCTGCTTGCATTAAACAAAGTTCTAGCCCATAATGCTGACTTTAGCTGATTAGCCAAAGTTAGCATAAATCCTGCCTCGACTAAGCCTCACCCTAATGCTGTCTAACATCACACCACCCACCTTTGAGTGATTCCACTTTTGCGCCAGGATCACTTTTGCAGAGGTGGCTCACAAGATGTGGAATCCATTCCCCCTTGCGTCCAGTTCACCCAGCCCTCCTCCAAGTTTAAAACCCCTGAAAAAGTTTATTTTGAGCGCAGTCAGCCCACAGACAAATTGCACCCCCCTTTTCCTTCCTCAGCTTCTGTAATCATTTTGGACACATATTTTGTTGCTACCTCAATGACCTTCCAACCATCTTGATGGGGACAATGTCATAAAAATTATCTGCAGGTTGGAGGCAGGACATGTAATGTTGTATGAAACAAAGGATTTGCTATTTGATACCAAAGTGACAAATTCATTGCATTTTTTGTTTAATTCTCTGGCAGAGGATATTCTTCAGTATAAGAACACAGAACAGACATGATTTTTCTAAAATACAAGGATTATAAGCCCTCAGAAACAACAGGGGGGATCCTGAACTCTTAGAAATAGAACTTACCCATTGAAGATGGGGATTGCGAGTTTAAGCCTATTAACAACAGGGCAGTTTAGTTTTCTTTTTTGGATAGCTAATCACCAGATCTTCCCCTTCAGGTTTTGAAGGAAAACAAAAGTATACAGGCATAATTATTTAAAAATATTAAGTGCTGATCGTAATCTCCCCTGCAGTTCATATACACCAAGCAAGAAAGCATGCTGGCATCAAGGTGATTTTCTTTCTAGCAGCTTATACATGGTTCTGTGTTTTAGATTTTTGACCAAGACAGTACTGATAACACTAATGTTCTACATTTGAGTGCATGGTGTTTGCACAAGATCAAGATCTTTTGCATTTCTTGCTCTGCCCCTGCAGGTTGCAACAGGCTGGAAGGGGACACAACCAAGAAGATGACCTGAACTAACCAGAGATATTTCCTACCAAATAATGCCATCCCCCCAAAAGAAGGGATTTCAGGAGGTTTAATATATTTTTCTCATGAACTGGTTGTGCACTGCTCTTTCCACAGGAGATTGTGAGTGACTGCCTATGCATCACTTGTTTTCTTCTCTCTTCTCACACTTACTAAACAATTTTTGGTGATTGTTTTATCTTTACTCCCAAGTTTTCTTCCCCCAGCCCACTAGGGGTTTGTGGGGGCCATGAGTGAGGAGCCACATGGAGCTCTGCTGCCCTCCAGGGTTATCCCACATGCCCATTTCCACAGCAGTGCTGGAGTGCACCATACACATCAGAAACACAGCTCCTGTGTCCTACCCAGGATCCTGAGCCCCTCCAGCCCCACGCTCAGCCCTACTTCCCTGGGACAAGCAGACCTGAAAGGGTATCAAGCCTGGTCTATCACAAGCCAGTAGTAACCTTGAAACAAATGCAAACATACATGAATGTTTAGGTTAGTTTTAAGTATACTTAATTAATAACTAAATGACTGCTAATTTTGGGATGCCAACTAAATTTATAACAAATCTTGCAGCACTTTATTTTGTTCTTGCTGCCCAAACTCAAAAGTACTTGTGTGGAAATGCTCTTTGCTCTTAAAAGCAAAAAAGCTCTCTAAAAGCTCTCTATTTTTAAGGGTTTAGAGGCTGAAAATACACATGCCTTTCAGAAGCCAAAGCACTGAAAAGTCTTAAGCATAAGATTGAGAATTTTATCTAGTTCTGTCCTCTGGGAATTCATGTTCACTTTTGAGAGCACTTAAGATCCAGCAAGAACATTGGTTGGGGTATTTTTTATAGTGAAAAAGCAAACGGAACCTAGTTTAGATGAACAAATTCCTACTATTGACCTCTCTTGCTTGCAGTTTTGGGTGAAGATTATATTTTTCTCTGTTTTTCCACTATAACTTTTGTAGTGATATTGAGTTACAGTTTTCTAGAACTAATTCTATCAGTTTTCTTTGCAAGTCAACTTATCTACTGTAATTTTTTGAGAAGCCATTACTTCTCCAAGTTTCAAATCAGGAAAACCAGGACCAGTATCTGTTGTGCAAACGATGCTCACACCAGAGGAGAGACGCGGCTGTGCCTCGCAGTCCCGCAGGGATCCGCCCCAGTGCGAGCAGCCCGGGCTCTGTGTACCTGCTTTCTGAAGTCGCCTCTCTTCTGCGGCCGCATTTTATCCATCCAGTCCGCTCGAGCTTCCTCAAAGTAGGTCTGGACGCGCGACTTGAGCGACTCATACTGCCAGATGGCGGCGGAGCCGAAGGCCGAGCCTGTGAACTGGGCGATACCGGACACAGGTTCAGAGACCGCTCCAGCCCGAGCCCTTGGCCGAGGCAGCCGGGAGCATCCCGGGCTAATGCCACATCCCGGGCGGTGTGAGTGCACCGCTGACCGCGGGACTCGCAGCCTAACAGAGTCCTTAAGGGTGGAAAACACCTTTAGGCGCCTTTAAGTCCAAATGCCAAGCCAGCACCACCACTGAGTTCACCATGTCCGCGGGTGCCACATCCACGTGTTTTTCGAACACTTTCAGGGATGGGGACTCCACCACTGCTCTGGGTAGCCCGTTTCAAGGCTTTGCAACCCCTTCTGTTCTTTTTTTTTTTTTCCCTAATATCTAATCTAAATCTCTCCTTGGGCACCTTGAGGCCATTTCCTCAGGTTTACTGAATGTTCAGCATCATGGGATGATGCTTTATCAAAAAGGTTCACAAAAAAAACTGGTCAATGAAATTACTAAGTTCACCGAAATGGAATGAAACTGGGATACCTTTACAATCATTTCCAGTGATGTAGATGAAGTTACTTTGTACTAGCTCAGTATAACGCCACAGTATCTGGCCAACAACCCTGCGTTAACTTTGAGGTACCGGGGAGCGACGCCCAGGAAGGAAGCATTCCCCTGAGATGGAATATGCTCCTCACCGACCCGCCCCCCCAGCCAGGCACAGCACCCGGCCCGCAGGAGCCACTTACCCCGACGGCGAACAGCAGCGGCTTCACCAGGCGGCGCGGCGAGGGGCGGCCGGCGTCCGTGGTGGGCGACGGCGGGCAGAGGCTGCGGCGCGGGGGCGGCGGACCG
>VYXF01010897.1:116707-143252 GCA_013397295.1 Polioptila caerulea
CTTCAACTCCCTGGCAGGAGGCTGTAGTGAGATGGGGACAGTCTCTTCTGCTGCGTCTGCAGCGAGAGGACCAGAGGAAATGGCTCTAACCTGAGGCGGGAGAATCAGATGAAATATTAGAAACATATTTTTTCCCTGTTCGGGAGGTTAGGCATCAGAACAGGTCGCCAGGGAGGTGGTGGAGGTGCTCAAAAGGCATCTGGAATCTGGACCTGGTGCTGGGTGATGCGGTCTAGTGGCTTAGGGGTACAGTGGCAAAGCTGGGTAGACAGTTGGACTGGATGATCTGAAAGGTCTCTTCCAACCCTGGTGATTCTGTGATTCTGTAGTTACCCACTCACACCTGAGCAGGTGCCACAGTTGCCCTGTGGTCGCCTTGCTGCTGGCTGGGGCTCCTGCTCTCTGCCCTTCCCAGCACCATCTCCATGCCAGCAAAGCTCTGCAGGGCTGGAGAGCTGTGCTAGCAGAGAATAGCCTGCTGTACACACTGCCAGCCTCCTGAAATTAAAAGGCAAAAGAAAACATGTTTGTAAGCTTGTAAGTCTGAAGAAGTTGTGTGCACCTTCCTGGTAGCCTGTTTTGCTGTGGAGATACTCATGGGACAGCAAAGCCGCCTACACAATGCCAGTCACACCTGGGCTGCCAGACAGAGAGCAGAGCTGCCAAAACCCAGCAGCAGAATAAACAATGGTTTATCTCAAGGGTGCACGTGGAGGACGAGAGGCAGCAGCCACGTATTGCAAGCAGGAAAAGTTCAGCACGGGTGTGAGGAACATGCTCCACAGGAGTGCTGTGCAAATTCCAGCTCTGTTGGGACTGGATAAGGCTTGGATGACCTGACCCAACATTGAAACTCTGCTTTAGTGGGAGGTTGGCAGCCCTGTGGCCCCTTCCAACCCAAGTTATTTTGTAGTTCATTGTGTGAATGCGAAGTGAATAGCAAGATGAGAGCAATCTGCATATTGTAATTGCAAGTGGCTGTAAGACTAATTAGGTTATTATGACAACTTCTGGAGCAAAGTTACAAAGCCCTATTTTTTGGAAGTGGTAGGAAATGAATTAACATTGTTCCTCTTTATTTTTTTAAAAAACATTTTTTTTCTTCCCCTAACTAGTAGTGAAAAGAGTTTGCCTTCTCACCCCAAGGTCAGACTCTGACCGGAGAAAACCTCTGTGAGCTATGGTGGGAAACTGCTCTAAGTGGTTTAGTACTGTATTGAAATTTGCATTTTATCTCTTTCTGATTACACTGATGGCCATGGGTCAGCCTCAGAATTTGCCTGAAGAAGGGATTAGTAGATTCAGAGACATACATTGCTGATGTTAGGAATGTGTATATACAAATGAAACCAGTGTTGTAATCAATGCTCTTTCTCTGTTTGTCTATGTAACCAAATGAAAAAGAAGTAAAAGAGGTTTTTAACTTTCCCTTTTAGACACTCTTACCACTCATTTTTGCTTCCAAAAACCTTATCAGGAGTAATTTGTTTATTTAAGCAACTTCAATATTTTTCTTTGCTAACCCTTCCTGCGCTGTGTTGAAACCATGTACATTTTGGCTGTGCTGTTTTTAATGTTACAGTGATCCTTTTTTCTTCCCCTAGAGTTTGTATTTATCCCATGATAGCTCTTACTTGCATACAGCCTATGTGTGTACTTTGTGAGGGATGACAGTCTGGACCTTCTGTATTTCTTCGTGTTTGGTTTATTGTCATTCTCCTTTGGACAGTTGCAATGCATATTTGCTATCATCTGTGCCATCACCTCAAACTTATAAACATGACACTGTGTGACAGCTGATACAATCAGCTCCTGGAGGGTAGGGTGTCCATGGAATGGGGTGGAGTGCTGTTGGGGTCAAGGATTATCTGGACAGTCCTGTGGGGTTTATGTGGTAGCCACAGGGTCTGGAAGGGGTGAGGGAGAGTGGCTCCTTGAGACAGAGGAAGGCAAAGAGAGGAGGAACTGCAGCAGCAAAGTGGCTGTCCCAGGTGCCAGACCTCCTTTGGCTGTGAGCCCGGGACGTCTGTCCTGCCTCAGGCCATGGCTGCAGTCACAAACGGTTTGGTTTGGTAATGTCACCCACGGGACAGCTGTCCAGCTGCAAATTTCTTCCTTAGGATGCATCCTAAAACAAAGGCATAAAAATTTCAGGTAAAACAGCGGTTGTGGAAGTTGTAGCAATGTTTCTGCAGTGCTTTGCACTCTGATGGTGTTGGGCAGCTCAGTGGCCCTGACAAAGCAAATTATAGGCCAGGTAAGTCTGAGTATATTTGGTACTAATTTACATAATTTTCTGGTAATTTTCCCTTTCACTGGCACTTTGCTATAGCAAAAAGCCATGCCAGATCTTTGTGCAACAGTTGGACACAGCTTTGGCCCTGGGTCCTTGATTTTTAGAATGGGACAAAGGTCCTAAAGAGTACAAAACTTTCACTTGGGTGATTGAATCGGTCCTCACAAAGTGCTGACACTAGTGCCTCGCAGGAAGATAGAGGAAAAGGGTTAGAAACAAACCATAAACGTGAGTATCACAATTTATCTTGCTTTACATTTGTATTGGTAGATACTTGGGAGATGAATAATTTACATTTGATAGTTTTCATTTTTAAACGAATTTTGAGTTAGCAAAGAAATAATGAATAGATGAAACATTGCAAATTAAAATTAGAGAACTCTTTGGTTGTGTCCTGTTGCTTTTTTTTTTTTTTTTTTTTTTTTGTGGTATGTACAATAATAAAAGTTTTCCTAAGAAAATAATGTATAGAATATTCACTTATTTCAGTTACCTGATGGGATCTAGATTCCAGCTCTACAATTCCCTTGTATGATGCATAATTTTGTAGGTAGGCATTTTTTAGATTTTTTTGCAAAGGTCAGGCTTGTGTAAAGCTAACTCCATACACTGTTTGTGTATGAACTGTTTCAACAGGTTTCTAATACCTGAAATTTTGGGAAACCTCCTGGAAGAAAACTTCTGTGGCAATGGCGTCATCCTGTCTACAGATTTGTGCATTGCTGCTGGCTTTAGCAGGATTCACCACACTGCTTGTTACTACCATGTCCAGCAGATGGAGAGTTTTGGACACCACGACAGAGCTGGTTACTGCAGAGTGGATTTCTGAAGGTCTTTGGATGGACTGTGCAGCCACTGCTGTTGGATCAGTACAGTGCAAGAAATTTCTCTACATGCTGAGTTCAGACCGTAAGTGGTCATGGCAGATGTTTATAAAATCCAAGGATGGATTTATTCCTTCTTTCTGGACAGTGTGTTAGCAGGCTGGGAGGCACAGAGTGCAGTTGTCCCAGAGGGTCTGGCATGGCCAAACCCTGTAGTGGTGGCAGACAGGTTAAAGGGCCACCATGAAACCAGTGTTTGACCCTGCAGTTCAACTCAGTCACTGCTGTGGCTTTGCTGCCCTCTCTGGTGTGTTGATATCGAGGTATGGGTGATATACAGTAAATCTGAGAATATTTTATAAAATAGTTTTGGAAGAAATAGCATCTTTTAACTCAGCCTAATTCTTCAATACAAGCAGATCATAATTAAACGAGCACTGGTGTTTGTTTGTGCTTTGGTGTGAGACAGGAATTATCAGATATTCCAGAACTGATTTGATACTTTATGCTAAAACTTTGTACGTGGGTATTTTTTCTGAAATTTCTTAGAGGTGGTGAGCTTAGACTAAAGATACATCTGTGCAATGGATGCTTGTGTGTTTTCTAGAGTTGCCCATGCTAGCAGGGTAGTTTATCTACAGCTAGAAGGAAATGTCTCAGTAGGGACTGGAAAGTATTTGAATTGTTCTGGATTTTAAAAATATCTTTCTTTACGGTAAAGGACTGAGAAGGACTGGCATTGACGTTCTTTCCTCAGCAAACTGAGTGTAGAAACAGTAACACTGTAGCCTTTGGAAATGGTATTTTGTTGAGCTCTCTATCTCAAACGGAATGCTGCGTTTTATTCTTTTACAACTTTCAGTTCTGTGCAATCACTTTATGAGTGATGTTAATATTATTTCTTCAAGTCTTCCGTGCTTTATAGGTTCCTGATTGCTGTCATTGCTATTTGTCTGGACTCTTCCAGCAGATTTATCCTGAACGTGCAGTGCTTAAACTTTGACAATACCACGTGTCACAGACTGTGAGCCTTGTTTTTCTCGACACAGATGTGGATTTCCCTGAAGTCAGAGCTGCCTAACTGTAAGGCAGATCTCTCAAGGGTGAGAGTTTACCTCTCAAGATTCAGCATGTTCATGGTTCTTCTGCAGCACCCTCGCCTTGGTGGCCTCATCTGCCTTCATAACGAGGATGCCAGTTTAAGAATAAGTATCAGCATGCTGTAATGATGCCAGGGTTTGTAGCCTCAAAAGGAGGCAAATTGTATGCTCCCAAGGATTTTAAAAACATTGCTCATTGCATCAGAGGCAATGCCAGCTTTTCACATAGTCCTGGCACCCATTCAGCTCCTCCCCAGGGCCTTCTCTGTGTAGATACAAGGATGCCTTAAGTTTCTGGAAATTAGAGTGATGAGATGGGGCCAACAGGGATGGCATTTGGTTCAACCGTGGGGCAGGAGGCTGTTGTGAGGCGTGAGTTGTGTGTCTTGTGTTGTTTGTGTGTGTGGTGTGGCGTGTGTGTGTTGTGTGAGCTTGGTGTCTTAGGGTGCAGGTGTAGATTGTGGTGCTGGCTTCTCTTTTTGGGATGCTGCCCCCCTATCCCCCATGGGGCTGGGGTTGTGTTGTTTTTCTGGGAGAGTTTAGAGCAAACAGGTTAGAGCACGGCCAAAGGAAAGCTCCAGGGTGTAGGAGGTGCTGATGTGAAGCTGTCAACACCAGCTCTTAAGCACTGCTGATACAGAGCCTCTTGCAGAGCAGTGCTGGCTATTATGCCCATTGCTCAACAAGTCACAGTTTACAAAATTTAGTGAAGAATAGCTTTATTTTCTTTAACACATTGGAGAGTGCTTTCCTGAAGGGAATTATTAAAGTGCCTGGTACTGTATAGGAAAACTCATGCACTTCAGGTCTGCAGTTAAATCTTTTCTCTTTTTTATATGTGTGCTTTCTGACTGCCTGTTGAAATAAATTTCTTAACTAGAAAGAGATTTTTTAAAATTATACTCTTATTTTTTTATTTCTATCTTTGTCAGCAGTATAACAGCCAGGGACACTTGACTCAAGGTCCCAACTACCTCACCTTTGAAAGTGCTGTCAGCAGGAGTGATTGGTGAGATCACCAGCACAGCACCAGTGTATGGGTAAATTAGCTGGAAACTCTTTGAAGGGCTTTTAATGCAATGCAGGTACTCCTGGGTACTGGTACAGTGTGTCCATTTTACTATGCCATCATTTTTCAAGTTGCAGTGACTGAGCAGAAGGAGGGAATTCTCTAACAGTCACCAGAGATCAATTCTTACCATACACTATCTTGTGTCCTTAAAAAGATTGCAAGTTTAGAGCTGCACAGGATCACACTGCCAAATCTGGTCTTGTTTAAATCAATGGCAATGATCCTCTTGACTGCCATGGGAGCCAAAATGTCTCAGTGGCACTGTAGTGGCACCTTTGGCAGCTGAACCTACCAACCTACAGCCTCAGCTCAAAGTGACCAGTGAATTTTGATGAAAAACAACACATTCCTGTTAGGGACAAGTTCTGGCTCTCTCTCAGGCTTATCCTTCTGGTAGTGTTTACATAAATGCTGTGGATCTGTTACCATGTTGCATCATAGCAGAATTATTTTATGAAGAAACTCTGACTCCATTTCCTGGAGATAAGAGCAGGTTATCACTGCAAGAGATGGTTAACCCCGTTTGGATCCACAAGTTCTTTAAAGTATTAACATGAGTGGGTGATGTGAATTGAGTCTACAATATGGTCTAGCCAAGAGCAGAAGCAACTAAACTGAGTTTAACATATGCTTTGTCTACAACAGATTTTTTGTAATCCCAAGATATTCTAACAAACAGATGCAATTTGCTGATATGTATTATTTTTCTTACAGTTGTTTTCCTTCATAATTTTATTCCTTTTGAGACAGGTCACACTAGCTCCTTCATTTCCTTATATTTCAATTCCATGACACATACATTATTACAGTTGTAATACATTGTACAATTGTACAGTGTAAGTGGGACTGTTTTTGAGACTGAATGTGTCTAGCTGTAGATCAATAGGCAGTAAAATATTAATGCAAACCACTCATCCATAAACTTAACCTTCCTGAAAGAAGCTGGCAGTACAGTTGTTGTAGATTACTTATGACCATAACTCCAAAAACTCTGCTATATTTTCTAGCAGAGGCATAAAGCTTCTGTTCTCAAGCTGTTTTATGTTTGAATCCTCAAGAAAATATTACACAAAAGCTTTTTGGTTTGACAGCAATAATAACATTACAAGCAATTTTAATCTAGTGTAAAATACAGTTGACTTCAGAAAAGAGACAAAATATTTGCCTATATTATCACTCTTACAAGGCATTTTGTAGAAATACTGACTGGAATTTCTAGGCTGAGAAAATGAATAGGCTCATTTTTCACTTCCTATTAGAAAAAGAATTAAGATTGTCACTTTTTTTACATGCTAATATCTTTATCATTAACTGCTCCCACTTCTTATTGTCATGCCCAGGAAGCCTTATCTATGGGGAAAGAGCAAAGAGCAAAGGTAGACTCATTTTGGAGTGAAACCCAGAGATAAAACAGCAAGGAGGCTTCTGAAAAGGCTTCAGTTGATTGTAATCTAATTATAAGGATATTTAACTGTTACTGCTCACAAGCATGACTGCTGCATTGGAAATTGTTGGCTTTCTTATGTGCTTGGGTGGGCTGGCAGTTATTGGAGCTACTTTGCCAAATAATTACTGGAAAGTCTCCAGTATACATGGTTCTGTGATCACAACCTCTACGTTGTTTGAAAACCTGTGGAAGAGCTGTGCAGAAGACAGCACTGGAGTATCCAACTGCAGAGATTTTGACACTATGCTTGCACTGCCTGGTAGGTGACTTTGTGCAGCCTTGTTTATATTGCTTAAAAACTTACTGGCAAAAGTAGTCAGGCTTTTATTTTGGTGATCTGGCAATACTGGAAAATACTGGCCAAGGACTTTGTGGGCTGAAGTAATAAAAATCTCTCAAGCAGGAGAATGTGACAAGCATCTTAGGAAAGGCTATAAAATAAGGCAAATGAAGTCAGTTGATCAAGTGTTTGACAGGCACTTAAAGTGGGTTGTAATCTCTTCTCTAGCATCTCGTGGGATGTCTTAGTAGGAGACATTTTTAAACTATTTATTTATTTGGAATTATTGTATAGACCTTCTTTTGGAATACTTCATAGCTAATGTACTGTAGCTGGAGGTTTTTCATGTAATAGGAAATACTGTTTTTAGCTGAGAAGTGGTAGTGGTTTTTGTAAGTTGAGACTGAAAATTGAAGTTAATCCAAGAAACTCATGATTATATGTTATACATATTATAATGCATTATATTTTAAGTTATAGGAGGAGTATATGCTATAAATTAATATATGATTAGGCTTGTTAACTAATGCTAACTACTGTCAGGGCTTGTTAACTAAAAGTCTATTTGGATGTGGTTTTAAATATCAAGAAATTTTGATGTGCTGGCCCCTGTCCTCTGTATCAGGCTGCATCATAATTGTGGTTGTCCTCAAATGCCCAACTAGGCAATATTCTGTGGATGGTAAGCATGTTTATAGACAGTAAAGCTATTTTTTATTAATCTTGAATAATTCAGTATGTAGATAGTTCTTCAGAATAAAATTGCCTTCCTTCTAGCTGAATCTGCCCTAGGAGGTGGCTAAACTAAATAGGTAGGAGCATACTACTAATCTGAAGAATTTGTAGGATAGGATTAGTGGGAATGAGGGGTTAAATTCACTTTCTCCCTCAGTCTGAAGTAAAGGCTTGTTGTTGACCAGCTCTAACACTCACAGAGCAGTTCTCTGAAACCATGTCCAGTATTTAGGGAATAATCTGCTCTTTTCATCTTTCAGTCTTCTCTAACAATTGCTTTTAGAGAGTGTGTGTGTGTGTGTATGAAGAACAGAACCCTATTTAAACATCTTAGCCTCAGTAACAGCAGGATCATTCCATTGGACATCATCCTCTGCAGAGCTCTTATGTCAGTGTGAACCAGCACTGCTGGGTTAGTGTTGGACTTGATGATCTGAAAGATCTTTGCCAGCCTCAATGATTCTGTGATTTTATTTGGTTCTTGTAAAAACCACCCCAAGGGCTGGTTTGTAGCTTACTGCCACTGACTCCAGGCAGCATCTTTGTCATTGATGTGTTTAAATGGGGACTTGCCTCTGAGAGTATGTGCAGATTTGGGCCATGGGCCTACAGGAGATCAGCATCTGGAGAAAAAAAGTGGGCTTGAAAGACCCTGGTGGGGGTCAGAGAAGAGCACCATGAGTGTTAAAGCAAACAGAACAGAAAGCAAGCAACAGCAGGGCTCCTGAGAGCTGCAGATAACAACATGGAGTCAGCAGGAAGGAGAAGAGTGGGGCCAGAAGGTAAATGGCTGAGACAGGCTCTGAAGGGAATTTGTGAAGATTAGGTTTGATCTGTTGAAGAGGACAGCAGCCCTGCAATTGAGATGATGGCAGAATAGTTGAGGGGTAAAGGCAGGGGGAAGGGGAAGGGGAAAACAGCGACACAGACTGTGAAGATAAAACATTTTTAGAAAGGAAAGCTGAAAAAGAAAAGTCAGAAGACACTGGATGCTAGTAACAGTTGTGAGGATAGCTGAGCAAAGCAGGAAAGAGGAAGAAAATGGGTTTGGTAACAAGAAGGGCTCAGCAGACAGTGGGGCCTTGGAGAAACATCCATAGTGCTTGCAGATATGAACCAAGACAGATTAAAAATTACCATGGTCAGTTTAGGTGTGTTTCAAATTCCTGTTTAGAAACGTAGCTGAAACTGCTGCGAGGATGCCAGGGACTGGAGGAAGAGCAAAAAATAAAAACAAAAGTGTCTTTGTTACCTCTCATCAGAAGGACAACGAAGATTTTCCATGGAAGTTTCCTTATTGGCAACTGAGCTATGAGGAATATTTCTGGCTTTTGCTTTATGTATGGGAAAAGTCAGACTTGGTTCTTTTAAACCAATTTAATGCTTTTGAGTTCACTAAACCATTAGTCTAAATGACAAATATTAGAAGTGGGAGCTTTTTAAATGCAATATTGCACAAGACTGAAACTGTGATTGGCTACTCCATATAGCTAGCACTGTCTGTCTAGTCACAGCTAAGTCAAACATTTGATATAACTAGTTGCCAAAGCCTTGTAAACTCCTTTTTTGGTTTTTTTCCCCCCTTCTTTTTAAGGTTCAACAGGTGTTTTTTCCAATGACAGGATTGGGGGATAATTTCTTACATTTGGTGTGGACTAATAAAATTAATTGACTTTGGATTTTGTTAGATAAGCTAAGTTTAAAATAAAAAAAAATGAGTTTTCTGAATTGTGGACTAAGGTCCTCAGTTAAGGCTGCTGAGGTTATGGTATTGTGGTACAGTTGTATGAAATCCCTTTCTGATTGGATTGCAAGCTTGTGTGTCCTGGAAAGGTATGGGGAGTCCCATCTAACACTGCAGGAATCCCCAAAACCTGAAATGTGAGTTGTGGGACCCCGCTGGGTGACTGCCATGGTGATTGCCAAGATCCCAAACCTGAAAGCAGTGTTGTTGAGTACTTACCTTAACAGTATCTTCTGCAGGCAGAAACCTTGAACTGTTAGTGGTATTTTGAGGGGTTGTTCCACTTTTAATACTGTCTTCATTTTTTCCATGAAAATTTTAAAATTAGCACTTAACAAAGCATTAACTCCTCAAATGATTTTAGCCTTTAATTCTGTATATTTATCTCATTGCTATCTTTGGTAACTCTTAGGCTTGTAGTGAAGGCTTCTGGAGGCTGAGCTGGAGCAGAGCCCAGCCAGAGCAGGAGGATAAATTGGGATTTATTAAAAGGCCTCACTGGGCACACCTGGGCAGCACGAGAGCCTGGCTGGGCCCTACCCAAGATGAACCCAAAATGGGCACAGAATGGACTTTTTAAAGTTCTGGCCCATTAGCACATTGGAGTTAATTGTCCAATTATAGCTCCAGGTTATGAAGCTCCATCCTCTTTGTTTTTTCTTCTCACTTCACTGTTGTTTTTGTTCTTGGGCCTGAAAGTTGTCTTTGGTATCAAACTAGAGAAGGAATTGTTTTGTCTGCCAGCTCTGTGAAGAGAGCTCAGTAGCACTGAATATGAAACCTAAACCTACCCACCAAAACAGCACAGAATCTAAAAAATATAAAAGCTAAAACTTAAGGTATCAGTAGGACCAGTACTCTTAAGCCACATTGGGCTGAGCTGGAGTGTGAGTATCACTTTGCCTCCTGTCTCTGTCTGATTTTGGTTTTCTGGAGAGTTAGAGCTCACTGCACTGCAGAACTAGGCAGCAGGTTATCGTGGAGGATGTGGAGGGGGTCAGGGAGCAAGAGCCTGAATGCTGGCATCAATGATGTGAGTGTCCAGCTGGAATCAGGTCTGACCCTGCTGACGTATGATTAAAATTATAGAGTCATAGAATCATTCAGGTTGGAAGAGAACTTCATCAAGTCAACAAAGTTAGCAGTTGTGACCCTGCCAGGTTGTGACACTTGGCATGTTTATCTCACAACAAAGGTGCTGAAATGCCATTTGACCTGGAGCCTGCCAAATGCAGGGTGCCATTTTAAAGGAGCCCAAAGTCCCCATTTGACCTTGTTTCTTAGGCTGATTGATAATCTAGTCCTGGTTTCTGTGCAATTGATACCTAGATGTGAAGACCAGGAGCTTAAAGGATGCACAATTGCCAGCATCCCAGATTCCCTCACATGCCCACAGCAGCTGAAACCTCTCCACAGAGTGTCTCAGGGAGGAGTGCTGCAGGCCTCAGATGCACTCAGCTCCTGCTTGTTACACCGAGTTTGAAGTGCACTCCTAACTTGAGCACGATTCTTTCCTATCTCTCCCTGGAAGCAGCAAAGCTGGCACCTTTCTCCAGTTCCTCAGTAGTGCCAGAGCCTTGCACACCTTGACTATCACCTGGATTTCAGATGTGTCCTGTGCACCCAGCTGTACATGTGCCAAGAATTCAGAAGGACTTTTTGCTGCTCCTGCAAATGACCATGTATACCACTGGGCATTTTCACAGGGATGGAAGGGATGAGTAGCTTGCTGTAGTTTTTTAGGATTTACTAAAGACACAAGAGGATTTACCGAGCTTATAAAGTGTAGGCATACTTCAACTCTCAAATCTGTTTGACTTGGAGGCTAAACCCACTTGGGTTTGGACACTTTTCTGAACCATATGACAAAGTTGGACAAGGTTCACTCATTACCACACCTGCTGATTTTGTCACTTCCTCTAATCACTTCTAATTTTTTCAGCACAAGATTAATGTAATTTTTGTATCGATCCTGATTTGTTTTCTATTTTTCTGTCTTAGCTCACATTCAGGCATGCCGTGCCCTGATGATTACTTCCATCCTTTTGGGATTCTTGGCTGCAGTACTCTCACTGCTTGGTATGAAGTGCACAAACATCGGGTTGAGTGATGAAGATGGAAAAATGAAGTTTACTGTCACAGGAGGATTTATTTATATTTTAGCAGGTAATATTGAGGCTGAAATGAGAGCACTATTGATACTTTCTATTGCTTTCCCAGCCAAACTAAATGAAATAAACTTTTTCTTGGTTTAAATCTGTTACAGCCATTAAAGGAATCATTCACCTGTGTACTTTTTAAACTTTTTCTGGTAGGTCTCTGCTCCATGGTGGCTATTTCTTGGTATGCTGCAATGATTACTGCTCAGTTTTTTAACCAACTGTATGCTGGAACCAAGTAAGTTAATCTGTCTGTCATACCAAACTCCATCATTTGTTAGACACCTGCACTAACCTCAGCTGCTCCAGAGTTTCAGAACCTGGATGGATCCCATTATCCAGTCCTACAGGAGGGGAAAATTGTATTCAGGGAATCTTTTCACCTCAGAGATATTGGTGGGGAGGGAGGAGAGTTCTTTTCTGGAAGAGTTAGTGAATATGTGAGGAATACCAACCCTGTATCTGAGGGGGTTTGGTATTGAACCCAAGTTCTGGCTAAAATAAAGTACCTCAGATGTACATGCAAGGGAAAATCTCATGCAAAGCAGCTTGAGCTTTGTACTAGTGACCAGCAGAGAAATCTGCTGCCTGTCTTATGTATGTCTGTATATGAACAGCTCAACATTTGTTTGCCTTCTGAGTTAAAATGAGGCAAAATTTGTGGGATTATCAGCTAGTGCACTTGCATACAAACAAGTATTGAGGTATAAAAGCCCTTAGTCTTTGACTGATATAAAAGTAACAGTTGTCAAAACCAAATGGCAGCTTATGGCCCTTTATCTAGGTGCCCTGTTTAGCAATGAGGAACAAGGGTAGAGGTGACTGAGCCTCTCCTTCAGAGAGGGGGAAAAGGAGAGGGAAACGTATTTTCTGTGGAATATGAGACATCTATAATATACTTCTACCAAGTATATAACTCATAGACCAGTACACTATAAATCATTAGTTGCTAGGATCATATTTGAAGTGTTTTGTAAGTTCCTGCCCAGGAATCAGTTCGGGGAAGTCAGAGGTGAAGTGCTTTGTGATAAATCAAAGTACTTTAAGCAATTGCTTTTGTTGCTTGTCTGTTTTCCCTGTGTTTTCACTGAAGAGCTTAGGAAGAAATTGTATTTGTGCAGTTACTTTTTGTTGCTTTATATCCCCTTGAGACAACTATATGAAGGGTAATAAATACATCAGAGAACTGAAACAACTGTTGATAAGGAATTTCGGTTAGTCGGATAGTTGGTGTGTTTTATAGTTACCTGCTATAGCTCTGGGCCTTAAACATCAATGCCTGTTAATCAGTTACTAGATGCTTTGCATTCAGTAGCTAAAGAAATCTTTTTCTTTTTTTTAATATCTAAAATTCATGTTTAAGCTATTGATTCACTGAGCAGTTTTTGATGAATTAAGTTTGATCATTGGTAAAGCTGGACATGGAGTCTGTGAGACAGGTTTGAATTCAATTGCACGCCAGTATTGATCTTCACTCTTAAGAGACTGGCAAATCTGGTTTTTCAGATTGCATTTTTTTGGTCTGACTTCAAAAAGTTAGTGAAGTTGACCTCTGCTAATTCTTAGAGGAGTTTTTCCTACAGCTCTAAAGGCACACTAAGTTCTCCTGCAGGTGTCTCCTATTTGCTTTGCTTTGGTGTGACATCTACAGCACTCTTGTCTGTAGGTGACTGGTGAGCAGAAATGATTGCAGGCACTGGGCAATGTGCAATTTATACTCCTGGGTGTCACTGTGGGTCACTCACAAGGACACACACGACACACGTTTTTGAGAAGGCTAAAAGACATTTATTATTTATTTGACTCTATATTATATAGTATTTTTACACAGACTAGGGATTGGAGGAGAAGTTGGATACTTCTCCCATTCCATTGGTCAAGGCAACTGCTTATCAGTTGTTTTCTATTTTCAGAGAAAGGAATTTTTAACAACTTTGTCTTAGCATAAACATTTTTTAATTAAAGCACTTCTGTATGGGAAAATGAGTTAAGAATTACAAAAAATGGAGTTAGGAAGTGTATCAGGAAAACTTGGAAGAATCAGGACGACACCTGGGTTTTTTTGATAATGGCTCTCTGCTTGTTCCATGTTTGGAAGTACCTAAACCTTGTGGTTCCCAGGTGTGATGAGAACACAGAGAGCTTTGAATCTGTGTAAACCTCTGAAACCCTCTGTTAGCAATAATTCCAGCAGCTTTGGCACTTTTAAATAATTGTCGTGCAAAGTGGAAAGAAAACTCAGATCTCTGGTTCCATGGTACCTTCAATGCAGTCCATGACACTAATTTTGCCCTTATATTGGGCATCTCAGACCACAGATGTACAGGTGGATTGTGGATATAGTTTTTGTCTGATCATAAAAATTTGTTTTCCTCTTTTTATGAAACTCCTTCCAGACTTTTCCAGACTCACTTCTGTCTAATCTTTAGGACAAATTCATTATAGTATAGTTTTGTACAGTAAAATAGGGAACTATTCTTATTCAGTCTGGGATATTCATAAATGCCTTTCAGCCATACAACCACAGAGGGAGCTGAATATCCTTTACAACATCTAAATTTGAAAACTAACCCCATACAACCAGCTACCTGTAAGTGACCTAGTGTTGTGTCCATTGAAAACTGATGTCTGTGGCCAGCCTTTTCCCAGCATATAGACAGCAAGATCTGAATCATTCAGGTTCACAAACTCGTTTCAGTGACACAGCCAATAAAAGGGCAAAATAAGTGCTGTGGATTGCACAAAGGTATGCCATTATTATTTATTATCAACAGGTTGCTAAATATACACAATTATTTATTGCTACTTTTTGTTGCTTAGTACTCTCTGTACTGTCACTAGTTTGGCAGAGTAACTCTATACAAATAAGGGTTTTACTGAGCAGACACAAAGCAAGATCTGCTCTCTGTTAACTGCTGAAGTGCCTTTCAGTTAGCTGATTTCTATGCAGATTAGATTTTTTTTTGCATGGCTTTGTGATCCTGTTATAAGTTGTTTCCATAAAATCTTTCATGTTTCAGGTATGAACTTGGAGAAGCTCTGTACTTAGGCTGGGCTGGATCTATCCTTTATATACTTGGGGGGATCTTACTGACCTGTTCATGCAGAGGGAAGGAAAAACAGAATTACAGGTAATCTTGGATTTGTCAGCTGAATCTGTAGCTGTCAATCACATTCCACTTTCTACCTGTGCACTATTCTGTCTCTCTCTCACCCCTTGGTATAAATATGTATAAATTACAAACAGTGCTATGGCATGTCCCCAACTGGTGATGGCAGGGGGGGATGTACCAAACACCTGTACCTCCCAAACAGGGAGGTACACCAGCAGCACTCACCTCTAACTTTATTTGGTAATTCTGGGCACTGCTGATGGTGAAAACGTGCAGTGAAAGAGCAAAGTGTCACCAAAAAAAAGTATCTAAAATCCCTTAATGTATTATGATCCAGTTTCTCTACAGTACTCATTGTAAGTAAAATGATCAGACACTGTTCAATTTGCAGAAAGTGTAAAGGCATTTCCCAAAGCACATGGAATTGATCACTAGAAAGACGTTTTTTTCCTTGTTCTTTATGGAAATGTCTTGTCACACATCAAATCAGGAAAGGTGAGGTTTCTAGCCTCCATATTTAACCTTCCCTGCACTTTTGTTTCAGTCTTAAATTTTGACACATACAGAAGACCTCTTTTTGAAGGAAAGGGATGAAAGAGGCAGAAATAGCAGATGTCCATGTCTACCAGAACCCAAATAGCTTGGAGGTGGCACTAGCTAAGCTTGAGAGGATTACAAGGAATATGCAAGGAAGAAGCATGTTCACTGTTGGTGAACACTGTTGGTGTATTTAATCTTAGAAAAATTATATCAAAACATAGTAAGTGAGTGTTCCTCTGATACTCCATTGCCTAATCTGAAACTGTTTCAGTTTTATGGTAATATTCCATCAGCCATTGGACTTTAGCTCTTGCTCACCTTACCTCGATACAAAGTACCAAATGTCCTGAAATGTCCTGAAAATCAGGTAAAACTGATATATAAAATGAAGTTCAACATGATGAATGATAGTTGAAGGGGTTGGATGAAGATACTTCTGTTTTCTTCCTTCGTTATCTTGATTCCTGTGTTAAAACCTGCAGCTTGTGCAAAGGTGCTGAGGGTTTCTGTGTTAGGGCCTTGACTGAAATGCCCCAAGGAAGAGCACATGTGAGTTAGGAATTGTCTTGGTTTAGGGCAAATTTGGGAGGAAACTTTCCAAGGGGCCACACTGCCACAGAGTGGCTGAGGTTATGAGAGAGATGGGCTGAGCAGCCCATCAGGGACCCCCTCTATTCCCCTTTAGCTACCAGAACAAGGAGAACAGGAGGCCTCTAATTTCTGCCCTTTATGAAGAACCTGCTATGGGTGGGTTGGAAACAAAGCTAACAGAGTAACTTCTAAGTATCTGAAACCACGGGCATGTGTCTAATATCTTTTATTTTGTATTTTTTTTCCTTGATTTGCAGTCCCAGCAAATATGCATATTCAGCAGCCCAGGCAGCTTCTCAGCCACACATGTACCCCAGGAACCCTGAGACTGTCGTAAGCAACAAGGAGTATGTCTGAGCTTCCATCCTGCATCACCTGTAGCATTAGTGGGTTATGAACTCCAATAAAGAAGTGAACTGCTTCTTTGTTCCAGTTCCAAGTTGCAAACCTGTGCCTTAATTTGGAGCAGTACCAGGAGGAGGTATGGCTTTCACTGTGAATAGGAATGGTTTTCAGATGCAAATAGCTTTCTACAGAAGATGCCGTGATGTGAAATCCTGTGGCATGAAGATTTTCTGCATGCTGAGAAGCCTGGTAAAATTTAACCAGAGCACAGTATATGCTGACACTCAAGAGCAATGGTTTCTATTTCAGCTGACTCAAACGTGGAACTGATAGCTGTATCTGACTGCAAGTTCATATGCCTCACAGTTGGAAATGTGTTGTGTTTTCATTAATGTTTAGCTTCCTTCTTTTGTTTTGCAGCTTAAGCTTTTGACAATAAATAAACTTCGTTCCACAGACTGAAACAGATTTTTTTGACGAGTGGAATCCTCTAATAAGGCTCTTAGGTTACACTGAAATTTTTATTATATACGATAGTCAAGGTTTATAAAAGCTACAAAATTTTTTTCTAGCAACCACTCACCTTCAAATCTGCAGATGTGCAACAAATTTCTTGTTGGCTGTAATGCAGATACAGAAGATAAATGATATAGAATGAACAAAACATAGCTGGGAGTGGAGAAAGCATCTGGTGCAAAATGCCTTGTGGTAACTAAGAAAAGGATAGCCTGAAATTTTTATTTTTATTTCTACGGTTTCAGCTTTTAAAATAACACTACTTTAACTTTGAGCAGTCTTTAACTTCGGGAATTTTACTGCATCTGAATTGTCCAATTCACGTAATTCCCCAGTGGTTTTATTTTCTGTGATAGTTCCATCATTAGAATTTCTGCCCTAAACTACTCCCTTGCTAGGAGCATATGTTTACCTTGTGAGCACTTAGGCAGATGGCAGTGAGCTAACTTTACTCCATATTTATGCTTTCAGCAAGGTGGAATGGAATTTCACCCTGCAGGTTCTCAGGTTCCATAACTTGTCCCTTTTAAATTACAAATGTATTCATCCACTTTGACAAAACTCTGTTTTGAATGGCTAATGATAAACAGGTAGCAGCCTGATGTGGAAGTTTCATGCCCAATCGATAATTTCAGAGGGCAACCTGCAAGCAGTCTCAGCAGAAATGATTCAGCCCTGCTGCCTGCAGGCAGGAACAGCTGACTTGTAAACTGATACATTAAGGCATGAACTGGGCACTGTTAGAGTTAGTAAGTAAAGCTAAAAGCAGCAGTGATTACTTCTAAATTGCCACTGTCATCTTCTTCCCTCCACTACCCTCTGTGGATTTTAAAGTCATTCCTTTGGTGTTTTAGAGATTAATTTCCAAAGCTGAAATGGCACTTAGCCTGCATGGTGAGAGCTGAACTCCTTACCATCATCTGTATATCCTGTCCTCGAGATTTTTAGGTAGTTTGTGAAGGTACTTTGGACAAGCTGAAAATAAGGAAAATTGCAGAGACAAAGCATCAATCACTGTCAGTCTCCCACCAAAGGCTGTGTCGGCTCATTAACATGAATTATGATCCAGCAGGAGAGAGAAATTCACAACTTCCTTGGTCTGGCATCATGTCTTCTAATGGCATCACTGGGAAGTTAAATTAAAAAACAGGAATAAAATCCCTGTGTGGTAACTCTTTCCTTTGTTCAGTAAATCGTTACCATATTCAGTGTCATTCAGGGGAAAATAACTGCTGAAGATTCCATGCCTTTCTCTGGTTTGTTTACAGTCCTTCCAACCATCTTCTGGTTCTGCTTTATTCCCTGCTTATCTGCCTGTTCCTATGCATCACCAACAGAAATGCTCTGAATGAATTTAATGAACCATCAACTCAGTTATGGGGATAAAGTGTTTTATGTACAGGCGATTTAGGAATTGATTCTTTTCCCTTTTTTTAAAGTCTGTGACAAGTCACTTCACTTTCTTTAAAGTATCTTCACACATCTGTATTTTTAAGTCCTTTGCTCAGCAGAGCAGACTGCTTTGATATCTGCAAATCTTCTTCATATCTCTGCAGCTGAGACCAAAATCCTGCATTCGGTTCTGCTACGGGTCGGGCAGATTTCACAGCCTAGAGAACAGGAGAGACGTGGCAGAAGCGAGGTATCCTGCATTTGTGGGAGTCATGCAAATGAATTTTGAACTTAAAATTCTGAGAAGATTTACTTTGGTTTTGGTTTGGCTACAGAGTAACAAGCAGCTGTTTTGGTGAGCTGGCTTCCCTCTGTGCTTGGCAGGAACTGGCACATGGGCCCGATTACAGAACGGATTGAGGGCAAGACACGAGATAGAGCTGTTGGTCTGCTGGAAATGGGGATGCCTCTCAGCAAGTGCAGGGTCACTGCTCGTGTTTAAGGTGATAGTGTGAAACTTGGTCACTCTCTGCACACCTCAGTTTAAATTAAGTAAATGGGTGACGCCTAAAAACCCATCGAGCACAAGCGGTTTGTATTGGATAGGCTTCCTAGGAAAGCTGACATGTCACTGCTCCCAGCAATACAGCCGTGGCTGGCAGCCAGCAGGTCCCCAGGCACTCAGCAGGCCTGACAGAACATTTCTTTGCTGCGTGGAGCTGTCACAGAGCAGCAAACCCTGCAGAACAGTTCCTGCACCCACTCACTTTATGTCTCTGTCTTCACTTATCGTGACTGTGCAAACGATTGAGAAAATATTCACTAAGCAGCCAGCTTTGTACGTTTGCTACCTGTGCTTAAAGTCTATTTGCGTTTGTATTTATGTTCATCCTAGAAACCCCACACTGAAAACTTACTAGGCCAAGCAGGACATGAAAAAACTTACAGAGGACTGTTTATTCAAACGTTGAATCTCTGTATAACGGGCGGGTGAAAGCCCCAAAATACCTCTACAAGAAGTCATCATTCCTCATAAGAAGCATTGCATTTCGCCCCCAGAAGAGCTGTCAATACGAATCTGGAGGTAGGCACGTTACCTCAAACGCGTCCTTGAGCGGGAGCTGCCGGTGTCTCATGAGATAGGCGGTGCAGATGGCAGCCGAGCGGCTGCGGCCGTTCTTGCAGTACACCAGGCAGCGGCCGCCGGCGCGCACGGCCCGCTCGATGGCGGCGCCGCACGGCTCCAAGTGCCGGTACAGATCCTCGGCCGGATCGTCCAACACGGGCACGCGGATGCCGCCGATGCTGGGGAACGGCTGCTGCCGGGTGACATTCACGCAGAAGGTGACCCCCTCCCGCGCCAGCAGCTCCTCGTCGCACGCTGCCCGGGCCGTGCCCAGGAGCAGCGAGGCCGTGACCTGGCAGAGCTGGAGCATCGGCGGGCTCGGGGCACGCAGCGGCTCCGCCGTGCGGGGCTCCCCTGCCCTCCCCTCCCCTCCCGGCGCCGCCCCCGCGCTCTCCCGGCGGGTCCTAGCGCCGCCCGCACCCCCAGAGCTGCGCCTGCCGGGCTGGAAGCGCTTCCAGAGCCCGCAAAGCACTCGTGAATCCAGCGGATTTGGACTGCTGCCCCCAGAGCTGCCTACCTGCTGTGTGTCTGCACATTCTGGGAATGCTGCTGCTGCTGCTGGAGTTGTGTCAGGGCAAGTTTCGGCTGGATATGAGAAAAAGGGTCTTCACCCAGAGAAGATCCAGCTGGGTACTGGCGCGGGCTTCCCAGGGCAGTGGGCGCAGCAGCAAGCCTGAGAGAGTTCAAGAAGTGTTTGCACAGTACTCTTGGGCACATGGTGGGACTCTTGGGGATGTTCTGTGCAAGGCTGGGAGTTGGACTCCGTGATCCTTGTGGCCCCTTCCAGCTCAGCATGTTCTGTGATTGATCTGATCTTTTCCAGAGCACCTTGGTGCCCCTCGCCTACAACAAAAGTGTCTTTTGAGTGCCCAGAACATTATTCACTAGGCTGGCCAGACAGTGTAGTGCTGATCTTTCTGGACGTCAGTAGAAGTGCTGGTGTGCTGCCAGGACAGAGAGTATCTCACACCAGAGTGTGCTGATGGGTTTGAACTGCACAGGACAGGTGGGGATGGGCCCAGCCCAGCCAGGTGAAGGTCACATTGGCCAGTGCTGGACCGGTGCTGCAGGGCTGGTCACAGGGGCCAGCTGCTTCTGGAGGCTGAGTTGCTGCAACCCTTTGCTTTCAGGCAAAACAGGAGCATTTGACTGATATTTGCTGCTGACACAAAAATGAACCTGAACTGTTGCAGCAGCAGAGCAGAGACCAGTGTGAAATGCTGTGCCACCCCTTAAGGAATTAGAAGTGAGGTACAAGGATGAGCTCTTATTTGACCATGGAGGAAGGAGAACTCAACCTGCTACTCACCTGCCATCATTTGTGTCAACAGCAGCCTGTCAGTGAGATGTTGGCTCTGGGGCCAAAGGAGTCAGCTCTCTCACATGAGCACAAGAGCATGGTGCTCCCTCCTGTTTTCCAGCACACACCTCAGCTCCCACATGTAGGTTTACTCATCTGCCCCTTGCTCCCTGTGCTCAGGGCATGTGGCTCAGGGCCCCAGGAGATGTGGTTCAGGCTGGGATCCTGCAGCTGGAAAGGAGAAAGCTCAACAGGAGACCCCTGATGTTGCCCACCCCAGCAGCATGGGGAGGGCTCCTGGATTCCTCCACAGCCACTTTTTCCAGGGATTTTGGACCTTCCCTGGCAGTGGCTCTTGCCCAGCTTAGCATTTCCATGGCACACCCCTTATTCCCAGGCCATGATGCTGGCAGTCAGGCAAGGAGCCTTTCTGCAATCACTGCCAGGGCTTCCCTGTGGGACAGGCACACGCCAATTCCCCACCCTGTGGAAAAGATCCAGCTGCTGCCCTGCCTCCCTGTGACAGAGGCTCAGCCCTCCCCTGCCTGCACTCGTCAGGGGGCTCTCTTGGGCCCTGCAGAGTCCCTGGGTGGTACTTCATGGGCACACTCCAGTCCACAACAAAACCATGATCTTTATTTCACAGGGCACTTGCTGTGCCATGAACCCTCCACTGATCTGTGTGGGTGGCAGGAGCCCTTCAGATTGCTCGGGGATTTGCCAGACAAGCCTGGTGTGAGTTACTGGTTTACCTGTTTCTGCAGCTCATCCCAGCTCTGGCCCAGGTGTTGCCCTGGTGACACCATCTCAGGGCACCATTCTTGTCACTTTAGCACCAGCAAATGCCACTGGGGCTGCACCTGAGCTCCCTTCCTCTGAGGCTATGGATGTTTATTTGCTGCCTGCCTGCAGCTGACTGAGGGATGGCCATTCATGCCAGAAAGGTTGTCCCTTCCCACCAGCCTGCACTGGCCTTGCACCGTGTCTCTGTGCAGAGGAGGAGTTAGGAACAGGGCAGTTGTCCCTACCCATAGAGTAATTTTTAAGTTAAACACAAATGCCTTTTTCTGGCAGTGAAGCCAGTTGCTGCCTCTGTAAGATGCTTGGACTGCAGGGTAAGAGCCTCACCCTGTTGGAAAACATCTGATGCCTCGGTCCAGATTTTGCTGGGGTATTTCTGGTTTTGGTGGCACTGCCAGTTGGGGCACAGTGCCAACAGCCCCAGTCACGATGGCTGCCTCCCCTCCTCCTGCCATGCAAAGGCCTGGCCCCACTGCCTTGGTGAGCTCCCAGTATGTACTGGGCTACAGGGGAGCAGTGAAGTGTGGCTGCAGGGAGTGGGAGTTGAGCTTGTACCACACCCTACACCTCCTGCCAGCTCTCAGCAGTGAATTTGCAAACATGCAGTGTCCAGTGACATTATGAACTGCAGAAATGTTTTCAGACACCTTTGGTAAACACCAAGCCGTAAGAGGCTGTTATTTTAGATCATAATTTGACACCAGGGAGGCAAAGCAGGCAACTGGTGTGCACAAAACTTCTCCAAGGAGAAGACCTGTATTTTTGCACTTGTCTGCATTTATATAAATGCATGCATATGGTGCAAATAACTGTAGCTGCAGGAGAGGAACCTAAATAAATACCTACTCACTCAAGGGTATCAGTCAGTTTATTAAATTTCGCTGATATTTGCTTCCAGGCAGAAGGATACACTTTTAGTAGTTTTCAGTTACCAAGTCTCTCTTAGACACTTCACGAGCATTGCCCTGACACATTGCCTTGACGGCTGCATTCACCCACTTCTGGAAGTGGACAGAGCTGGAGCACAAACCCTTCTGCTGCACCAATTCAGCCTCAAGCACATGCTGGAGATCAAACACCCCCTCGCTGCTTTGCTTGCTGTGAGCCCAGCCAGGACCTGCACTGGTGCAAAGCCATGGTCTGTGATTACCACAACACTTTGTAATGACGAATACCAAGGCCATTTCTGGTTTTTTTACATTGTTATGCCATGACTTTCTGTGCTTCTACATGAGAAAGAGACAACGTAGGATCCTCGCTTTGATGACTTAAGCCAGGCTCACCTTGTTCCCACAAACACACACCCGGAGAACCCGGCAGCTGCTCCACTGACCAGGGCAGGAACGCAGGCAAACCCCTCCTGCCAACACTGCCAGCAGCCCATCATCACACCCCTGAGGCTGAAACACGGTTTCATCCTCAGGGCTCCTGACCTGGCCTCTATCTGTGCCTTAACAAGGGAAAAAGAAACAAAATGCCAGACTTGGCTTAAATTGAGAAGAAATAATTGCCCTGTAAATACAGATTTGTCTCCAGCCTTTTTATTTATACAAGGATTCAAAGAACATATTTCAACTTTAGATAAACAGTGCAAGAGAGTTACAAGTACCTTGGTAACAGAAAGAAATAGGTAACTGTCCAGCTATGCTGATAAGTGAAATAATTCTTACTCCTGCAGATAGAAATGTATCTGTTTAAAGCAAAGGAGGGCTTTAGATATTCTGCTATACCTCAGCCCCTACCAAGCCCACCGGGAAACAACAGGCAGCTTGTCATTTGGAAATGAGAAGTAGCTGTGCTCTCAAAGCCTTTTGAGACCCTCACCATTGTTTAAAACAAACACATTATGGCACAAAGAGCAGGCTGAAAGACAGAGACACTTGGAAATCCACCATTTACGGTTCTCCCCTTCCCAGGGACGGGGTCTTTGTAAATATTTTTTTCCTACACCACTCACTACCCCCTCCACACCCTGTCAAGGCCTTTTCACACCAGAACACAATGCATCACCATCTTGATAACACAGAAGCAGATGTTTCTCCCAGCCCAGCTCCTCAGAGATCCCCTCCTGCAGCCAACCCAGAGCAGCCACCAGCCACGGGGAGTTGTGTCACAGTGTTTTCCAGCAGGCAGCAGCCCAGGAAATGTCATCCATAAGCACTGAAAGGTCCTAGGTTCTGCACCAGCCTGACCATAGGCTCAGGACTCGTCTGGACCTGGGTTGATTTCAGCTTGTTGAGCCACAGCAGTGGTTGTTCAGCCAGCAGTCATCACAGTTTGCTTTAGTTTAGAGTTGATGTCCTGGGGGCTCTCGGCCGTTTCAGCTCCTGGGGAAGGTGGCACTGCCAAACACAACCCCAGGCCACTGAATGGCAGCAGCTGGGGAAACAACTTCAGGGCAAGAGAGAACAGAAAAACTGAGAAACCAGGCACCAACAAAATCAGCAGAGTAGGCTGAGCATGGCCGGATACAAAAATGAGCCCCAGAGGAGGCAGGGCCGCGGAGGAAGCGTCAGCACCAGCACGGAGCAGCTCTGGGCACAGAGGGGCCCTGCCCCTGCCNCCACCCTCAGGGTCAGGAGGGATGCAGGAGTGGGAACTCAACCCCAGCCTGCAGGTGAAGGCATTGGGAAGAGTTTCCCCTGCATAACAGATTTTACTGTTTCTTCGAGGTTTTGCCTTATTAATTTGCACAATCAGGTTTTTTTCTTGTAACAGAACCACTAGTTTGGGTTATTAAATTGTTAAAATATTAACTAGATAATAGTAAATTCCTGGTTTCACATTTAAGATGTGAAGAGGCCCACAAGAAGCTTTTTAGAATAACTGGCAGACAGCAAAAACTAATTGCCCAGAAATGGAAGTGACTTTCAAGCTCCCATTCTGCAAAGCAAAACACTGACCTCAGCCTCCATGTGTTAAAACCCCAACCCTGCTGTGTTTTGAACAATGTTTTAATTCTTTTAATTCTTCCTCCCTCACCATCCTTTTTTTGTGGGGATTATTGTAACTGAAGGTTAAATTTGTATTTGCGTTTCTGATTAAAAAATTAAAAATAAAAGACAGGAACTTTTTAGAGCAGTAAAAATCATGTGAATCTTCCATATGTCTAGGAGTAAATAAACCTAGACAAAACCACAACTTAACGTTTCTCCTCCCCAGAGTTCTGAGGGGTGTAGAGGCACTGTCTGTCCTTCAGCCATTGTCCAGGACCCCAGTGTTCATTTCTGACACCTGAACAGGTCAGGCAGGATTTTGCCTTACAAGAAGGTGAGGCCAAGGCAGAAAGGATGCACAGTCAGTGACATTAATCACTGTCACTTGGAGAGGCTGGGCAAAGCTGGACTAAAATCTCTGCCTAGTTTGGGGCATCCTCAGTGCCACCACTGGGCCCCAGGGAGGGCAGGACATGCACTGGCTTTCAGCATTACCTTGCTCATGTCCTCATCTTTCCTTAAATTGCACACTTTAGAAACTGCTAATGTTGAAACTGGTTTTTATTTTTTTCCCTTTCTTAGAAAACAGCCAAACCCCAACCCCATAATGTTTGCTCAGCCCAAGGCACATCTCCTCTGGCAAGACAGAGAAGAAATGCTCAAATGCTGTGCAAAAGGAAGAGACAGGCCTGGCTCTGCCCTCCCTCTCACCCCAACACAAACCCATGTGAAGCTCAAACCCAGCCTGTGTGTGCTCCTGGCCCAAGCAGTCACAGTGACTGTGTTGTATCCAACACCTGCTGCACCTACAGGTGCTCAGCAGGCACAGAAGGCTCGGGAAGCCCCAGACACACAGCCCTAACAAGCACAGACACTCCTACAGCTACATGAGGACATTTATAACTTCACTCACCACCCCCAGCCTCAAAACCCAGCACAGAGCCCATCCCACCAGGCAATTTGGGGTTAGGGCAGCTGCCCACGTCCCCCCGAGGCTGCTGATGGGATGGGGCAGCAAGGGGTGAGCTCCCCTGAGCCAAAGCAGAGCTGCTGGTGTGTCTGACCCACTGGCTCAGCCCGTGCCTGCAGGGCTTGGGGAAAGTGATTGGATGATGGGGAAAGTGAGAATCCATTAAAAACCTACAATGCAACTGGAACAAACACCAAAGGTAAAAAAAATCCCTAACAAAATGTGTCCCCTCCTCACATTCCCCCTGGTGGGTGCTGCCTTGAGCCAGGGCTCTGGGTGGGGACCCAGTGCCCCTGGTGATCCCCACCAGCCCCTCTCAGCCCAAAGGCAGCTGCTTGAAGGGGCACAGCCAGTCCCAAAGCTCCAGTTAGTAAAACATCCCTGGTCGCTCTTATTGCCAAGAAAAAACAAAAACAGATTCCTGTCTATGGCTGGGGCCAGAGAAGGAGGAGGCAGCACAACTGTCACACAGAGAATCCCACTGTGCACGTTCACATCTCTCTGTTACCTACAATGGTACTGCACTGCAGGTAGAAATTGGACCATTGTTACTTGGGGAAAAAATGGCTTTCCAACTAGCATGCAAAGAAAAAGTACCCCAAACCCCAACCCATGACACTCATTCCCAGTCACTTAGATGTAGGAAACCTACATTTCAAATTGTCGTCAGCTACGAGCTCTAGTCAAGAAACCCACTTGTGACCTCTCCAAAGAAAAAGGGACTTCTGCATTTTTGGGTTCAACAGCCACTGCCAAACTCTTTCAGTTCAACCCACCAAACCTGCTCACGCTCCTACACACACCACTGGAAGTGAAGGGCCATCTCTGCCCAGCTAGGAAGCACAGAGGAAGAACCCCAAGAGCCCTGAAAGCAGCACGTGAGCCGTGCCGGGGATCCCGGTGTCCCGGCGCTGGCGCGGCGGCCGCTCTGGGGAACGAGGGCAGGGCAATTGCATATTCCACTGCAGGCAGGGCAATTGCATATTCCACTGCAGGCAGGGCAACTGCATATTCCACTGCAGGCAGCAGCACAGCTGCCCTCGGAGGGCTTGGCCCAGTGCCCCTGCAGCCCCCTGCAAAGGCTTGCTTCAGCCCCAAGAGCCAGTTTGTGGCAATAACAAAAGTAAAACAATGAGGTATGGAAAGAAGGGCCCAGCATTGGGGAAAGACCAAGAAAGAAGAAAACAGCTCGAGCACTGCCAGAAATAGCAAACAACTGAAACCTTCTGAAAACCTTTTTTCTCCTCCTTTTTTTTTT
>VYXF01010897.1:143318-281056 GCA_013397295.1 Polioptila caerulea
TGGTTGGTTGGTTGGTTGGTTGATTTTGGCAAAGTGAAGCCCTCAGCCGCAGTCTGTTTGCTGTGCCAGTGAGTTACCGCCACAAGTGCTGCGCGGCGATGCCAGCCAGCGAGAGGAGGAGGAGGAGGGAGGCAGAAGGCAAAGATCTGCTGCTGGCCCCATTGACGCCGTGTCCAGACTGCTTAGGAATGGCGTGTGTTTCTGGCTGCCTGGTGCTGGGGCTCTTAGAAAGTCTTTTGCCACAGACGTCATCAGGACAGCTGTCCCCGCTCCCGGAGCCGCTCATGTCGTCACCTGTGCAGAGACAGACGTGGGCTGAGCACAGACTGCCTTCCGTGTGCTGGGCAGGGCCTTCCCCTTGCTGCAGCCCTGGGCAGCTCGGGCCACCAGCCCTCCCCTGGCCACCAGCCCTCCCCTGGCCACCCCCTCCTCTCTGCATCCCTCAGCGTGGGATACCTGACCTCCTGCTGGCTCTAATCACCTGTTGCTGCAGCAGCTGGAAACTCTGAAGCAGACAGGAGCAATGGCCCTGTCAGCAGGGCTGGGATTACAGAATCACAGAATCACAGAATCACAGAATAACCAGGTTGGAAGAGACCTCCAAGATCATTGAGTCCAACCCATGCCCCAACACCTCAACTNGTAGAGAGTGATAAAGTCACCTCTGAGTCTCCTCCAGGCTAAACACCCCCAGCTCCCTCAGGGCTCCTCACAGGGTTTGTGTTCCCAGCCCCTCTCCAGCCTCGCTGCCTCCTCTGGACAAGCTCCAGTGTCTCAATGTCCTTCCCAAACTGAGGGCCCAGAACTGGACACAGCACTCAGTTGGAGGCAGCCCTGCAGGTTTCAGTAAGGCACTGGACACAGCACAGCCTCCTGCCACCCCACAAGGTGGCTGCACTCAAGCAGCCCCTCAGCAGCCCCAAGCCAAAGCCAGGCTGCCACAGCCCTTCCCTGCCCCCAAGGCCCAGCAGCAGCATCTGCAGGGACACCTGTGCAGGCTGCAGGACTGCTCAGCCCTTCTCACCACCCTGAGCCTCTCTGCTCCTGCACTCACTTGTGTCTTGGAAATCCACGTCATTGCCGATGTTGGCGTTGCCCAGGCGGTTTGTCATGATCTTCAGCTGCATGATTTGCTGACGGATGGTCATATCTGGCTTGGTGATGTCCACCTCCACCTCTGGGTTGTTAATCTGGTTAGCCAAGCCATCCCCCATCACTTCGGGCAGGTAACTGGGAAGGAAGGCAAAAGGTTTAGATGTCTCCCCCCCAGCTCAGCTCAGCTCACCTCTCCCCACAGACATCAGGGAGAAGCCAGGCTCTGTGAGCCCCAGAGAGGCTGCAGTCAGTGCCACTGACTCGTGGAACAGCCTCTGTAGCTGGTGTTTGCTGAGAGGCAGCCCAGCTCTCTGGATGGCTGAGCCATGCTGCCATGGCCAGACCCCAGCACAGAGGTCTCAGCTTGCAGGAGGTGGCTGGGTGGCCTTGCAGCACCCCTGTCCCCAGCATGGGGAGGGATTTCCTGTGGGAAAGGCAGAGGACTTGCTCTCTGGTACCTGTGGGCCCACAGTGACACTCCCCTATGGAAAATCTCTCCAGGAGCAGTTTAATCCCTGAATGGCCCCAGCCCAGTTTGACCAGACAGGCTCCCAGGGAAGCTAAATTAGCTGGGAGCTGTCAACCAGAGCTGCACTGCTGCCTTCTGCAGTGCCCTGGGCCTCCTGCTCCTGCAGATCTGGGACACTACTGGCAACAATGTGAAATATGGAAGAACTGAAGGTTCAAAGCCAAGCCCAAGGGGTCTGCAGAGAGAAGAGGAGAAAGGTGCATGTCCAGCAGCTGCCAATGCCCCCTCAGCATCCTTTAACCTTGGCTGGGTAGGAACTGTTTTTGTAGCTGTTTGATGTCACCCAGGTGCCCCCTCTCAGAGGGAACAGCATTTCACAGCAGGTATGGATAGAGGGATGTGTATGCAATTCTCTGCAGCAGCTCTGGAGCTTGTGAGGTAAATCCAGCCCTGCTGCCTTCTGAGTGCATGTGGAATTGCAAAACTGCTTCCTTAGTAGAAAACTACACAGTAATTTCATGGTGAGTGCATTTCAGAGTTTAACCCTCAATATACAGCAAAATGACACCAGGCTTGACATTCCCAGGTACGAGGTTCTCTGGAAATGCAGCTCTTCTATGGACAGGCACAGACTGCTCACTCTGAACAAGTGGGGCTGTGATGATGTGCCTTTTCAAACCCTTCCTCTCACCCCAGACTGGTGCTCCTGGCACTGTGACCCACTCCATACCTGCCCTTGGTCATCCCATTCCAACATTTGTCATCCGACGCTGAGCTGGCCATTACTTTTTTGCTGCACAGGCTGCTGGGCAGGGTGATCCAGTATGTCTTGAGGGCTGTAAGGTTCCCTTTGGCATCTAAAACCTGTAAGGAAAGGGGATGCCCAGGGTCACAAGAGCTCTGGGGTGCCCCAGGGCAGAGGAAAGTACAAAGATTCTGCCTGTATTTTGTTTTACCAACACAAAATCTCCTTTTATGTAAACAAGGATGTATCATCAACCTTCCCCTAAAGACCAATCATCTACCCAAGTGTCCAAGGCTAAAGGTTACATGCCAAGGACTGTTTCAGTCCAGAGACCAACCAGGAGAAGACCATCAGACTAGGAGCCTCTTCAGGTAAGTCTGGCACCAAATCCCTGGGACACTGGTTATCAGCAACACAGACCCAATGCAGTGCAGAGGCAAGAAGAGCAGATGTGCTTGGTTACACCAGCCCTGGATGATCTGATCTTCAGCAGCCTCCAGAGCAGTGTGCCCGACCCACAGGACCCAGGACCAGCTCTGAGACAAACCCACCAGCATCTCCAGGGCTTGTGCAGAGGACTTGGCTTCCAATGTCACCTTCCCCCGTCTCTTCTTGTCCTCACTACTGGAGCCTTTTGTGCTGATTTTGGGATTTCCACAGCCTTGGAATACCTGAAAAACAAACCAAACTCTCTATCCCATGTTTCAATGCTATTCCTTTAAGTATTTAACAGTCCACAGTCATGTGTTTTTTTTTCTTTCTTAAATATGTTTATCCTTCCTATTGCCAAGATTCTCAGAGATTCTGGCTTAGTTTCTAGTGCCAGATGTGTTTTCAGCACATTGTAACTGGTTATGGTTATTACTACCAAGCAAAATATTCAGCAGTAACACATGTTTTTGGATGAGTCGCCAATATTGATATTAAATTATTTATAGAAACTTTATTTTTTCTTCTTATGACTGGAAAATAAAATCCTGGGAAGAACAAGATGGGAGTTGCTCACACTCATCACATCAGTGGTGTGAGCTTCCAGGCTACAGAGCACGGGAGCTTCACTGATGGACAACAGACTGATGTGGGACTGTGCCCATGACTTCTGCAATCACCATCCACACCTGGGAAAGCAATGTGCCTCCAGGCAGGGCACTGCAAGGACAGCAGATGTGCCACAATCTGTCAGGTTGGATGTTTCAGGGGCAAAGGAGGCAGCAGAACTGATTTATCCGTTGTCTTCATGTACCCTCCACCATCCTAACTACCTGCCCAGGTGGGCTTTGTAGCCAGAGGGCAGCAGAAGCACTTGGAAGGTACAAATCCTCAGACCTGGCCTCTAGGATGAGATGGAGAGTGTCCTGGAAACACTTGCTTCTCCCAGTCCCTGCATCACCAGTCCAGGCAGAGACACCTCTGCTGCAGATCACCAGGGCTGGGCAGCTGAGCCTCACTGGGGGCAGGAGAGCTCAGGGGCCAGGCTGGACAAAGCACCAGAGCTCAGGAGGGACTTTGCACGGTCAGGTTGAGTCAGAATCTGCCAGCCTTTATGAAGGAAGCCACCTGATTTGAAAAGAGGGCTCCAAGCTTGTTGTGGTTGCCAGGGTGCTGTCAGAAGCTATTGATAAATGTGACTTTGCCTGGTGTCCCCTTAAAGCAGAGGAGTCAGGGCCACAGACAGAGCTCTGCTGACACAGCTGGTGCCACCTGCTGAACGTGTTGGCTCGAGGATTCTGACAGCCAGGAGTCCCTTGTCCGTGTGTCTGAGGGACATTCTGCCTCCAAAGGCCCCTCCTGGGGTGCCCTGTCCTGCTGACCAGATGGATCTGACTACTCCAGCAGTTTGTTTGTTCATCAGTCTCATTTGCTCTGTGCAAAACACCCACCCTGAAAACTGCATATGGAGCATTTTCAAGTCAGTTCTACCAAAACAAAACCTTGGTTCCACTGCTGTATTTTTCTGGCCTATGGCTGCTGTGTGCAGGGCAGTGGCAGCTCCAGCACAGGGGGGTACCAAGGCAAACCTCCTGCTCCCTGAAACGCTTCAGGTGAGAAATGCAAACTGCTGCTGGGGAAAACACAACTCCAGCAGACTGAGGGGGTCAATAGTCTCCTGAATAATGAGAGCAAATGGGCAGCCTCTGAGAGCTCCTGCTGCCTGAAATCCATGAGAGCCACAGGGAGAAGGGGAAGTGTGAGGGAGCAGGGAGAGTGCCCCGTGCTGCCCTGAACACAAGGCTCACTACCACAAGTGCTTCTTTACAGTCTCACCCAGATGCCAGGACAGCCTGAGACAGGACAGGCTGAGAGTGGAGGAGGGCATTCCGTGCAGGTGGCTCAGGTGCAGCTGCAGTGAGAGCTGCAGGTTCAGCTCCAGGTGCTGCCCACCCCTGGCATTACAAAGGGCACGGGGACCTGTGGCACCAACCAGGTGACCAGACACTGAGAGAGCCAGGTGAGACTTTTGCATGCTTGGACTGTGAGGGGAGAAAAGCCCAGGGGTTCCTTTGTTGTCCTCAGAGGCATCAGCTCAAGCTTTTTTTGTGTTGCTGTGCTATGAATAAAATGCTTTATGGAAGGAGAGATCTGAGACTGCCATGGGAAGCCTGGGATGGACCCAGTGAGGAGAGCTGCTCTGGCTGTGTGAGTGGGGTGTGCAGGAGTCAAATGGAGACCTGGGGGTTGCCACCTGCCACTCTTAGGGGCTGCAGTGGCAGCCTCTGATGGTGGGAGTGTGGCTGCCAGAGTGCCTCCTGACTGGTCAGACTGGGAGGTTACCTTATCAGCAGTGCCCTTGGCCTGGGTCATGTCCTTGGCTCTGAGATGGCAGGACTGGCCTGGGACAGTCCTGAATTCAGCTAACAACAACATCCTTCATCTGATGGCTTTGCCATGCTCAGAAACAGGGCTCAGAGCTTTGCAGCTCCTGCCCTCTGCTAGCTGTGCCACCAGCAGAGTGCTCCATTCACCTGGTCACCAGGTCATACTGAGGAGCTTACCAAACATGTTGGCTTGCTCCAATCAAACACCAGTTAGACTATTTAGCCATTCACTTCACCAGATTTACTGTATTCCCCTTGGAAACACCTTTCCTTGCAGATGATGCTATGTTTTCCCACACCATGGATTTGCTTTTATGTGGAAGGCCTCAGTCTCACCTTAAGGGAGGGGAGAAAGAACATTGCCTTTCATGTCAGAAAAGAAACCTAACCCAGTACTTGGATGCACGCTGCAGTTACTGCTTTGATGTGTGCCAGTGCATTTCTGTTTGCCAAGCAACACTTCTGGCCCTTCCCTTATCCAAAACCCAGTTAGGACCTGTCCCACTTCTTTCATCTGCATCTGTGCCCTGACTGTGGGATAGCTGCAGGAGCTGGGGAGTGTCTGGGCAAAAGGCAGGAGCCCTGGAGGGCTGCTTTTGTTCCCAAAGCTTCTCTTACCTGCAGCTACAGAGGTGACTGTGGTTAATGGATAAATATGCTAAAAATAGAAGACCAGCAGAAGAGACCTTCATGATACACACTCCTTGGAAGACAGGTGAGCCTCAGGAGAGCCTGGTTTGTACTCTCCAGATGGACTGCCAGATTGCAGCTCTGTCCCACGGTATAACCTGATAGCCCAGTGTTTCCACTGCAGAAGATCCCCTCGAGGCAGGTTAAAGCAGCTGCCTTCTGTCACTGGGGACTGTGCACTTTGTGTAAATGCCTCAGCTCAGCCAAAACATCTCAAAACTCTTCAGCACAGAGGCCCCTGACAGCAAATGGCACATGCTCTCCCCCGTCACTGTGTGTGCAGTCCCACCTCCTGTGCCTGTACCCAAAGGAGGCTGGCTGGATGTGGCAGGGAGCAGTATTTGGAAACACCTGCAAAGGTTTTTGCCTGTGTCAGATGGGTGGTAGGAAACCAAGGTAATTTATCATTCAAAGAGTGGGCATTTGCTCTCTTTCATTCTTCATCTCCCCCAGTCCAGCTGAATAGAGAGCACAAAAGAGCCTTTGGTCCTGGCAGTCGCCCTCAGCCAGGCCCAGGCACACGCTCCTACCTTGCTCGTGATTGAGTCTTTGTTCTCCTGCAGGTTGGAGATGGCCTCAGCAATCCTCACGTGGATGGTGCCTATGACAGTGTCCACGTTGTAGGGCCCGTCGATGCGATCGGCCACCCCGATCAGGGAGTCTGGGGAACAAGGCAGGCACAGCTCTCATCATCAGCCCGGGCAAACCACGGCAAAGATCAGCTCCTGCTGCCTGGGAGAAGCTGCTGGGCCCTTGGCAGGACAACAAAAACCCCACCCAAGTCAAGGAGTGTCTCCTGCCTCTCGAGGGACACTGCAGGATGTCTCCTTGCTGGGAGATACCTCTCCATTTTCCCCACTGCCCAGGTGCACACTCCTCATTTCCCTTACTTTAGGTGGCAAAGGAACTTCCTGCAAATGGTAAATACACTTTGGGTAGAGTGTTCACCCAAAGCATTTCCCTGGGTGATACAAAAGGGAAAACCAGAAAAGTGGTGAAGAATTAAGAAATTAAAATACAGCAATAGTTGGCCCTCACCCTTCTAACTCAGGGCATGTCTTCAGCAAAGCACTGCAGCCAGGAGAAAGTGGAAACATTGGGGTCAATAAGGTGCCAGAGGTAGTGGACATGGGAAATAGTTTCTGTGTCAGTGAAGGAGTGAGAAAAGCAGAAATTTTTCTCACCTTCACCTCTGGAAGGACAACAGCCAGGGAACTATCAGGCAATACAGGCACAGAAGCAGAGCAGTATGCCCACAACTAACTGGTAAAAGGACAGGGAGTGACAGGGCTGCCTCAGCTCTCAGCTCCTCTTGGAAAGCTCTGATGGCCAAGCACTCCTGCCTGGCCTGCAAGTTCCTGCTTGGATGGCTGCTTTGGGACTGTGCTTGGCCTACAAAGAATTACCAATCTCTGCCTACCCCCAGAGACAATTCTCAACACTCCAGTTGAGTCTGAAGGAAGGACAGCCTATGTGCTTTCAATATGAGGTAAATTTTGGTAACTTTTTTTGTATTCTGGGAGATAAAATGTCCCGTAACACTGAAGAGCTTGTGCTTTCATTTTGCTGCCACTCAGGGCTTGTGGTGTCAACTTTGAGACTCTATATTTCAGACAAATAGTGCCTTGCAGAGGCACTAATCTTGAGATACAGACATTTAAATCAAAGTTTGCACCCCTAAATAGTGATAAATTATATTTGAATCACTTATTATAAAAATCTCCCTTAATCTGACCTGCCCTAATTTATCAAACTGAAAGAGTAACTGTGTATTTAGTTACACCAAAAAAAAAAAATTGTGTCTGGATACACAGAAGGGTCTGGAGAAGGGTGAGGGAAGGACATCACCAGTGAACTGCTGCCTTTGACTCCAGCATTTGCTCCTGTCCTTGATTGGTTTGTGACCTCTGACACTAAAATGTATGACTGCAATTTGAAAGAAGCTCCAGTTCCCTCCTAGCCATCACCCCTTGACAGTGTCTCTTGGGAAGAGGAAGCCCGAGTAAATGCAAAATGCACATGGAATTGCTTCCCTGGCAATCAAGGAGAGCTGTACAGTGATGTTTCAGGAGAGAGGCCACCATCCTGCCAGGAGAGAGTGACAGGACAGTTGGCTGGCTCTGGTCACAAAGGCCAAAGGGCCACTGACTCCCTGGGGAAGGGACAATTCCTCCCCCTCCTCTGCAGCAGCCTCTCAGTTGCTCCCACCTGGAGCATTTCCAGTGAGCTGTGGCACAGCTGGCCTGGGCACCTCTCCAGGCAGCACCCCGGCCTCGCTGTGCTCTGCTTCCCTCTCCATCCTGCAGTGTCCCTCGAGAGGCAGGTGACACTCCTTGACTTGGGTGGGGGCTTTGTTCTTGATGCCAGCACACGCCAACCCCGAGCCAGCCTGCGGGGCTGCAGCTGGGGCTGAGCTGGCACTCTGCTGGCCAGGCAGGGGCTGCCAAGGCAAGGGGAGAAAAGGCCAAGGCCAGGGTTATCTCCTCTGCTGCCTGCCCTCTGTGAGCCCAGACAAACTGCAAAGCCCTCTCAGATCACTCCAGCTCTGCATGTACAGAGTGAGAAAGAGAGAGGAGCTTGCTGAGTGATGCTGTGTGGGCACAAGGAGGACCAAGAGCCTTCCACTGCAAACAACCTCCCCTGAGCCTCCCACCATGCTCTTTACTCGCCAAACGCAGCCTCAGAGGGGGCAAGGGTGCCAGGCAGCTGTGCTGCAGCAGAGGAAGGTCACCTTACCCATCAGATACTTCCACTCGGTGCTGAGGTCGGCCTGGTTGGCCAGGCAGCCCTTGACCACGTTCAGGCAGTAGTTGTTGCACGGCTTCACGCTGGACATGCCCCGGCAGTGCGGGCAGTACATCAGCTTCATGATGGCACGGGTGCACTCGTGGCTGAGGGACACCTGTGGGGACAGGGCACAGTCAGGCACAGACTGCGCAGGGGGCTGTGGGTGAACTCCCCCCTTCCCTGGGCTGAGGGAGCTTGCTGTGATCTGAGAGGCAGCACAGCCCCCTGAGTACAGGGACCAGGGAAAGCCACTTCCCCTCTCACTGCCCCTCCTTGCCCCACTCTTCCTCCCTGTTGGAGGGACAGGACCTCTGGGGCAGCTGCCAGCTCCTCAGGCTGAGTTTGAACCCAGGCTTCTGGGAAAACCTGTCTGTGAGCACCATCCCCCTTCCAGCCAGGTCTGGTGGCCACAAGGACATTTTGGGCTGTCCAGCAGCTGTAACCTGGACCCTGCCATGGAGTATGTGTGCCCCTGGAGCCCCTGCCATCAGTGCCACCACCAGGCCCCTTCTGCAAGGGTCTGATGCCACTGTCCTGCAGACACAGGTGTCCCACACAAACTGCACCTCCAGCTCCCAGGGGGGACACGCAGTGGGAGCCTGGACACAGAACCTTCCCAGCTGGCATCTTTGGAAAGGAGAATAGTCTTAGAGGAAGACTTGCACAATTCCAAAATCATGGGCAATTGAGGGCACTTGACACTGGGAAGTGATTGCTCTCTGTGAGCACTTCAGGAACCACAGGCAGCTGGTGACCTGGGCCAAGCCACACCGTGCCAGCAGCTCACAGGCCCTGCACATGCAGCTGGTTCTTTGCAGCACTCTGGAGGTGGCTTTGCCACCTTTTATTACACCACCCTGGACCTACAAGCACAGAGGCAGCACAGGTGCAGAGCCCAGAGAGCAGGGCCACAGCCTCAGCAGCACATCAGTGTCCCCCCAGCTGCCATGGGGACAGGGCTGACAGGGCACTGAGGGGTGAGTAACAGCCTGGCAGACCCTGCAGAAATGCTGGCAGACCTCCACATTCCCCTGTCTTGTTGTCTTTTCTCTTTTGTGGACATTTTCCATCTTTGCTCAGATCCATTTGCAATTCCCTTGTAAATATTTTAAAATAATTTACAAAAGAGAAAATGAATGTCTGTATGAAGTCTCCCTTGGTCCCAGATACTTGACACTCACAAGGAGCCCAGAGGGGAGAAAAGTGACAGAAGGGGCAAATCTTGAAAGGAAAAATCCCTGGGCCTCCAGCTGCAGCTGCAGTGCTGAAAACTCTCTTTACTACTTGGGAAAAATACTTAGGACGTGGCCTTCTGGGGGACTTCAGAAAGATCCAGTTCTGAGGTACCCTTGGGAGTACATCAGAGGTTGTATCAGAAAATATCCTGAAGATCCCTCCTCTTGAAACTGCCTGTGTGGTAGCACCTCACTTCCACATCGTTGGAAAACAGATGCTGGATGGTGCTAAGGCTTCTTTGGGCAGAAATCCACTAAAATAACCTTGTGAGAACCTTTTTTGGGATGAGGACAAAAATTTGTACATATCAGAGAGAGAACCCAGACAGAGCCTCCTTCCCTGGCCTGGCAGGCCAAAGAAGCCCTGAGGTGACTGTGGAAAAACCTGTGGCTAGAGGGGCTGAGTCTGGCAAGAAGCCCAGACACCCCAAAGCTCCCCTCAGCTTGCTGGGCCAGCTGTGGGTGCCCGTTCTGGCCCAAGCCCCGCAGGCAGAGCCCGGCTGCCATGTGCCTGTGCCGCCAGGAGATGGAGGCTCTGTCCTGCCGCAGCGCAGGAGAAACAGCGGAACCAGCACTGCTCCGGCAACGCAACAAAGCACAGGGACAGGCAAACAAAGGAGCAGCTTATTTGTCACCTCAGGGTTTAAATAACTGTGGCTGAATAGCGGCTGAAAAGACACCAGGTAAGAGCATGGTGTGTGCTAGTGCAGGCTGCAGCTCCAGAGCTTCTGAAAGCAGAGCACTCACACAAAAAGCAGGGATGCAGGTGGGAAAGGAGCTGTGACCTCCCCTTGCCCAGGCAGAGCAATCACCAGCACGGATTAAATGGTGACACTCACAACCCAGTCTTGTGTCTGCTCAGGCCAGCAGCTCCTGAACCCAACCTGGCCCTGGTGCTTCCCTGGCACAGCCCATCACTGCCCACCCCGGCTTATCCAGCTGTGGCCATGGAGCACTGCCACCTCCCAGTGCACAAACTGGGATCTGTGGCACAGGTAAGTCCTGAAACGTGGGACTTCCCACAGCACTGAGGGGAACCAGGTGGATCATTTGCCTTTGCCCATACACATCCCTGGCTGCACTGCGTGGACTTTTGGAGCGGGGGGAGCTGAAATGCTCTGGAAAACAGGAACACAGTGTTGCCTGCAGGAAGCACCCCTGAGGTGGTGTGGCCAGCCCCCCCAGGCAGAGAGGACAGCCACCAGAAGCAAGGACACAAAGCTACTGATACCCTGCCAGAGCCCATGGGAGGCACGGAAAGAGGCAAGAGACAGATTTTGGCTCAGAAAAGCATCTCCAAGGCCCCATGCTGCAGAGCCACTGCCTTCTGTCCTCCTCCCCATGCCACTGCCACCAGCCACTCTGCCACCAGCCACACTGCCAGCAGCCACACTGCCAGCAGCCACACTGCCTGCCATCAGCCACTCTGCCACCAGCCACTCTGCCACCAGCCACTCTGCCTGTGTCCACACCCCTGCAGCTCCTCTGGGATGCTGCCACCTGCCTCGGGGAAGTGGGTGCAGGCAACAACAGCGCCTGAGGCTGAGTTTCAACTGCTGAGAGCCTGCGGCGGGGGGGAAGTACTTCTGCACCCCAGTGAGGAAGGTTTCTGGATGCCAGAGGGTGCACTGGCAGTCTGTCACTCTCACAAGGTGGCTTTGTCTCCTGGAGGACAGTGCAGTCCTCAGTGCCCCACAGCCTTTCTCTGAAGATGAGCAGGTGACCATCCATCACCAGCTACTGCTCTGTTGAATCTGGCAGGTGCCAAGTGTTCAGCCTAATCTCTTGGCAGAAAGGATAAATATTAATTTTTGCAGGTGCATGACACCAGGCTCCACTCCCTTTCCCCAGAGAACAACTCCAGCCTCTCCTGTTGGCAGCAGCAGTCCTTTGGCACAGGCAGGCTGCAGAAGTGAACTGGGAAAAAGAAGGGTAAGAGAGCAGGAAGAGGAATCACACCAAATATTTTCTCTGTGCTTTGCTTGGCCAGAGCTCAGTTTCTCACTGTTCCACCCAGCCCATGGACTACTGCTCCACCCAGGGCAGAAGAGAGGGAGGGTTTGGGGCTACCAGAACCCCTCCCAGCCCTGATCCTGCACCATCCCTCTGGGGGACTTGCAGCATGTTAAGGAATAGAGTCCTTCAGACATCTCTGAGTGCTCATGGATTAGTTTGCTGAAGTTAGCTTACAGGTTTTTTTATCAGTGCTGTATCCACACAGGGGAATCCCAGCCCCAGTTTGGAGAGGCTGAGCTGCCCTCTCAGGCTATGGATCCAACACGAGCAGGGGAGCACTGCAGCTGTCCTGTCTCCTCATCTCTTGGGCACAGCCAGATCCAGCAGGAGCTCCCAGCTGGAGCTACGGGGGCACCCCTGCTCCTTCCCTGGCAGCTCCTTCCAGGTGAGCTCCCTCAGTGGAAGTGAAGCAGTTTATCCAGGCTGGCAGAGGCAACACTGACCCTCACCTGCACACTGAGACACCTTCACATCCCAGTGCTTCTGCTTTTACCCCCCAGCCTTCAAAGGAACCTGAACATGGAGTGCCCAGCAGCCAGCTAAGACTGCAGGGAGTCCCTCCAGCTGCCCAGCACAGCCCTGCAACAACTGATGGATCCATGAGCAATATCCACTCACCACAGGGGGCCCGAGGGCAGGAGCATGAAAAATCCTGCAGATGGAGTGAAACCTGACCAAACTGCTTCATCCTTAACTGATCTAGCACAGCGTGAAGGCAGTACATGACAATAATTGATTTCTCTAAGTGCCATCAACCTGACCCAGCCTGTGGCTGGTTCTCCTTTAAGGAGGCTTTAGTGGCACCTGTAGTCTTTTCTTAGCTCAGTGACCTAGAAACTGCATTAAGATGTCAAGAGAACATGCACAATACAGTGGAGAAGCCATTTCCCAAGAATCTGAAAAAAAGATCATTATTATTGAGAGATATGGCTTGGAGCCAGGGCACTCAGTCAGTTGTCAGAGGTATAAATAAAAATGCAAAATAAAGCTAAGCTCAGCTTAAAAATACATTGATTGTACATCACTGCTCAGCTAAAATCCACATACTCTATTCTGATCACAGTGACATCCACGGGTACAGTGCTTTGAAGTGCAAGCCCAGTGATGAAGTGATAAGGAAAAAATGTTATCTTCTAAGATACACCCAAAATAGGGGACAAATCTTACTGAGCAATAAATAATTTTAATGAAAACTGCTTTACAGCTGGGGATACAGTAGTTGCAATGAAGTAATGCACGGGGAACAGGTGGCTGCCTCATAAAAAGCCCTGTCCACCACAAGCACTGCCATTTCAGGGAGGCTGTCAGCAGGTCCAGCTCTGTGCTTTTCCATGGCCACTTGCCAAAGGCTCATGTGCCCACGTTTTGTTGGTGGAGCCACCCAACCAGATGTGAATTGCTGGAGGCAAAGACCTTTGCAGGCTCTCCTGCCTCCTGCCCTGGTGCTGGAGCTCGTCACAGGCTCTGTGAGCTGGGATTTGCTGTGTGACTCCCTGGCACGGTTTTTGCTCAGCAGCCAGCACAGAACGGGCACGTGTGCAGATAATTTGACAGAAAATTGAGAACACATAATTCTTATTCAGAGTGGCATTGGTTTCCTTAATTTTTCCTCCTCCTGAGACACGTTTACATCAATTACAGTGAAATTAATGACTTTCACAAGCCATTTGCTGAGAGGATGGGCTGGGGGATTAGGCACTAACTGGGTTCCTTGCCACCCCCCAGCCAATTAAGAAAACATTCAGTGTGAAAGGCTTCTAACAAAAAAAAAATTAAAAATCCAGCCATGAACTTTATTAACATGCTTTCCAAGCAGAGAATCATAGAACACAGGAGGCTTGAGGATAACAAGAAGTCACCAACTCTTCCCCTTTGCACTTGAGGAGAGTGAAGCTACCCTTCACAGCACCTAAACACAACTTTAGAACAATTAAACACTTTCTGAAGCACAAACATAGGGAGGACAAACTACTTGTAGATGGGGAAAGCACTCAGCTCAAATGCATGAGGAGACACCCCTGCACAGGCACTCGAGGGCCCAGAGGCTCCTGAGTGCTGACAGCTCTGGGGATGGCCAGGGCTTTAGAGCTTGTAGGACACGCAGCAGCACTCTGGCCAAAATGGGATAGATTTCTCCATTCTCACCCTTCTTCTGTGCCTATGAAGAACAAATCAAACTTGTGATTTGCATGTTCAGCCCAAGTTACCCATTTTTGCACACCTACAGATGCTCTGAGGTAGCAAGAGCATGTCTTCTAGAACCATGGAACACTTCTCCCTCAGCCCCACCATGGTCTGTTCTGAAGCTCGGCTACATGCTGATTTTCCAAACAGCACCCACTGATGTGCAGAGCTCTTTTTATAGTGTAAGATTTGGAGCAGAAGAGGGGTGTAATTCCTCCTGACCCTGGACCTTGCTGAACCTGCATCAGTGTGGGGGGGGTTTATTCTTCTGAACGGGGACCTTGCTTGACAGGTCTCTCAGAAGAACAGAGAGGGGCAAAGAGGAGAGGCATTTTCTGTCACCACCCTAATACCGAGTCCTTCGAAAATATTCAAAGCTTCCAGAAATATCCTGAGCTGTATCAGGGCATGAAAGGACCATGAAGTGATGATCTGACTTGCACGCAGCTAAAAGCTGCTATACCCTCCTCATTCCAAAAAACATTTCTTTATACAAGTCAATTATTTCCTGAAAAGGTGTCTGGAAGGACCAAAGTGTGGGATGCAGAGAGGAAGGCCTCAGGGAACTGCAGCTGAAGAGGCATCAGTGCTGGGACTGGCTCTGTCCCATCCTGGAGTTACACCAATGATCCTTCCTTCCCATCCCAGCTTCCTGAGACTTGGAGAAAAGTGGAGTTTTAGGGAGCCACAGCTATCTGGACAATCTTTCCAAGAGTGGCTGTACCAAGCTCCTACCAGAGCTGCTTGAGCTGTGCTGCTGCTCCTGGGCACAGAGCCTGGCTCCAGATGCCTTCCAGGCATGGGACTGACCCCATGGCCAGTGGCAGGGCTCCTCTGTGCCCAGCAGGAGATGGCCAGCTCCTCTGGCACCCAGAGCCTGCAGACAAGCTGCAGATGCTGCTTTTGAAGTGCTGGTTTCAAACAAAGGAAAGAAAAGAAAAAAGAAGAGAAGAATCATCTGACCCCAAATCCTTTCTCCTTTTGAAGCCTGGCTTGAAAGCAAATGAGAACCTGCAGCCTAGTTGCAATGTGACTGGACTCCTCGGCCTGCAGGGGCCTTTAAGTACATCTGAAAGGCATTTAACACCAATAAAATAAGTCGAGCTCTTGCTGGTATTTTTCCTACCCCCCCTTCTCCCCTTGCACATTCCCTCCAGGCTGCTGTGAGCCATCTGTGCCTTGCTTCCCAGGGGAAGCAGGGTTAGGTAGAGTGGAGAGATTCAGGGATGGAAAGAGAGGCCAGCCTGGGTGAAAACTCGAGGCTGCTGGAAGTGCTGTCACACCCCCACCCCCTCAGTTGTCAGAGGGACAAGGGCAGGTCGGCTGATGGAGGGATGAGGCTGAGCTGGTCCTTGACACTGCTGGTGGAAGGGATGTTCTGTGGGCTCTATTCCCTCTGAAAATGTTGCCCGAGGCAGTGTGAGGGTGGCCTGCAGGGAGCTCTCTGAGGTGCTGTGTTGGTGTTTCCCACACTGACCACGTCCCTGCCCTGTGGCTGCTCTCCCATTCCCTTCTTGGCTCTCATCTCCGAGGAGCAGTGCAGACCCAAGGTGGGCTCTGGGACCCGTGGATTTGCTCTGATGTGGGATTGGTTGGGGTGAAACAAAATACCTCCAGCTGTGTCAGGTATCTGTCAAAATGTGCCTGCACTGATACTCAGGTCTATTCTCCCAGGTAGAAGGCCTTGCTATCTGAATGGCCATTCTAACCTCCAGAAGCACCAGTTAAAGCCAGTGACACCAGGCACTTCCCAGGGATGCTCTGGAGCCAGCAGACAGCAGGCAGGTCTCAGAGGCAGGCACGGGTGCTGGGCAGTGGGAGGCAGAGGCACCTGCAGCTGGAGACCTGCCCAGGGCTGGGGCTGAACCAGCCACACAGGCTGAGCCATTCCTGGCACCCTGGCACACCTTCTCATGGGAATTTGAAAGGCAGGTGAGGGAAGTTCTGCCAGCTGTGAAAAACCCTCCTAGGGCAGTGTCTAAGGGAAAGCAGGTCAGCTCTTCAAGCCACAGAGCAGGCTGTGTGTGCTGGGAAATGCAGGTGGGTATTCAAAGCCACTCCTATTATCCCAAATCCCTTGGCTGGAATCATACAGTTGGAATAAAGTTATCAGTGTGAAGAACAGCAGCTACAAAAACAGGTCAGGCAGAGGAGCTGGTGCTGCTGGGCTGGCAGTGAGGAGTGCTCCTGAGCTTCCCATGGGATGCCCCACAGCCCAGGAATGGGCTCACAAAGCCAGCCCTGCTCTCTTTTAGAACAAACCAGCACTCAGAGGGGAGGTTTGTGTTTCACAGGGGAGCTGGCCAGCTCTGTGATCAGAGCTATCTGCAATGTGGCCATTTCATGTTGGGCAACATTTCACTTTTACAGTCTCCCCATAGGGCAGACCCTCAAATACTATGATCAAAATCCAGAAGGGATGTGATGTTCTTTGCACCTCCATGTGTGTAACTGGAAATCTGCTGCATTCACTGGGCAGTCAGTCCCAGTTTCTCTGGTGACAGGAATGGGAGCTGCAGGTGTGCCCAGCCCTTGGCTGGTGCAGGGGAGCTGCTGTGGGGAGCACACCCTGCTCCCTCCACCACATGGTCAGCAGCTGCCTTGAGCATGTTTATGCCAGCCCTGATGTAATTAGCACCTTGACGTGTGTTAAATGAACCAAGCTTTCCAATTTTTCAGAGTGAAACTCTAAAAGAAACAGCTGCAGGGCTGACAGAAATATGATTCTTTCAAAGTCTAATGAATTGTATAATCACTTCAGTCATTATTTTGCATCTTCCTTCCATAAATGCACAGCCACGAGTCCTTGGAGCACAGTGAGGTTGAAGCCTTGCCAAGCCCATCATTCAAGATCCATCAAGTTCCCAAACCTGTCAGGGCTGAGAGGCAAGTGGGACAGGCACATCATGCTGAGGGTGGCTGTGCTGGGGTCTGGTGGCACAGGGAGGACACAGAAAATGCCAGCACAGTTCAGAGCCCCTCTTGCTCTCACCTAACTGTGTTCAGCACTGCGCTGCGGGAGGGACGCGGAGGATGGAGGCTGATGCCAAATCTGTGCCCTTCATGCTCCAGCACACCAGAGCTGCTGTTGGGCCTCAGGCCAGACAGACTGCCTGGGTCCAGCCCTGCCAGCCGAGCAGCCAAATGGTCACTCTGCAGACCCAGGAAAAAAAAAAATGAAGGCTGGGGTAATCGAGGCAAACTGGGGCAGCAAAACAGGGAGGAGCATTGTTCCTGTGTCCCTCCAGGCAGTGGTGAGGGCACTTGGAGAGGGCAGTGACCACGGCTCCAGAGGTAGCACCCACAGCTGATTGGGAGGATCTATGTCCTTAGATTCCTGTCTAGTACCTAAGTGCCTTCAGATATTAAAATGAGAGAGATTCACATAGACAGATGCTGTCATGTCCTCTCCCTCCAGAGGAAAATACTGCAAGCCAACACCTGCCTATTCCACACACTCCCTGCTCTGTTCATTTAACACAGGTATTTCCAGCTGGTACAATTTTCAATCCTTTGAAAACTAGATTCAATTGACTTTTAACCACCAGGTAAATATGGGAGACATATATCTCCTTTCCTGCATTATTTCTATTCTATTCAGAACACCTATGGGTTTTTATCCCTGAAGGGCTGCAATTGAAGCATAATAAGGGATAGAAATACTGGAAAGTAATATGTGAAATACATAAGGATGTGTTCAAGACTTGAAGCATGCTTCTCATCCAGCTTGATTTGAATCTATCCTAACAAATTCCAATGTTATTAAAAAATTCCCGCCCCAGCTTTACAGGCAGCAGTGCTGGGAAGGAGCAGTGGTGTGTGTGGGGCTGTGGGAGCTGCTGTACCAAGGTGCTTAAAGCAAGAAGGCAGCTGATGGCAGGGGAGCTCAGCCAGCTCAGGGAAAGGGATATTAAGCCCCTGGATTTGCAGGGGAAATGGGACTGACTGGAACTTAGATTGAAAATGGTTTCAGTCATGCAATCTCACATACAAACTGTCAGGGACAGCTGGGCAAGAAAACACGAGGCTCTTCAGCAGAGGTGACACTTCCCTGCGGAAGGAAGGGCAGGTCCCAGCACCCTTCAAGGTCACCCAGTCGTGGGCAGGTCTGGGGAGCAGTGCCAGAGCTACAAGGGCAAAAGGCAGCCAGCAAAGGAGCTGCTGCAGGACCAGTCCCTGAAGGTCAAGAGCTCACTCCAGCCTCAGATGGTGTTCACAGGAAGGGGGGTCTGAAGCACTGCAAGGTTCCCACTCTGGGCATTCAGTCCTCCTTGCCCTCCTCCCGAGCACAGCCACTCCTGCACAGGATCCCTGGGGCATTTTGCACCCTGTGAATTGCTGCTGAGCCTGCAGCACCACAAACCTCCAGCACAGGCACTGACCAGCTCATTTTTGGAAAGCCTCACCGGTGGTTTGCAACGACAGAAAGGAAAATCAAGAGAAAGCCCAGCCTGCTGCAGCAGCTGCTGTTTGTCCCTGGCTGTGGTGGTGGGAGCTGCACCCCTGCACCCTCCCACCTCCACCCCTGCTGCTGACAGCAGCACCTTCGGGACCTGCTGCTTCCTGTGCCACGTGGAAACTCTGCAGGACACAAAGCCACACAACTCTGCCATGCAAAACGTGCACAGCTCCAAAGCCAGAGCCGGGATAACATCCAGTGACAAGGAAATCCATGTGGGGATATGAGGGCACTGCCAGCCGACACGGCCGTGGAACAACACTCTGGTAACATCTATTTACAAACACTAACACTTTCTTTGCAGGATCAAGAGGAGACCAATTTGGATAAATGCTTACACTTTTGCAGAAGTGCAATCCTCTAAATGAAATAACATGTTATTTATGGTTTATGTACTTGCTGCTGATGCTCTCAAAAAAGATCAGCCACTGAAAGGATGGAGATGTCCCATCAAGCACATGGGACCAGAGTTCACTGCTCTAGAGGTACTTTAGCACAGTGGTTTAATATGTGGGAGAAGATTTTATCTTCATTTATTTCAGTAAAATCAATTTTAAGCACCAGAAAAGCAACTGGAAGCTGAAAGACAGAAGTCAAATAAATACATCATTTCAAGCTGTGGAAAAAAAAGTGGGTACGAAAAATGGCTGCAGTCTTAAAGGACATGAGGACCATACTGTCTTTGTTATGTTATTGACTTGTTGGAATGTAAAGCATGTTTAGATAAACACTGTTTTCCATATGTCTTCAGCAGATTCACTTAACCATTAAAAACATTTCTAAACCCTCTATTTTTAGGATTTTTTAATTGGAATTCAGTTCCCAGACTGACCCACCATGTGTTTAAAAATTACTCATATGGTAGATAGGAAAGCTGCCATGTACCTTTACTAACAAAAAAGTTTAAAAAAATAAGGCTGAAATATATTGTGAAACACAGTATTGGCTAAATAAAAATGTACTGATAGCTGACTTCAACTTTCACTGGTAAAATGAAATACAGGATTTAGTGAAAAAACTTACAAAGAAAATCATTATATTTTGTTTCAAACTCAAATGAGAATTGGCCTTAAGAACATCTACTGAGAAAAGGAAATGCAAACAACTATTAAAATCGATTATTTGAGTAAGTGTTTCTTGCTTGCGTAGCTGGTGTTGCTTCACATCAATCTCCACTGTCTTGGGAAAACTTAAAATTTAGAAATAAGAACCAATGAAGACCCAGCAAAGGAAAGATTGTCATAATAACTCATTTTCTGACTGACGACCAAAATTCATTTCAAATTACTTCCTCTCGCTGCCTTTGGAAAAGGAACATTACGTCTCTGCTCTCTGTGCTCAGCCACAAGCTGCCAGGGCTGCAAGGGGACTTGGAGGACTCTGGACACTCTTTGGCATGCACAGGGCAGCTCTCCTGGCCCTCCGTGGATGCAGGAACCCAGCACGGACCTGTGCAGCCTCCCTGCCCTTCCCGGGTGTCCTGCTGCAGTCAGGACCAGCTCTGTCCCTGTCCCCATCCCCGTGGCACTCGTGCTGCAGAACTGACCCAAGGGGGCTGAGCAGTGTGAGCAGCATGTGACAAACCCAGCCAGGGTCACAGCCACTGCTGCTCATCACACTGCATGTCCCTCAGGGTTTGCTGCTGCTGTTTATAAAGGGTTACCTCTCAGCCCTTGCCATTTCTTCTGTCTCAGCTTTGCTTCCCCCAGTCCCATGGTATCCCTGTTCACTCCCACCACACCTCTCCCAGGAGTGTGCACAGCAACTGCTCACAGCAGGGACAGAGGGTCTCAGGGCAGCAGGGACATCTCTGGTCACAGTGAGAGCTCTGGTCACAGTGAGGGAGGGTCTCTGGGCAGCAGTGACATCTCTGGTCACAGTGAGGGAGGATCTCTGGGCAGCAGTGAGGAGCTCTGGTCACAGTGAGGGAGGGTCTCAGGGCAGCAGTGACATCTCTGATCACAGTGAGGGAGGGTCTCAGGGCAGCAGTGATATCTCTGGTCACAGTAAGAGCTCTGATCACAGTGAGGGAGGATCTCAGGGCAGCAGCTGGCAGGCAGGGACTCCACCAGCACAAGGCCCTCTCCTGTTTGCATGATGCTCAGAGTTGGAGCAAATGCTGGTTTTGGGCAGCTGCCAATCTCACAACCAATGAACAGGATCCTAAACAGAACTGGGATATTTGTTCTCTCTCACCCTGGCACACAGCACGAGGTGGTACCCCTGGGGGAGCTCCTTTTTCAAGTGCCCTGCACCAGGGATTTTGTGGCTGCTGCCATTTTGGTGGCTGCTACTTCATGCAGGCGTTGGAAAACACTTGGCATTGTGCAACTTAGATGAAAATCTGCAATTTGTGCTGAAAGCACAGCTACAGGAACACAAACCTGCACATGAACACAGAGGTGCTGCCCTGACCCTCCCCCAGGTATGGCCCATGGTAACCCCTCAGCCTGTGTCAGGGCAGGGTGCCAGCCTGCACATCCATCCTCCCCTGCCAGAGAGCCACAGCAACCCCACCCCAGTCCCAGCCCAGATGGCAGCACTGCCACAGCTGCCTGTGTCAGGCCAGGTCGGTGGCAGCAACCACCAATCAGTGTTTTAGGACTTGGTGTCAGTCCTGCAGTCTGTCAGGGTGACTTTGCCTTGAAAGCTTGGATGGCAGTAAAGATGAAAAATGGTTCTGCCATTTTCTGCCCATGTGCTCTCAAACTATTTATGCCCAGCAGGACACAGAGGGGTTGTTCCCACACGTGGCTCCTGTTCCTATTCCTGCCAGCCACTGGCCAAGGGCTGCCTGAAGCTGTGGCTTCCTCTGAGATCGGGGCAGCTGAAGGCTGGGGAAGAAACACCCCGTGGGCACAGTGGAGAGGCAGCAGGGATTAAAGAGATCTCATGAAATCCACGCCTGTAGCTCAGTCAGGGAGGCTCTCCCCCTCTTAAGGACAGCCAGGAACTCTGGCAAACAGCATCAGCCCTTCTCTGGAGTGCCCAGGAATGCTGCCTCTGCATGAGGACCTGAAACAGCAACAGGATCCAGGGGATACACTGAACTGGAAGTGTCTGAGAAGCTGAAACCAGGAGGAGTTTAGTAGAAATCCATAGTTTTTCTGGCATTTGCAAATAAATAAGATATATTTGTTTCCTGAAGTCCAAAGCTAGCTAATTAATTTCTTAGTGTTCATTTCAACAGGCTTTCTCAGTCTTCCTGACAAAAACACCCACCAGTGCTCCATATGAAATTCCAACTCAAAAAGATAGTTTTAAAGACTGCTGCTACCAGCTGACAGGAAAGTTGAATGTTGAAGTTTCTGACCTTCTTCTGATGCCATAAGTATAGAGCAACATGAAAAAGGACTATAACCAAGGCACCAGTTGTGGGGTGAGTCAAGCATTTCACAACCATTTGACACAAGTGTAAATCCACAACTAAAAAGTCGGTAAAGAAGACAGGGAAAATGAGCCAGTTTTGGTCCTCATAACAAAATCAGCTCTCAAGAAGGCTGTGCTGAGGTTTTCTGACTCAGTTCATGCAACAACAACACACTGGGTTAACTGCAATGCCAGGGAGGGCTCCTGAGAGAGAGGAATGGTTGGGATGCTCCTAGAAAATCCCTCATCCTGCAGGAATGGACTGGGGGAAGCTGAGGGAAAAGAGGATCTGTGACTTGCCATGTTCCCCACATCCTGCTTGACAATTGATGCCCAAGAGAAGGAAAATTCAGAAAAGGGCGACCAGAATCAAAATCCAGTGGGTCAGAAGCCTACACGGGGGAAAAATCTGCTGTATGCTGGTATCTCAGGTCCTTCCTTTTGGCTGATACCATGCCTGCAGTTGACCTGCCAGTCTGTTATACCCTCTAATCTCAGCTATAAGCAGGACCATGCCCATTGAGCTGGAAATCTCTGCCATTCAGAGGATTTATGAAAAGTATTTTGCTTTTGTCCCCCCGAAATTACATCATTCTCCTCTTTTATCTGTCTTTAAGTGTCAGGAGAAGGTGATGTTAATGAGATGTACAAAGGCTTTTGGGTAGCTGAACAGTTTTATAGTCCCACATTGATAAATTAAAGCATTTGTCACTGTTACCACATTAATGTTTCTTCCTGAGATCAAAGTCTGGATTTGCTGCATTAAGTGGGACTGGTCTCTGCTCTGCATCACCACACGTTACCTTCTGAGGAAATGAATTGTGGTTCTGGATTTTTACATTCACAGTTTAATCACACCCTGATTCTCACACCTGCTGATTCCCATCTCCCCATGAGGTATGCAAGCCATTTTTTTATTATGGATTTTCTCCTTGCTACCTGTGTGAAAAGCCTGACTATCTTGTTTCAGGACAATCACTCTTATGGCTCTGATAGGCTGCTTCTGCAGTAAAGAATACAGACAATTTCTTTCCTTCTGGAACCCTGGATTCAGTCATGTTAATTTACATTTATATGGCACCTTTCATCCCTGAAGATCCCGATGCACTTTACAAACTCCCCCTCTCTGTACACAGAAGCTGTACAAATAGACAGGCTACAGAAACAGACACAGGATCCCCCTGCCAGCCTCTGAAACACATCCCTCTGCCTGTATTCCCAGCACACTCGTGGCCATCCAGCCCTCCAGCACATTTCCATCAAGGAAGAAAACACGGCAGTGTGATTTAGAGGCACGTCAGGGAAGCAGGAGGAATGTGGGCAAGCAGCAGAATGGCTTCACAGCCTGGCTGAGTGACATCTCCCTGACACTGCTGCATGGGTTAAAATGAGGCAAAAGCTGATGTGTGGTGAGTTACATCTCACTGCCTCAGTGCTGCTGTCAGTGCCTGCAGAAGGCCAGGTTTGCTGCTCCCTTCCACTCATGGATAAGTCTCAAGCAGTTTATTTCTTAAAACCAGAAAGCACCTGCTTGCTTTGCAATGAAAAGCAGGGGAAATCACCCCCCTCCCACCAGCAGCAGCTGAGTGGCTGCAGCCAAGGTGAGGATGGAGGAGAAGGGAGGCCCCAGCCTACCTGAGACACCTTCCTGACCACGTCGCTGCCCACCAGGAAGCCCTGTGCGTAGGAGCGCGCCGCGATGAAGGCTCGCGTCGCCTTCACCTTCAGGTCCCGGGGCACCTCCCCGAAGGGCCTGTGCTGCTCGGCGTGTTTGACCATGCAGTCCAGGTACTCGTCCGTGATGTGGTACTGGGGGTTCAGCAGCTTGAAGAGCCTCTCCAGCAGCCGTGTCCAGAACTCATTGAGGGCCTCCTCCAGGTTGATGTTGGAGCTGCGGTAGTAGCGGCGCAGCTCGCTGTACAAGTCCTTGAACACCTTGGCGTTTTGAGTGTACAACTCTCCGTACATGCTTGGGAAGGCATCGTAAAGGGCCTTTTCTGACTTGTTCAACAAATCCTGGAAATAACCTGAAAGATGAGAAAAAGGAGAGGTGATGTGTCAGTCGGACAAGCTGGAATCCAACAGGGGCAGCACAACTGAGTACCCAGAGAAAAGAGAAGGGCACTAACAGGGCTTTGCCTCCAACCAACATTACCCACCCTCCAGACCTGAGCCTTAGCCATGAAGACAGAAGGAGGAACCCCTACCCATGCTGGAGAACCCTGGTCTGGGACTCTCCAGCTCTTCTGGCAGCCTCAGCTGGAAGCAAAGCTGTGTCTCTTTTCTGAATCTGCAAAGCATCACAGTGTCACAGTGTCACTCCTGAGTTTTCTTCACAACTGGCATTGCTTACACAAACCTGAAGCTGCCACAGTTATTTCCAAAGCCCTGGTGAGATGAAGCAGGGCTGGCCAGCAGGGTGCCAACCCTTCCCAGGGACATCCCTGGTTGTGGCAGCCAGGCTGGCTCTGGGCGCAGCCAGAGTCCAGGTGCAGTGTCAGGAACAGGCACATCTTCCTGGGGATTCCAAGGCAGGCTGCATCGAAGTGTTTTGTAACCAAGGCCAGCATTATCTGGGTTTCTAATCCCATTTGCTTACTTGGGTGTGCATCCTGCTTTTGTTTCAGCACAAATAACAGAGAGGTTTTACACTCGTGGTTCAGTGGTCTCAGATGTGACAGAAATGTGACTCTGTTGCTACACACAGCAGGGTAAGAATGACAGATTTGACTCTTCCCTTACCAACATCTTTAGGTATTTCCATCATCTCAATTGCCAGCTACCTTCAGGCTGAGACTGCACAGTAGGGAACTCATAACAGAATATGCCTGATCCAATTCCTAGATTTACATAAACAACTTTAATCGTCATTGAAGTCAGTGAGAAGAAAAATAATTTAAATAACAATTTTAATTTCAATTATATTTGTACTTTTAGGGTCTTTTTGAAGCAAACCTGATTAAACTATTCCTTAAATCTAAATTACTTTTTTTTTTTTGGTGATGCATGATAAGCTCTAGTTGGAAAGAAACTGTTATTCAATTAAAATCAAACAGCAAGTATTTAGGTACATAAATTAACTTCATGGTGCTAGACATACAAGAAAAGAAAGAGAAGCTCCTGAAAAATGCATACTGCATGTACAAAGCTTTATTCAACAACATATTTTTGAGCGAATGGCACTGACTACAATTAAAGACCTCTAAAATTGTAGAACTAGTAAAGCTCAGATCCATAAGTCTTGCTTATATTCACTGATTGAGAAGGGCCATACAAGCTTTCCTATATTAATAATCTCTCACTGGTTTCTCAGATTTGAACAAAGCTAAAACTTAACAAGAACCCTCTGCATCTGCACCACATGTTGCTAATACTGAAAATTCCTGTGCTATTTTAACAAAGCAATACTGAGCATTAATAGCCTGGCCTTCTCCCAGCTACTACCATGTGCTGCTTAATAGATTAAAATTCGATCTAAGAAATGTTTGTTTTTAAAAGATTGTGAGAAAACTAGGTCTTAGCAGAAGTCTGGTTTAATTACTTGAGTAGAAAGTAAAAATCTGTTATCGGGAATGTTGAATAAAATCTGGTTTTCAAATGCACTTTGGGAAGAAATTTGTTCTGATTCAACATGACTCGGTTGGAAGTTTGTGTTTCCAAGCATTTTTACTGGGATCCCTCCATCTCTCAATGACTGATCGTGCACTTTCCCCACTAAAACTGGATTTCTCCCTACAGACACCAGGATTCAAGGCATCAAAGTCACCCCCTGACCTTGGAATGGGGGGTTCTCAATAGGGAAAAAAGACAAAACCTGACCCCATCGGATTAATAAAAAGAGATTCTGCACTCACCTGCAACAGAAACAAAATACAAAGTTTCTCTGATGCTGATGAGGAGTCTGAAAGCTGTTCCCTACCTTAATGTATCACTCCAAACACTGCTGGTTGCCCATACACAAGTTAATTACACTGAGCTCAAACTCTCTTCCTTGTATAATCAGTGTTCTTTTCTGTGTGACAAGAGACACAAACTGAACAATTTGCTCAGCAATCGAGGTATGACATGCACCTTCACACTCACCATCAGGAGGAAGAAAACACCAACAAACACAGCCCAGTTTGTCGATTCAAGGCAAAATTACTTTCTTTGTTTCGTTACAAGAGAAACAAGATGTATATCTCCCTGTCAAAAAATTAGAGGCTGCTCTCAAAGAAGTCAGAGCTAATTAAGGGCTGATGAACTGTTACCTCTCACCCAAGTGAGGGAACACTGATTACAACCAATTCATTTGTGGGTGGTTCTCACAAAGTTCTTCTAGATTTCACACACTGAGGGAAAAAAAATCTACACTAGCCAGGGAAAATTAATTAGTAATTAAGTCTACACGTGTTTGTGATGAATGGCTGACCTGGCAGGGAATTTAAATGCCCATTTTGCAGCATCAGAAGGTACCATAGAGTGAGGTGTGTCAAGAGGGATGCCAACTTCCCTGTTCCTCAGTACAGTGTCAGCTGAGATCTCCACACTGCATCCTCTCCTTAACACTCCCTGCCTGCTCATGTCCAGACTTTTAATGAGTTCAGACATCTGTCACAGATTAAGGACATGCAGAGCCTTGGGATAAGACAACTTGCTGAAGCACAGTTCAGGTTCCTGCCATTACCTTGATGTCAGATAAAAGCAATTATTTATTTGAGGCGGACCAGCCCATTATCTGTAGCCATGGTGGGTGGGGGCCCTCAGGTAAGAGGATGCTCCACGTCTCCAATAATGCAGTTGTGCCACTGCTCCTGTCAGGAGTTATCAGAAACAGGCCAGCAGGTCCCTTTGGATGTATCAGCTCCCACTTGGTCACCACTGCTGGGTCTGCCCTGGCTCCCAGAGCACGACTGGAGTGCTTAGCTCAGGCAGGGCAGGAGCAGTGGGGCAGCTTCACCCAGGTCACACACTGGACACTGAGCTCTGCTGCCACCACGTTCTCTGTGCCAGCAGCAGGCTCAAGCCATGAACTGCTCTCAGGCACTGCAGCACAGGGCTGTGTCACCTCATGAATGGCAGGGATGGAGGGAAGGGGCTCAGCTGCACTCAGGCACTGTAGCACAGGGCTCTGTCACCTCGTGAAAGGCAGGGACGGAGGGAAAGGGTTCACAAGGAGCCGGTGCTGCAGCTATAAAGCCCTTCTGGCTCCAGGAGACACCACTGCCCTCCCATCCCTGGGGGCAGCAAGACAGCTGAGTTGGCTCTGCAGGGGTCGCCTTCCCTCTGAAAGGATCCTTTTGCTTCCACTCTGAGCCACAAGAAAGCAGGGACAGATTCTGTGGACCTGTGCTGAAAAACTCGTGGCTGTTTTTGGCTTCTGTGAGTCCCAGGAATTTGACAGCTCTAGCCAGAGACACCTCTCTGCGAGTCACCTGCTAAATCCATGACCGGCCTTCTCCTCTTCCAAAAGGTTTTCTTCAGGAGCCATTGACAGGTGAGTCCTTCCTCACCACTGCCACCTGAGGGACACGACACTGCCGAGCCCAGCAGGTGGCTTTCAACACCACTACTTCAGACAAATCCAGCTCAATTCTCCAATTGGGGGGCCAATGCAAGGCACGTCAACCAAGGCTGCTCCTACATGAAACATCACCTTTAACATCCCTTAGCTGCAAAGTATTCAAAAGAAAAATAAAATTAAATGGAAGTTTGTTTTATTACTATTATTACTGCCTCTCACTTCCAGGAGGCTCAGAAACAAGACAACTGGCTTTGCTCAAAGGAATTGGCCTTTTGGCAGAAGCCAGGTCTGAAGAACTCAGCCCCAAACACAAAAATGCCAGAAAGTTTTGAGTAAAGAAATGAAAGGTTTTTACAACCAAAACAATACTGCCACCTTGGCTGTGATTTCTCTTGCTGTTGTAGAGACAAAAACTTACTTCTCAGGGAATTAAGTTTTCAACCAGAATCTATAACCTTTGCATTCAAGAGATTGTGAATCCCCATCCATTTCCCTGCTTCACAGCTTCCCAGTGTTCGCAGCTCATATTTTCACAGTTTCCACATTTTCACAACTCTGGATTCAAATTGGGAAGCTGTGAACAGCACGGCAGGGACCGGCAGTTTCTCTGAAGATAGAAAGTTTTGAGTTTCTCCTTCCTCAGCATGCCCAGCACCCAATGCTTTATCCAAGTCCTCTGCTACCATTTGATCACTCAACATCTGGAACGCACTGGGGTTTCTTCAACTAATAAAATGATGGAATGGGAATGGATGCAGGATGGAATGAGATCACTGAAGGAACAACACCCAAATGCTCTTTAGACAGGTGGCAGAGCTGGCTTTCTTCAAGCCCCATCAAATTTGAGAGGCATGCTGAGAAACAGAGAAAGGTGACTGAATTACTTGAAGTCTGAATATTATTAAAATTTTAAGCAGAAAACTGCAGAACAAAATGTCTTACAACAGGGAAGAGTTGAGACTGGAGGAACACCAACGGTGTTCTTGTGAAAATGCTGCAAAAGTTTTTCAGCAATGGGTGAAATGATAACCCTCCTGCTGGTCAGACAGCTTTGCCTGGTGAGCTCTGTTTGTGATCTGAGGGCCTTGCCACAAACTGCCAGGACAGATGGAAGAGGAGGAAGTTTCAGATCCTGTGTTGTAATTCTCAGTTTTGAGCGAGCATATGAGCCTGTAGTGGAATTCACACAGGGCCAGAGCCACGGAGCTGTGGAGGAAGGCTGGGCAAATACACTTTGAACAAACTGCTGTGTGTCAGGGCTGGACTGAGAACAGGAGAGGAAATGTAGCTGCTTCTGTGATGTCCTGAGCCCCAGCCAAAGCAGGGAAAAAACAGGATGGAGATGTCTGTGACAGCAGAGCTCCAGCTCAGTGCCAGCCCTGTTGGTCTGAGGAAGAGTTTTTCTGGGCTGAGCTCCCATTTAATACCCTGCTGCACTTCCCAACGCCAGTTTGCTTCTCCAGTTGGTTCTAATGTTCTTGCAGTCTACCTACTATAAGGAGGGAATACTTCAGCAACAGGTTTAAGCCATTAAAATCCAAATCTAATGCGTTCATGTCTGCATCATTCACTTCAGCAAGTACAATGACACTATTTACAAAATTGTTATGACAAATTTAAGTACTACCTTTAAGTACTACAGCTGTGCTGAAGAGCTGATGTCAATCCAAGAGCAGTGATATACTCTGGTTCATACCTTAGCTGTGTCCTTCCACAGGAAATAACCACAGTGAGTGAGTGACTGAGACTCCATGTGCAGATAGCCCAGGGTGCAGCAATCCTGGTGCCATTTTTCTAGGGGGTCACCTCTCTCCTGAAAGCTTCACACTCCTGTAGAACTGCTGCCCTGGAGCTGTTTCCTCAGTCCTGAGCCACCTTGGAGAACACAGTGTCCCTCTGCTGTCTTCTGGATCACTCCCATGTACATCCCTCCCAACGCCCCTGCTTGGTGCTTGTGACCAAAGAGGCACCAGGATGAATCCAGACCCAGATTGCAAAAAAAAGCCCAAACAAATGCAGATAAAATCAGCTTTTCCTTAGAAGCCAAAGGATAAGAAGTGTGAATGAATGGGCTAGGATTCAAGAATTATGATGCCTTTAGGTAATACAACTTCAAAACTTTTAGCATTTGCTCCAAAGAGCCACTTGACTGGTATTTCCTCTGCACACCATGTCCTGGGAGAGTGTGCTGAGAACTGTGTGGGAATGCAGAACTGAAGAGGTGTTGTGGGTCAATGAGACAAAAAGTGCCAGCTCTGCCATGCAAGATCAATGTTGTACTTCCCTTAACCTGCTCAGTGCCCAGCACAAAAGCACTTCATGATTTTGACCTCAATCCTGCTGGAAGGTTGGTCCAGGGCACATCCTCTGATAGGAAGATTTCTTTTCTCAATTTCTGGTTGAAGTTCATTCTTTATCCACTTGGTCTTTGCCAATATGATCCTGAAGTTTTAATTGTTGATTATTTTTTTCCTGGAGTTCACTCTTTGAGACATTTACACACTAAGTCTCACACTTTCTCAGCATCCATGCTGCCTTCCTGTGCAAACAAAGGTACTTTCCCCTCTTTACACCTGACAGGCTCTCCAGTCCTCTGGATCATTCCATTAGCTCTTTTCTTCACCTCTTCTGCTTGGCATTAACTCTTCTTAGCTGTGGGTGGTCAGAAGCACAAAGAACATCTCCCTTCCCTCACTGGCAATAACACAGTGAATACTGCAAGGACTGCACTTGCCTTTTTTAGGAACACATCACATTAGCATTTCACAGACTTTCTGCCACCAACTGGTACATCCCTAATTCTCCCCCTTGCTATTTCCAACCAATTAATCCCCAGCTGTACGCCTAAGTGTGTAATATTGAATTTCACCCTATTTCTATTATTTTGGTTGTCATGGTTATCCACTGTCCTCTTCAATAGTGACAACTTTTCCCAGCACTATGCCACCAATTAATCTCATGACTGCATTTCCTATCCATTTGTGCCAGTTTTTAATGGGGCTGTTAACCACGATGGGGTCTAGGCCTGTCTTGGGAACCATGACTGGGACCTCCTTCCAGCCCAGGAGCTCATCTTTCAACACAGTGTATTGCTGCCTCCCCCTTAGCTAGCTCACCTGATAATTCCTCTACTAATTTCCATCTTCTTCAGCTTAATTAACTACTCAAGGCACAGATGCAAATGTCTTTGAAGTCTCCTGAGATGGATTAGTTGATAGAACAGACACACCACGAGCAACAGTGAAAGCAGGCTTTGGATACAGGATTTGACTGAATCTCTACAATCTCCTACTCAAGCTGCCTTTGGGTAAGGGCAAGAGCTGGCCTTCCTTTAACTGGTTTACACTGGGACATACAGCAGACAGCTTGTTTCTTGTGGCAGGGGAAAGGAGAGCTTTTTGAGAAAACAAAAACCTTTTCCTGCAAAAGAGAGATGCTGTTGCACAAAAATGCTGTTTTGATAGGGCTCTGCTGGTGAGAAGAGTAGCTCCAGCCCAGGAGGGAGCACCTCCAGCCACTGCAAAGAAACTGCACTTTTTCTGTCAGGACTGGGATAACATTTTCATGTCATTCTGTTGAATGGCAGAGAGATGTAATTTTTTGCAGCTATTTCTTCTTCTGCATATTGCCTCTCCTCTGTTTCTACAATTTTCCAAGACAGGTTGCCTTTATCTAAGTCAAACATGACTGGATCCAGCTACCAAAATAAGGGAGTGGAGGATGTTCCCTGGCAGGGGAGGAAAGAGCTGACCCTTACTCTAGTAACAGTGGGAGGCTGGATATTCCTCTTGTCCTCCTGATAAGCACTAGAGCCCAACAGGGTGTCACCCAAGGGGACAGCTATAGGCCTGGGTGTCACAAGCACAGCCACAGAGACCCTCTCCAGCCCCAGCAGCAGATCTCTCCAAAATATGGCTGGTGAAGAAACCACTTTGGGCTTTGATGATCCCAGCATGCTCAGTATTTCCACCCTGATGATCCTTGGAAACAGCTCCATGCAAACCTTAGGACAGCCCTGAAGTCGTGTTCAACAAATCTTGAGAGACAAGAGACACTTGGGGCTGGGGGTGAAGAACACAAAATGATCTGTAGGAGTGGCAGGACATAGAAGCAAAGCCTGTGCATAGACTGCAGCATTACCTGGAGTCAGCATCCCCACCTTGGAGCACCTGAGCCTGCTCCAGCATTCCCTCCTGCCTGGCAGTGAAAGAGTGAGGAGGGGGTTGGCCTGCACCTGCCTGGAGAGGAATTCCAGGCACCACACAGACCCTGGGATATAAAATTGCTTGGTGGGTCCTTGATTGCTTAGGCTGGGAATTTCCATGTTGGGAACTCGGGAGCAGGCGTGGGGTGAGGGTGGCTGCAGGCTGCCCTTGGGGAGGTGTGCTGGTGCTCTGGGCTGGGATGATGGGGCAGGATCATTGAGGAATTCAGGTGTGCCCCTTTTGGGGGGCAGTGAGCAGGTCAGCAGGGCTGCAGTGGTGCTCCCAGGCACGAGTACAGTGTGGGAGAATGTGTGGGAACCAAAGACATGCTGCACCTAGGCTAGACTGCTCCCAGGGTTTTTTCAGCCATCTAATTCCAACCCTGATCCTTGCACCTCTCCAGCCTGCCTGGCAGAGAATGAAGAGCTGTGCTTCTGTGAGGAAAGCTCCTGTAGACTGAAAGCCCTTGTATAGGGGATTTGCTGTGTTTGCATCCAAGGTGGGATAAGCAAATACAGGATGTGAATCTTAAGATTATTTTACCCACGTGTTTACCTGGGCTCTGAGCTGGCCAGGGATTTTAATCATGGCACCTTCTAAATATGCCTGTGCTACAACCAGAGACTTGCAGCAAATGATGAACTGCAAATATTGCCCCAGCAGGTTCTTATCAAACAGATTTCAGAGCAACCTCTCCGTTAGATAATGAGTGGGGGGATGTGTGGGTGGGATTCATAACACTGGAGTCAAGTCTGACCTGGCAGCTCAGCCCTCCCTCAAGGAAGGGCTCCTTCTTCAGCATGAGCTGAGCTCTTCTTTACAATCACTCTCCTCCCTCTGGACTGTGGCAGGAGTTGGGATAACTGAGCCAGAGCAAGCTGAACTTTTGGATAAATGAAATTTTGTGAGATAAACTTAGCTCTCATCTTTTTGGTCCAAGAAAGCCTGCATTTAAAGACAAACCAATAAGCACCACAGCTATCACTGACAGGAACATAAAGGCAGTAAAATTAATTGCTAATACTGCCTGTTCCCTTCCAGGTTTACTCAGTAAGACCTGAAGGGCTCCATTTCTCCAAGGCTAAAATAAACTCAGAAGTTTAAAAATACTGAGGGTTGCTGGCAGTTTTAAAAGGTATGATATCCACCCTGGATACAGCACACACCTCTAGAGCAAAGGTATTTTTCACTCCAGAAGGAAGAGTTCCTTTACTCCAGCCGAGCACTGGGGCTGGTGATGAGCAGCAGAGGCATGGCAGGAAGGAGACAAGCAGTGCATCTGCTCAGGATGTGCCCATGAAGTTGTCATTTTCCCAGGAACATCACCCCAGCCAGCCTCACTGAGGCTGAGTTTGACTTCCTGCCCCTTTCAGCAAGCCCCAGAGGGCAGCGCCTTAACCTGCACAACACCTCAGGGTGCTTCCCCTGCTCTGCTGGAGGCTGAAAATAATGAAGCCTTTATACATTTCAATACACATATTTCAGCTTCTTCCCTATAAAATATACCATGAGCCAATTTGTCAGTCAGGCTCTTTGCAGTATTATTTTAATTGAGAAAAATATCAATGAATTGTTACTTCTTTAGAATTAAATGTATTTGTCTCTGCAAAAAAAAAAGCAGAGGAAACAACCCCTAGTTTGTGTCTTTTTTTGACACTTTTTGCATTCACAGAGGGGCTTGAGCATGCCCATTACACGGTTTAACAGATCAAAACTCCTTGTTTGAATTTTGCAAAAGCTATGGCAATGAGACAGAACTGACTCTGGCTTTTTATCTTCTTCATTAGTGTTGCCCTCTGCTCCAAATGGCCTCTAGACAAACTATTTATTGTTGGGTTAATTAGATCATTTGGATTTATGCTTGCCACTGCAATTTTACAGTCTAGAGTATCTAAGACACATGGTCCTTGAATGTCTAAGAATCTTGAGTATGTGACACGTGGGCTTTCCCAAAGGAAAAAGGAGGATAGGAATTACTGGCTGTGGGGATAATATTCCAGACAGGCTAAGTTCCCCTGTTATTATTGCAGGAGTTTATCTAAGTCTGTATAAAGCCCTTAATCTCTCGTGTTCTCTCCTTCAGTGCCTTCAGAAAATAACCTGCCTCTTTGTAAAAGTATTTTGCTCCCATGGAACCAGTATGAAAAGGAGAAACAGGTAGAGATGGCTGAGCTAATGCTGAGATGCAACCTGAGGAATGCAGCATGTGTGTACCTCAGACAGCTGGGAGTGGGCAGAATACACACAGACAATGACATGCACATCTGTTATTGGAATCATTAAGAAATTAGTCTCAATTGCTATTTTAATAGAGATGAAATATGGATATCTTATATACAGCTCCTCTAAAATAATATTAAGACATAAGAGCATACTTTCAGAAATTTGGAACAGTCAGGAAGATGTGGGTAACAAAGCACTCCCTCAGCCCTTCAATGCATGGGGATTTTCCTAGGGATAACCACGTGCTACTTCTTTCCCCAGAGAAGCAAATTTTAGCAGTTGTTGGGAAAAAGAAATTCATGTTCCCTGGCAATTACTACAATAATAAATTCAGTAGGAAATTTTAGTTTCTGCCCTATCTGATGGCACCTGCTCTGTTAAAAACTGCACTTTTCACCTTGTCCAAAGATAAAAATCGAGATAAAGACGGATTTTCAAAGGACCTTAGCATCACTTAACTACTTCTGATTTAGGACACAAAGTCACTTAAAAAGCTAAAGGGAGATTTAAGCTTAGCTTATCCAACTTTTTCCTCCAAAGTGGTGTTTGTTGGGTTTTTTTTAAAGGTTGCTAGGCATAAACTGGCTAAAACCAGCCTGGGATAAAACCACTGGATTCTCTGAGCTTGGGAGATTTGCTTGGCTGCAGCCCACCTGAAACCTACAGGTTTCAGCCAGGGAGAGGTGGCTGGGGACTCAGTGAGTGTTAGATCACAGAAAAGCACCTGGGTAGGAATTGTTCCTTGTAAATGGATGGATGCAGGTGTGGCACCAGACCAGTCCAAGCTCAAGTGTCCTGTCCCTTGACTTGAAAGCCTCATGAAGAGGATCAGTTCAAAACCAGAATGAGTTAAACACTGAGACACCACACCCTACAGACACCTAAGTTGTAGCTGTACTACTACTGAATTACTACTGGCTGATTTTGCTTAATTTCATTGAGGCAGAAAAAAAAACCTTATCCAGTACTTAGACCTTTTACAATTGTGTCTGAATATATTTTCTAACAGACATAAACATATTTTTGTTGGTTTGTGGACTGAACATGTTACATATTACTGGTTTGATTTATTTGTTGTGTATAAAGTCACATCATGACTGTGACCAGCATGGAAAATCTGCCACAGAGTCTATTTGCTTTGGGAAACCAGCAGTCACCTTCACACCACCAATGGACATTTAAAATTCATCTGAACCTCATCTGGAGGGAATACAGTTTTGAAGGCTTGGGAAAAAGTTGAGAAAGGTTTCCTCTCCCATTTTCCCCTTCACACTAATTCCATTCTGAGATGTACACATAACACATGTATTTGAAATTTGTATCAATCAAACATAAATCACCTTCAAATCTGCAAGCATGATTAAACTTTAAAAGATAACCTGCCTGGGTGCCTTGTGCCTCTCAGGACTATCAGCTGGACACATCAGTGACTGACATCTGCATCTGCCCCTGGCTGGCATCCAGCTGATGAAACACAGATCAAAAATTCCCCTTAAAGAAAAGATTAGCAGGGAACCAGAATGCTCAACTGCACCCTGGCTGCAGTGACACTTTCAGGAAAAAACAGAAAGGAAACCACACGTGCTCCTCTTTTTAAAAATCCATTTACAACAACTAAAAAAAGGCTTTGGTTTTACCCTGAGATGCTGGCACGCTCCTCCTGCCTGAATTGAGGTTTCTGCTGCTTTTGAAGCATCTCTGGCTCTGGTCCAAATTTGAATGATGGGAGAAACAGATACTTGTTAAAAGCATGTGCTTGATTCACTTAACCAACATAAAACTTCCCTTTTTTTTCCCCTGTCAGATTTTTATCCGAAGTACATTGTGCCAGTGAATGGGATATGAGTAATAAATTCTGGTCTCCTTAAAATGTCCTCCCATGAACATACATTAAAATCCTCATTAAACACCTTGATAAATTAATGAATTTATAGGGAAGCATAGAGAGGTTGACAAGCAGCTGTCATTCATGTTTTCCTCTAACCACAAATGCTTGAAGTTAATCAAAATAATCTCAGATGTGGCAGGTCTAAAATAGACAAAAGGAAATACTATTTTAAACAGGCAAGTTATGGAAAACCTGACTCCTGTTACAAAATGTCCTGGATGCTGAGGACTAAAATAAATGCAGAAGATGATTAAATCAGAAAAAAAGCAATTCCATTAGGTGGACATGAAACAAAGCCAACCAGACATCCAGGGTAGTAGAGGAACTACACAACATTCATGGGGCAGAAGGCACACAGGATACCTTTGGAACTTTTTCTATAAGCCAGGTAATTGCCATTACCCTAATTGCCCCAAGATGCTCTCAAGATCGAGGTAAAAATCAGAGGGAATTTTGTTCTCTGGGAAAAGAAGACTCAGAGCACAGGCCCTGGGCTGGGCTGAGCAGCAAAGCCAGCCCAGAGGCACTGCTGTGTCCTGCTTGGCTCACCAGGGACCAGGCACCTGCAGCCTCCTGTGGCCAGCACCTGGGGCTTGGCCAAGCTCCTCTTCCTGGCACTGCCCCTCTTCCTGATGCAAATACCCTTCTGTGACCTTGTTGTGCCTCAGTGCATCTCCAGAGATCTTCCATAACCCAGAAGCTCAGTGATTAACCTAATTAGCACAGTAATGATGTACCTCCTGTTAATGAAAAGCTGTGTGCTGCACCACTGTTTGCTGATGGACACAAGTGCTTTCTGCACAGGAGCTCACTCTGGGTGAAGCAGACCATGGCACAGGCCAGCTCAGTAACAGCTCATTCAGGTGACACAGATCCAGCTTTTTCTTTACAAAAGCACCAGTGAGTGAGACCTGAGCATCTTCTCTGCCTGTAAGTGAATCCATGAAAACCTACAAAGTTATCTTATGCTACCACTGAAACAACTTATAATAAATGCAGCTCAGTGTCAGCCCTGGGCAGAGGCAACAGATAACAAGACAGCCTGAGCAGTGCCCTCATTAAGCCTCTCTGGTAAGAAGAGCCCATCCTGTATATTGACTTTTCCACGCCTGTTGTGGTGCTGGGTAATTCAACAATTTGCCTTTAATTCCCTTAGGATGCTCCATCTGGGTTCAGATCAATGGCCCACCCAGCTGTTTCAGCTGAGCTCTGCTTTTAACTTGCTGACTGTAAAACAGTCATATAAATTCCTGGTGTGTTCAGGAGAAAATATTAGTGCTGAGGTGATGGATATTCCCCAGAGAATATCCTCTGAGTAAGGCAATCTGTGTCTGGAGGAACCAACTTCGGGCTGTGCGAGCTTTTCAAAAGGACCTAAGTACAATTCTGTGCAGTTTAAATAGCAGAAAGTAAACTGAATTACCTTTCCCAATGTTTGGGGAAGCAGAAGAGCACTCTCAGCCCTAAAAACCATGGATGTGGAAGCAGCTGACTGGAAGAGGACCAGCCCTTGACTGGCACGCTTTCACAGCACCTTTTCTGAAATCCCCGTTTACACCACAGAACTGCTGCACAGAACCAACAACTGACAGAGCTGTTTTCCTTCTTTTAATTCTAATTTCAGCCACATGCACGGCAACTTTGTGCTTCCACTGCTCCAATCTCTTTGAAGAGAGAAAAAGTAGCTTGACTCTTCATTACCAAGCTGAAAGGCAATCTGACTTCACCCCAAGCTCCCTGTGTCCCTCTGACATTCTGCAGGGATGCATTCTGCACCCAGAAAAGGACAAGAACTACAAGGAACAGGTGGTGTTTGTGTGCCAGTATCAGTGAGGATCTATGAGGAGACACTCCCCTGCCCCATTTCACACCATGGATAACCAAACCTTCAGCCTTCAAAGGTTTTGACTCAGTTGCCTTGATCCTTTGCTGTTACCATTCTCCTACACAACCAACAGAGGAGTTGCTCTGCATGATCCATCTGCCCAGGCCTTCCTTCAGCACCACATGGAAGTTCTGCCAGTCATCCAGAGATGTTTCCTTTCACTGACTCAAATGCACTTGCTACATCACACACATGGAGACCTCTATAAGGTCTATACAAGCTTCACTCGGACAGGGACGAATTTAATTTACATGCTACTCTCGTGGGACCACCTCCCTGCCCTTTCTAACAAATGCCTGGGGAAGGAAACCCCTGGCATTTGGGAGCTTTCTCCTTCTTCAATCCTTTCATCAGCGTCCTGCAGTGATACAAACCACTGCTGCTTTGTGGGGCTGGAAACAGGGAAGAAGTCCTTGCAGGTCTTTGCAGCTGCTGAGTCGGTGACAGAGGCTCTGATGCTCCTTGGTGAGGATTTTTGTGTGCAGTCTCACATAGCTGGCAGTGTGTAATGTGTCTGTAACACTTCTGAAACGAGCCCGTATGTGCACATGGAAATCTCTACAAGTGGACTGAGCAAGTTAAAAGAAAGGGAAGAAAAAGAGCAGAGTTTCCTATCTATGCTAGTCCATCCTCTAGGGCGTGGCTGAAAGTGCTGGTGAATTCCAAGCAGGACTATCTAAGAGACTGAAGGAGAGGGGTATCAAGACACTTCTACCAGTCTTGGGAAAGTGCAGGNATTTCCTATCTGTGCTAGTCCATCCTCTAGGGTGTGAAAGTGCTGGTGAATTCCAAGCAGGACTATCTAAGAGACTGAAGGAGAGGGGTATCAAGACACTTCTACCAGTCTTGGGAAAGTGCAGGCCAGTGAGAAAAGAGACACCCTCAGTGTGCTGTCCTGAGTCATAAATCACAGAATGGTTTGTGTTTAAGGGACCTGGAAGATCCTCTAGCCACAACCCACCTGCCACGGACAGGGACGCCACCCACCAGAGACCAGATCACTCAGGACCCCATACAGCCTGGCCTGGGACACTTCCAGGGACTGGGCACCCACAGCTCCTCTGGGCAACCTGTGCCAGGCCCTCAGCACCCTCTGAGTGAAGAAATGCTACGTGGGAAAGGTTCAGAGAGCCTCTATCCCACAGACCCTGGGAAGAACATGCCGGGGACAGCCGCTACAAACACACTGAGTTCAGGAACAGCTTCAGTGGCACCCTGCACCTTCTCTGACATGGAAGTCAATTGTGCATGAAATACAAAGCCCTAGAAAAACAGATTTCATTAGTTCTAGTGCTCACAGAACCACTTGGACAATATGTTAAAAAAATAATAGAAAATCTGGTCATAAAATATCAGTAGAATGGTGCTGCACGTCCAGAAGCTAAAATGAGTTCTGAACAAGAAGCCAAATAGCTGCAACTTATTTATTAGAGATCTATTGAATAAACGACCCTAGTGTACCCATGGAAACTACTGTACCAATTCATCCTCAACAAATGAGAAAGCAAAAGCTGTTTCCTCAAAGAACTGCCTTAGAATGAACTAATCTGTAACAACATTAAAGCAGAACATATTTGTGTTGATTTTTTTCTTAATTACACTGCACTACTTTCTCAAGTCTAACAGCCACCCTTCTGGGCAGGACCTGTTACACTCTTCCTGACACTTTTCAGGGCAAAGCACCTGAATGCAAGTGTTTGGGAACAAAAGTCACCTGCATTTGCCTGTGAATAGAATACGCAGGTGTGAAGCTTCTCTGTACCTCAGTATGGAGCAAGTGGTCTCTGATGGCTCGCTGACCACAACAACACAAATCCCAGTGACTCAGCCTGAAGGTGGGAGAGAAAAATGGGGGTTCAGTTCTAAGCAGAGCAAGTCATGCCCTTCCTCTCTGCTCCCCTGCCTCTGGACACAAGGGCTGTTTGACAGACACTGGGATGAGACCATGGGGAACACACACACACAAGGTGGGGTGTGCACTGTAGCTGAGTTACTGAAAGCTTGAACTAAGTCTAGTTACTGTTCTAGCCCTTGGCATTTCTATCACTTGGTCTGATGTAGCAGCACTCCTTTTTCTAATCCTCATAAAATCGGCTGTTTGAGAGGTTTACTCAGGCTGACACTTGGACCATGATGCTAAAGCAGTGTTCCTAAAAAGACAACTATTTGGTGTTCATTAGCAGGGTGACAGCTGCAAGACCTGTGTAGCTTGAACCACAGGACTCATGTCTCAGTACTAACTTTATCTGAAGCTCCTGAGGACACCAAGGCTAACAGAGGAGGGACAGTGGCTCCTTGGGCTCCCTGAGGAAGGCAGAATCCTGCACAGATCCCAGCAAAGTGCCCTGCCTGCCTGAGAGTCCCACTTGCACAACCACAGCCACTGCCTTTAGTTTTGTGGAACTTTCTCCCCAAAATGTCCTTCTTCTTCCTTTTCCCCCTCATATTTTTCCTTTTCCTGTGGAGGCTCTGATGTATCTGGTGGGCCTTGGCTGTCTGATTTTAAACTGAGTTAGTCCTATCAGATTTATTTTTGTCTTTCTGTGCCACATGAGGCTTGAATGGTTTTCTGAAGTCTCACTGTGGCAGACTTTGGGGATAACAATACTGATTTTGGTCTTCAGCCAGCTGTCTTCTCAAACATAATCCATGTCTTCTTTTCTCCCTTTGCAGCAAGCATAGCTAGTTTCTATTTGGACTTTTCCATCTTTGAGAGCATGTTTACCACTGCCTCCTTGAAGGACACTGGATCTCATTTACTTGGACTTCCTCTGTAAAGAAAAGCCCTTTATGTTGGTGTGACACTATAAAAATCCATAATCATAAAGTTAAAAATAACCCCTCGCTAGAAACAGATCAGCTGAATATACTTAATTTCTTTATATTTAGGTCTGCCTTGTATTTTAATGTTTGACTTCAATTAAATTATTTTCTTTAGCAATTCAGAGGCCTCTCAGTAACCACGTGCCACTGAATATAAAAATCACATATTTATTGCACAGATAAGAGTGCACACCATCCCAGGGTGCATCTCACTTCAAAGGACTTATTCCAACACAAAGCTGCTTTTTATTGCCCCAATGCCAGGAAGCCTCAACCAGCACCATCTGAACGTCCCCCTCTGTGCAGGGGTGAGGGATCAGAGCTCTCTGCATGTTTCCTGACTTTTCCTACAACACCCTCTGATTCTGAGGAAGTGTTTGGCAGGTAAGAGGAAGGGATGAAGAACACGTGGTAGAATTCTTCAGCCAGGGTATTTATTACAATCTGGAGTCATCTGCCGTGGTGGGGAGTTTGATTCGCCGATAATTTCACACTACATAAAAATCGAAGCTGTGATCATTTAGGTAGGCTACCAAGCACTGCTGATCTCGGCCATAAACAAAGCAAAACCAGTAATTGCTTTTACTGAAAAATTATGTGTGTTTTAGGGTTTTAGCACTGGGCTATCCCAGGGGAAGGAGAAGAAGATTGGAAAGCAGTGGTTTCAACAAACATGAAATTGCACAAAAAGTAGCAAAAATTAGATGACACTGAATTTTCACACATAAAAGCAAATAAAATTGCTGTAATATTGGCTTCTTCAATTTAATCCAGTCAGCTTTGAGATTTCCATTTGTTTTGATATGAAAAATACCAATTTGTCACAATATTGAGTTTTGCAATTGCTTCATTGTGCTACCATTGGTAAGAAAAAGCTATTGATTTAAACAATGCACACATAAACATGGTTTCCAAACCAAAATTCCTATTTTTCTTAAAGCTTTTGCTACTAATTCTTAGAATTCATCAGCACAAAAGCAAAACCCCTCAAACACAGAGGGTTAAATCTCACAGTTCTTGCTGGCAGTGCCCATGTGTGAACACCACATTTGTGGCCCTATTTTCTGTGAGCGAGGAAAAGATGATGATTTTATGGCAACAAAAGCTTTCCCCTCCTGTGGCTCACAAGCTGCACGGCAGCTCCTGGCTGCTTGCAGCCAGAAATGTTGCAAAATATAATATTAAGGCTCAGGGACTTGTGCAACTTCTGGAGTTACTCTATAGCTGAGGTCAGGAAGGCATACAGAGGACCTCAACTAAACTTATTGGAATCAAAGACCTTAAATCTTTTTAGAATTTAAAATATGAAACTTCTCTCCCTAAAATGCCAGAGTTTATTCCCTCTTTGCTGCTTCACAGTCTTACAACTGAGTGCCAGCAATTCCTAAAAGAATTTCGGGGTTACCACATAGGATTTCTACTTTTACATTTAAAATATTCCATAAACTGCAAAAAGCAGGCCTGGGGCTTGGTGATGCAAAAAATGCTCCCACTAAAACCACCAGAGTGATAGACTTGGCAATAGATTGGCAGCCTGAGCATCCTCATGGCAAGGAGCAGAGAGGCTGTGACTCCCCAGTGCCTCTCCAGGGCTCACAGGGAGCTCACCTTGAGCCCACAGCAGTTCAGACTATAAAACACCCATTATCCTCGCCTGCTGCTTTCTTGAATTGACACAGATGCCATTTCCTATTATAAATAATTTGTTCCACAAATAGACATTTTCAGGAACAACATCTGTGCCTGTGCTTAATTTGCAGCATGCTGATTGTCTTACAGGAGTCAATGGGAGAGGTCACCCAAGTTAAATGAGTTCTGAGAACTGAACTTCGTGGGATTGGGGGTCTTTATTTGCATTTTGCTTTTGTTTTGCCTTTGCCTGTCGTGGGTTTTGTGCTTCTTCAGTGCCGTGACTCCTGTGGGGTGTGTGGGAGTTATTTAGGGGTGATATTGGAAACACCAGCCTCTGTATTTCAGCGTGGTTTAACATGAAACATTAAACATCTTCTAAACCATTTCAGACAGATTTGGAAGCGGTTTTATGGAAGGCAATTTTTAGGAGCATTGACTTTAACTGTCCCATGCTGCTGGTCCTGGTCTCCACATGTTCATTGGGGCTCATCCTGCTGAGCCCCAGGCAGTGTTGAACCTCCTCCCAGCAAACATCCACTCCCCTGCTGTTAGAGGACTGCTTTGTACACCCGACCTCAGCAATGCACAGAAAAGGTTCCTGGGGGCAAGCAGGAAAGGTGAGAAGTCCCCAATGTCCCAAGGGTGTATTGCTGCTTACACACAGCAAATAGTAGACACCAAACTGCCCCCAGGAAAATTCATGTATTTGTAAGATCAAGAGATTTTACAAATAATTCCTTCCTTGTCTTCCAATTTTCGGCACACCTATAATCTATAATTTCATGTCCTGTATACACCTGACAGCCCTGTTGATATGCTGCAATAACAAATAAATGGTTGTTATTAAAGGGACTATAAAACACATGCTCAACCCCTGTGGAGCTAATTTTAGTGCTTTTCATGCTACCTGCAACACTGCCACGGCCAGTGCAGTGGAACATGGCATTCCCTGTCGTACCCAGCCAAAAAACCATGGGGTTGTGGCTACTCCAGCCATCCAGCAGTGGCTGCCCCTCCAGGCATGAACAAAGGGAAACTTCTCACAGCACTGTGGGGATTTCCTTCTTTTTCTGGGAAAGTCCCCAAGGTGTTAAAAGTCCTTTTCCTTGCCCAGGAGAAGAAAGACGTGCAAATCTTCGGTCTTCAGATATCTTCTATTATTGTTTATTGTACCTTATCTAAACACTGTTCTCTCTGTCCTGCCGAGGTCTTTCCAGCCCGACAGTTCAAGGCTGTTTCCAGCCCGAGAGGTGGTGGTTTATCTTTTATACTAAAAACTACAAATACCTTATTTACAACTTTCCTCCAATATCTATCAGCTATGTTAGACAATGTGCATCCTACCTAAACCAATCACCAGTGCCACCATCACAGCAGAATCCTGGAGGAGATGAAGAAGAAGGAAGAAGCCCAAAAGCCATGTGGTTCCTCCATCTTGGCTTCACCCACCCCCATGTACTAAAACCCAAAATCTACTTTTCCACCCTGTGACAATCTTATTATTATTCTATTTAAATTTGTGAGACTTGTATTTTTTCTTTTAAAGCTGGTAATCTCTTCCATGGGCTAAAATCCAACTCACAGGTGTCTTGGGCTTGGTGCCAGAGCTTCTGAGCCCTCTGGGCCCTCTGTACAGGTCCCTGAGCCCCCAGAGCAGTCAAGGACAAGCTCTGGGTTCCCACAAGCACCACAGCAGTGTGAGAGAGGATCCCGACAGAAAAATGAATGTATTCAGGTCTTTATCTCTGGATAATTTACTGCTATGGCTAGATGGAAAACTGAATGCTAATTAAGCTGGTATGTCTGGGCTTTCATTTCTCTTTTCTCCATGAAGGATGGGGCAGTAGGCTTTCCCACCCCACCAAGGGATGACACTGCAGTGGAGCTCCATCATTCAGCCCATCCACAATTTGAAGCTCCTCTGACACAAACACAGCAGCTTGGCATGTAGCTGCAGGCTGCCAGAGACCATCAGCTGAGGTGGTTAATCATTTCTTCTTCCTGCTGTGAAACTCTTCCAGGCATTCCTTCAGCACTACCTTCTTTGTGCTGAGGCTTAACTCAGGCAGCTCCCTTGGGAACTCAAAAAACAGCAGGGTTGTTATTTTTACGTGTGTTTGACAAATGGGTGAGACAGACTCCAAAGGCCTGTTAACTACCTGGATTTTTTTAAAATTAAAATACCTCCAAAACACCAGAATCCCCGACTGCCATTTCTGGTGATGTGGTTAAATGAAGTCCTTGTTCTACTTGGAGTGGGAAAATGCAGTGGGTGGTGCAAACAGAGGCACCAGCTCAGTGACACTCCTCAGGGATGGAAGGACAGAGGTGCTGTCCTGAGCAAGCACTTTGTTCCAGGTTTGTCCTGCTCCTGCTAAGAGGAAAGTGGATCACGTTTCCTCAGGGTATCTCCCCATTTCTTCTGCCCTGTGCTAATAAGGAGACAGGTGAAAAGAGAATCATTAAGATTCTCTTCAAGATCATTGAGTCCAAAATGACTGAATGAGATGAAGGCCAGGGTATCCTGGTGTCCTCTGCAACACTGCAGGGCACAGTAATTGCCTTTTTCTGTGTGTGCTGGCCCTTTTTCTGTGTGTGCTGGTGCTTGTCCTTGTGCAAGGCCACAGCTGGGTGGTGACACACGTGCTGCCTCATCAGCACCCAGTGGCATCGTTGGCAGGGGAGGAAATATCAGCATCACCTGGGAGGAGGGAGCTGGGTGTGTGTAGCTGGGGAAGGGCCTGAACTGATGATGAGAAAAAAACCCCCTCATTTCCAAACTCCCTCTCACCAAAAATCAGGCCATAATAAGCGCTTGTCAGCAGAAGAGGAAAAAGTGTTTCAACACCAGCCTTCAGGAGAGTGAGAAGAGCAGCAGCAGGAGATGTATCATCTCATTGTTTTTCACAGGCTCCCTGCCCCACAGTCAGGAATTTTTCCAAATCTCCCTTCCAGGATGAAATTCCCCCACCAGGGGCTGTTCTCCTGAGCTTTAATGTGTTTTCATTGCTGAAAGAAAAGAATGTATCTACTACCAAATTTGCTGCTGACTTCTGGCAGGACTTAGCTAGGTTCTCATGGCCTGAAAACATGCTGAATTAATTTGGGTTGAGCAAATATAGACAGTAAAACATACTTACAACACAAGAGCTTATTCTCTATTATTTTACATAATAGAAAACTCTCTGCCCCTTGAAGACACCTCCCTTCCCCTGGGGAGGTTTTTCAAACAGCCCAAAGCATGGGAACTGTCCAGGTCAAACACAGGCTCTTTAATCCCATCAGAAATGCATAAACACAGATTTGCCCATCACATAATCCAGCCTCCTCCACCCAGTGGCATGAGGTGAGCAGCTTTTATCAGTGCCAGACTCATTACCTTTTCTCCAGGGGACACTGGAGAAACACCAGGCCAGCCAGTGTCTCCTGAAATCAAAAAAGACTGAAAATGCAGGATGGACCCTCTTGGGCTGAGAGCAGGAGTAAGAGCAGTAAAATATAAGACAGAAACGCATAAACCAAAGGAAGAAGTTGCCAAGACCACGAGGAGTCTTTTCTGCTGCACCAGGCAGCTCTGATGGGCTCACCAGTCTGGAACCACCACACTGAGCACAGGGTTCCATTGTCACAGAAAAAAGGAGCAAACTGCAATTAAAACAATTTACAGAAAGGGTTAACCAGCATCACTCTGCCCGAGCTGCACATTCCTCTGGCAGTAATCTCTGCTATTTTTAAGAGATTAAAAACTAAGAGCAGCAGCATCTGGCCTCTAATTTGCAGAAATAACAAATCAAATGCCCCAAAATTGGTAATTTGGTAGATTAAATTATCAAAACCTACTCTTTTGGTGTCCACATCTGATAGTGCTTTGATCTTGTTCATATCTTAGAAATTGTTTCATGGACTAACTTTGTTGATTATCTTCAAACTGGGACAGGTTTTATTCCATCAGCAACTCAGTTGCCTTCTGAGCAGCAATCTGCTCTTTAAAGTGCAAATTAAGAACCAGGGAAGAGAAGAAAGGATGGAGCTGTTTGAAGGAGCTGCTGATGTCAACAGAGGTCAATGTTTTGGTTTCATTTCTTAACTATGTATGTACAAATGACCTGACACAATCCCAAATTGAAAGCTGGGACAGGAGAGGAGGAACAGCCAACTCCAGAGTCTCAGCATCCTGAGCAGTGGATGATGGGTCTGGCCACACCAGCCCCAGCCACTTGGGACAGTTCTGTGCAAGAGATGATAAAGGCCACAGGAAATTCCCTCCTGGAAAGCCTACACCAGAGGGATGTCCCAGTGAGCTAGAGGAGAAGGCAGCCTACTCTTTCACTAAAAAACATGACAGCACATGTAACTGGGGAAACACCAAGCAGAACAGAGCTTAGAGAAGGGAATTCAATGAGCTGGCCCCAACCCAAACACAGGGAAATGCAGATGACTCCACTTCCAACTCTTCTGGGTGCAGAAGAGGCGGAGGGAGGCAGCTCTGCGCTGGTGACTGCTGCAGCTGGTTCTGTGTCCTTGGGAGCAGCTGCTGCACAGACTCCCTGTGGCTCATCCTGCAGGAGATGCCGACCCAGGGCTCTCCTCAGGGCTCTCTCCAGCTGCACAAGGCTGCAGGTGGCCTGCCCTGGGCCCAGCCCTGCTGCACACAGGGACCGCGGGGCTGCTGCCGGGGCCTGGCTCCGAGAGCAGGGCCGGGAGGTGCCGGGGCTCAGCCGCCCCCCAGAAAGAGAAATGCTCAAAATTAATGTGCTCTGTGACGAGCTGCCAGAGTTAGCGTGGCTTTTGAACTACCCCAGAGCCACAGAGAGATTAATCTTTATTTTAACAAGATTATTATGGTTTCCTCAGCAATCCAATGCATACAAACAATGGAGCTAACAGAACACTGGATAAAGGCACATCACTTCAATTCCCACATACTGCAAAATATTACTTGCCCTGGGGGAACTCGCTGGGGAGGATGAGAACACTTCAAGAAACTTAACCCTGAAGAAATGAGCTGGAAATTGCAAATCTGACCAGTGTGAACACGTTAGAAACTGTACAGCTGACATACAATCTCCAGCAATAATGAGTGAAATGCTTTACCCCTGAGCCAAAGTTTTACCTGAATCATGTGAAAACTTTTTATAGACATAAAAAGAGAAAATTTACATAAGCACACCTCTGTGCTAAGAAACAAGATTCTGCATCTGAGGGCCTGCTATGTGATCTTTAAAGAAGCTCAACAATAATTTTATTGTTAGTCTTCCTACTATGGTGCTTCCAGGCAGCAATAGCTAGAGTCAACTTCAAATTATTAATCAAATAAACATGCACAGAGATCCCAGGGGCACGATGCCAAAAGCCAGCAGGCAGGTCAATAAAGGAGTGGGAATTCAACCAGAGTTAAAATTCAAATGTGGGCTACTCTTTCACAAAAACCAAACGGTTCCTCCATCCCGGACTTTGCATGAACTGATTGAGTTAAAAATACAGGACTTCTGTGCCCCTATGCTTGACACTCCATGTCCTCTACTCAATCTGCAGCCAGTGTTCCTGGGGAGGACTCACAAACCAACATCACAGCCCAATGAAGCAACCCTTCTTCTGCTCAAAGGGGTTCTCCTCTGCAACAGAACCAGCAAAACATGGTTTGTGTCATTCAACAAGCTGCCTCTGCAGAAATACTCAAGAATACTCTCAGTTTTGTTATTAATCATCCCTCATCTTTGGTCTCACCCACCAAAAACTTAAGAAACACAGAATCAGCTGAGTCACACCTTGAGACCCTCTCCCCCATAAAAAATGGCAGACACACAGCTGCAAACAAAACCAAGTAGCTCCTCTTCCACAGAAGTGAAATCTGCCAGACCCATTGAGAAAATGGTCCAGCTCAGCCGAACCTGTGGGATTCAGCTCAGCCTCAGCAGCTCCAGCTGTGCACCTCCTGATCAGTGACAGCCAGGGCACAGTGTCACCCAGCTCATGCTGTACTCCAAAGCTTCACACTGTAGTACAACATAACGAGCAAACAAGGCAGGAAAAGGAGCAAAGAGCTTCTTGGGGATTTGATGGGGTCCACTCAATGCACTTTTTCTCCTGAGTGCTGCCATCTGCTACAGGAACTAACCACAAGCTGCTGATAAAGAATTTACATTGCTTTGGTACAGCACATTGCTCATCACTTTAATAGCTCCACTCCCTTTTCTTAATAAACCTCAGGAGACATCTTCTGCATTCCCTAACTCACCTAACCCATGGGCTGTCGCTCAGAACAATGCCTTTCTTTCTTCCAAAGCTGATGGCAGTAATAAATTGCACTTCCACAGATGAAATCAATGCATCACAGAAACATTTCAATGCTGCTTAGAGCAGAACAACTTCAAAGAACACCAGTTCAAGTGAGCCAAACCCCACAGGGCCCAGGAGCTGTTGGAAAGGAGAAGCACCATCTCCCAGATAGAGAGACTTGCCTCCATGTATCTCCTTCATGCAGAAGCTGAAATGGTAAAAGATCCTATGACATATTTTATAAAGAGCAAGGATCTCTTGGATCAGGCTTGTGACCTGCTGTATGGATAGCATATGGGTTTGAATGCTCAAAGCTGTGCAGGATCTGAAACCATCAGAGATAGTAGACTTGCCTCCAAAGCTGTTACAGGAAGGTCTCTCAGAGCATTGATTATGCTAACCTGTGGGAACCCAGAGCTTGTCCTTGACTGCTCTGGGGGCTCAGGGACCTGTGCAGGGGGCCCAGAGGGCTCAGAAGCCCTGGCACCAAGCCCAAGACACCTGTGGGTTGGATTTTAGTCCATGGGAGAGATTACCAGCTTTAAAGAAAAAATACAAGTCTCACAAATTTAAATAGAATAATATTAAGATTGTCACAGGGTGGAAAAGTAGATTTTGGGTTTTAGCACATGGGGGTGAGTGAAGCCAAGATGGAGGAACTACATGGCTTTTGGGCTTCTTCCTTCTTCTTCATCTCCTCCATGATCCTGCTGTGAGGGTGGCACTGGTGATTGGTTTAGGTAGAATGCACAGTGTCTGACGTAGTGATAGGTATTGGAAAATAATTGTAAATAAGGTATAGGTAGATTTTAGTATAAAAGATAAACCACTGCCTCTCGGGCGGGGATCACCTCAGACTGTCGTGCTGGAAACACCTCGGCAGGACAGAGAGAACAATGTTCTAGATAAGCTATTATAAACAATAATAGAAGTGTCTGAGGACTGAAGATTTCTACGTCTTTCTTCTCCTGGGCAAGGAAAAGGACTTTTACCACCTTGGGGACTTTCCCAGCAGAAGCAGGAAATCCCCACACTAACCCTGCCACACAACTGCCTTAGACTCAGCCTGTCTCACGGACTAATCTGGACTCTAGAAAGTATGGCATCTCTGAGAAGATGTTAGTGACAACACATGTGCTCCTGCTTCACAGAATCACAGAGTATGCTGAGTTAGGACCCACAAGGATCATCGAGTTTAACTCCCGGCCCTGCACAGGACATCCCTAGAGGCCTATCATGTGCCCAAGAGTGTCATCCAAACACTTCTTGAACTCTGTCAGGTTTGGTGCTGTGCCCGCTGCCCTGGGGAGCCTGTGCCAGGACCCACCACCCTCAGGGTGTGGAACTTCCACAGCTGGAGACACCCTGAGTGCAGGAGTGCCTGTGGGCCATGCAGGATGCTCAAGGAAGGCTTTTTCCCTGTCAGAGACAGGGAGGTTTCATCAGCTGCACCACAACTTGCATTTTGGGAATATATATCTTCCAGAAGGGTTTATGAGAGATAGACTCCATTGCTCCTCTCAGAAATATGTTCCAGCAGTTAATCTTCCTGGGTGCTAAAACACACGCCTTAGTTTACATCAGACTGATTTTAGCACCCAGCTTGCCTGCTAGCAAACTGCAATTGTAACACAAGCAGGAGCCTTGCAGAGCAGAACCTCCCAACCAAGATCATTGAAACCAGACAGTAGCAGCTCCAGAGGCAAAAAATGCTTGTTCAGGAGTTTAGCAGAAGGCATGGAGTTTCTTCCTTCTCTTTTTTTGTACAGTGGAGTATTTCAGACATCAGAGGTGAGAGTCACAACTGTAACTCTGAAGCAATCCCATGTGAAGCACTTGGGCATCCAGGAGGATGCAGGGGAAGGCATATTTTGCACGGGTACCCATATTCCTTTCCATGCATGGATGAGCCCTTATTAAAACATAGCAATCCGACAAAAATATCAGTTATTCTGTGATTTCTGTCTGTCTTTCACATGAACTTTTGCTGCTAGGATCTTGAGGGCCAAGGACTGTCTCCTCATCCCATATTCATAGAGCACCCACTGACTCTGAACTGAAGCTTCCAAAGGTGCTTATCTGTACCTCTGTCAAGGCATTTCTTCAGTCCTCTTGGTCCAGAGTCTCCCAGCAACAGAGTGACTATTTACTCAACTATATGTATTTTCTTTCAAAGGGTATTTATTAATTCTTTTTTTAAAGACCATGTGCTTGTCGTGTTTTTTTGGCAAATGGTGCCAAGAAATTAAAAAAACACCAAACCCTCGGTGAATGGTGCCAAGAAATGCAGAAATGTATTTCTTCACCCTACACCTCTTCAACATTTCTCTGCCCTCCCCAACAAGCCCCCGTTCTCTCGAAGCCCTGGGAGCACTGGTGCCCGTGGTCATTACAGAAGTATTCAGGGTGCCTGCCACAGCTGATGACAGCTCTATAATCGTGGTGCAATGGGATATGTTGCCATGCTTAAGTCAGCTGGTTTGTGTTGGAGGTTTCAGCGCGGCATGCCTTCGAACTGATGTAATTCTCCATGTTTTGTCTGAAAAGTGTGGCTTTTTGGCAAGTCCCTCTGGAGCCCAATGAAAGAAACCTGTATTTTCCAGGCCCTCCTTGGCTGCAGTGATGGTTGGTGGTGGGCTGACACATGTAATTCCGAATCTCTGCTCGTCCCTGGGCAGTTTGCAGAGCGCTTGCCCACAGAAAGACAACCATCAGCTAAACCCGACCCAAATCCCTGCCCGACTCTAAAAAAAGAGATCCAGCCATTCAGAAGCAACAGAGAGATCTGCCAACCCAAACTGAGTCCCTCCAAGAAATTAACTCCCATTTGTTTATTACTGAGTATTTGCCACCTCTAAGTACCGTGAATAGCTGAAACATATTCCAACTGGGGAAGCTGCCAGGGGCTGTTTTCTCCAAAAGGCGGACGCGCATATTCTGGTCTCGCTGATGCCACTCCTTCCAATCTGTGCCCTCTTCTATCAAACCAAACCCCTCAAACATTATCAGTCTTTTCTGTTTGCAGCTGCTGATGGCACACTGGGCTCGCCCTGCCTGGCTCTGGGCCACCCTCCTTCAGGACTGGGTGTTAGAGCTGCTCTGTCAGCAGGCCTGGAGAGAAATGAACACTCTTTCCCTTCTCCCCAGCAAACAGGTACAGGACCACTGCATTAATTTGGATTTTAACTGGCTGTGCTCTCTAGGAGCTGCAGAGGCAAGATCCTAAGTTCTACTTATCCTCTCCAAAGGATAAAGAAGTGGTGCTGCTTCCAGAAGGTTCCAGAGCCTGGAAGATGGAGAGTACCACAGCAGTACCTGACTATAAGAGTATGACACAGCAATGATTTTCTTCTTAGGGGGAAAAATGGGCTCCTATTTTTTGTACGCTCCAGAAACAGCAGCTAACTTGAATAGAACACAGAAAATGGAAAATAAAGGGCCACTCCCTTTTGAAACCTCATAAATGACAGTAAATCAAAATAAGAACCTCCTTGTCTCCTCTCACTGCAGGCAGGTCTGAACAAAATAGCAGGATTCTCTGCAATTAATTGCTAGTGTATCCAAAACAACAAATCAACCATTTTCATCTGTTACCTGTGTATGTTTCTGTCAAGGGAAATGTAAATTTTGAGCAGATGAGAATAACTTCTGATGACTGGGCAACAGTGCTGGAAATTATTCATTCCTTTACCCTACTTTTTAAAGGTACCTTTCTTTATTCCGTTTTAACATTCAGCTACAAAACATTGGATAACTCATGGAAAATGACACCTTACTGACATGGCATTAGCAGCAATCAGCTCACACATCACATAAACTAGGCTCTTTCTTACTAGGTCACTACTCCAGAAAGACAGTTTCAGAAGGAAAGGAGTGGACTAACCTGTACAAAAAAAAGGCTTTTTTGAGGGCTGCCTTTAAGACTCGGCAAACAAAAGCAGATATGGCAGCAGCTAAAGGCAGACAGCAAACTTCCTGTGTATCTTTTTCCCTTCAGGCAGATCACTGAATATACAAAACACAACCCTGTATTGGAGACACTCCAAAATCCTGGCTACCAACACCACAAAGGCTTCCCAAGCACTCCCCTTCCACACTGACTCTCGCTGCCTTTCATAACCCAGCAAGTACACGAAATTAAAGAGGAGCAACAGAAAGTGACCTTTAAAATAGAAAAAATGTTAATTTCAGCAATTGTTTTATGTATCTCCAATAATTTATCCCTGACCTGACCCGGGCTGCTGGGGCTCTCCAGCCTCCTGGCTGTGACTGTGCATGTGTAATGCGAGCTCAGCTCCCGCGGCGCGCCCCGCTGCCGCCGCCGCTCCTCCTTGACCTGCTCCCCAAGAACACAACTGGATGTTTTTGACAGGCCTACCTCACCTGCCCATGCAAAGCAGACACTGCAGAGCTGGGAATGAAAGGTGCTTGGTGAAGGCTAAAAAAGAGAATGAATGGGAATGTACCCAGACATCCCTTACATACAAAGCTGCAGGTGTAGCTTGGCCAGGGTGAGCCCTTTGGCAGGAGGGCGGTGTGAAATGACAGTGCCAGTACTGGTAACACTCCGTGAGGTTTGTACACACACAGAAGGGTTTGCCCATGTCAATGACTATGCCACATCTCCCCACATACCCTTTTCATGTTGTTTCTTCTTTTTCAAACTCGATCCATGTCATGCTGCTTGGTTTGCTACATACACGCCCATGGGTACACAGAGATAAGTAACCAAAGTATTTGGGCTTTAGGAGTCAGGAATCAGGGCTTGTTCCATACATAATGCATATGTTACATACAAAGCCATGACTAAAGCATTGTGGTAACCTTCAGAGGAGCCTCCAGGTGATGGTGCATAATTAAGGGACTTGCTAAGCCTAAAGCTACTGAGAAAAACCAATTAGAGTAAAACCAAACCAAAATAAACCCCTATTATACTTAAATCTAGTTTTAGACACCTGTTGTGGGGGATTTATAAAATACCCCTTAAAGCAAATGATTCACGAGCCACAGGCAAGTGACAGGCCAGAAACTGAACCCAGCAAGCTGGTGTGGAGCCTGGCAGTGTGCTGGGAGCCTCGTCCCAAGCACTCCTGCCACCTGGACACACCCTCTGTGCGCCTTAAAAATGGTATGACTCAAAAATCAAACCACAAAAACATGTTTCATAAGAAATAATGTGTGATGGCAAGTTGCCTACAGCAACATTTAGTATTTTTTCTTCAGTCAGCAGGAAATCTGGAATTTTTTCCCTTGCCAGATGAACACTGTCTGCACTGAACACCTAGGGCACACAGGGCTGCACAGTGGGCAATAACACTTCTTGGTTGCTTTCATTAAAATCACTTGCTTTTCACAGTATTTAATATAATTCAGCTTGTGCATCAGACTTCTCTTTGGGACTCATTCCCTGTACCCAGCTGAGAAAACAAATTCCATCTAAACACTTAAAAGAGCTTCCTGGGAGTCTAACAGGTGATCAGGGAGGTCTAAACCTCAGCAACGCTTCTGTGCACATGAATCTTCCCAAGCCAACTCAGATCTTTGAATTTCTCAGAAATGTTCTGGGATTTGAGCTTTTACTTATGCCAACGTTTTCCACTCCGAACCATTCAAAACAGTTTTTATAATTAAACCCAAGTGATGCCACAGTAGGAACCACTTGGATGATGGGCTGCTGTACAAATCAGTCTGTGGAGATGAATCAGTTTGTTATAGACAACTCTGTATTCATGGAGGAACCCATTTAAGTTAATAGCAGATTACAGAAGCTTCCTCAACACAACACGAACTCTCCAGAAAAGGTTATTTTTTACAGCAAAATCTGATTTTAATTGCAGCACAGGAAAGTCTTGAAGAAAAATGTTCAACCTGCCCTGAGAAATGAGGAAAACCCACATGTGAAGCACACGTGTACTCTGCTGAACACACTCCAACTGTATCTGCACTGTGGACACTGTCGTACAGACAGCGTCAGGAAATGTTCACCAAATCACAATGAACGTCCTTTATGCACGTCAAGAAAGGAAAGAAATGCAACAGTTATAGAAGAAAGTGTCACAGGGAATGGAATGAGTTAGCTGCTCAGCATCTCCTGTGGAAAGGCAGACCACAGTCACAGCTCGGGGTCTGATTGAAAGCCCTTTAAAAGAAATGCTCCTACTGACTTCAGTGGGATTTTGGATCACACAAAAAAAACAAACCCAAATGCTGTCCATTATCATATGATGAGTGTCAATATACACCATTAATACTCAAATTGTCACCTTTTACAAACTTCATAAACAGACAAATACAGGAGAGTACAAAAAGAGGAGACATACAGGAAAAACTGATGAAGGAAAAACTCAAGGTTAAGAAAAGGCAAACAAGCAAATCATTAACGCTCTTGAGACTGATGATGTAATATGGTGATGGAGAACACACCTCAGAGGCAGATGGAAGTCTGAGCTGTGGCTTCAGGTTCCCACAGCCTCAGACACTCAAATTCCACCACTGGCTTCTTGGTTTGCACAAAAATCTTACTCAAACGTTTGGGTTTAGAGAAATAGGCAGAAAAATCACTGCTTGTTGCCCATTTATCCAAGCACATCCAGTTTGCTTTCCTTATGTTGTTTATATTTGTGTTCCTACTCGCTCATTTGAGATCTCTGTTTCTGCTTCCTGATGAAGTGTGGCAAGGCAAACTGACACAACAACCATCAGGGTATCAGCCCGTTCCTAACTCTCAGAACTTGCTTGTGCTTAGCTTGATTAGGTAGTGGGCCTGGGTTTTTATATTGTTTAAATTGTTTTTCCTTCTTTTTATTGAAAGTCTTCTCTGACACTGTAAATAGTATTTTAGAGGCAGGCAGGTAATTAAATGCTCATTAAAACAACTAATTAGTGCAGTGCCAAAAGTAAGAGATTTTTGTCCAGTGCCTTAAGGGCTGGGGTCTTCAGAGGGAAAAGAGTTGATTTGAACCAGAGAACTGACAGAGACACAGGGCCTCTAACAGAGCCCCAAATGAAGCCTAAGATGCAATTGATGTCCCAGAATTATAACATCTACTGTGGTCATCAGCAGATGTTATTGAAGAACTTCAAAGCTAAACACTAAGTACAGAAGAAAATAAATATTCTTCTGTACTAAGAAAGGGATTAGCACATCACAGCAGAGCCTGCAAAATAAATATCTAACTTCTAATTTTAGCTCTCAGCCTTCCAAGTACCTATTTGCCCCGCTAGGCAGACGTCCCCTGTGCTGGGAGCGCCGGCCGGGGCCGTGCTCACAGAGCTGCTGCCCGTGCAGCTGCACAATCTGGTGACAAGAGCCCTGATTTCTGTCACAGCACGGGAGCAGCACTGCCAGACACTGCTGCCAGAGCCCCTCTGGCTCACGGCACGGGCAGGCTCACGAGCTCCTGACACTTCCACACTGAAAAAGAACGCAGAGCTCTGCCCTCTGTTCAGAAGATGAGACTTATTGTGTCATTCAGTTTTCAACATCATTTGCAAATAAATGCTTTTATAAAACTGCAGGGACTGCATTTATGATCTGATATAAAAATCAACAGATGCCTGTTAAGTTATTACAATGAAGAACTTGTTCAACGGGATTACATTCATTATTGTAAGTGATTTACATCCCATAAATCACTTCTTCGGGGATTTACTTATTTTTCCTTTGGCTGGCAGTGCTACTCATTCTGTTCCTGCTATTTTGGAGATGAAAGTTTGGAACATCTCACATATGTAGAATGAGTAAATATTACAAGACATGCTGAGAAAAGCTGTCCTGTTTGTCAAGTGCCTTTGGCTAAAGAAAATTCTGAGCTTCTTGTACCATCTGTGTCCGTAACCACATACACTNGCTGCTGCCAGAGCCCCTCTGGCTCACGGCACGGGCAGGCTCACGAGCTCCTGACACTTCCAAACTGAAAAAGAACTGCCCTCTGTTCAGAAGATGAGACTTATTGTGTCAAACAGTTTTCAACATCATTTGCAAATAAATGCTTTTATAAAACTGCAGGGACTGCATTTATGATCTGATATAAAAATCAACAGATGCCTGTTAAGTTATTACAATGAAGAACTTGTTCAACGGGATTACATTCATTATTGTAAGTGATTTACATCCCATAAATCACTTCTTCGGGGATTTACTTATTTTTCCTTTGGCTGGCAGTGCTACTCATTCTGTTCCTGCTATTTTGGAGATGAAAGTTTGGAACATCTCACATATGTAGAATGAGTAAATATTACAAGACATGCTGAGAAAAGCTGTCCTGTTTGTCAAGTGCCTTTGGCTAAAGAAAATTCTGAGCTTCTTGTACCATCTGTGTCCGTAACCACATACACTCACCACTCTGAACCCTCTCCGTGCAATTCCAGCCTCAGAGCCACGTCTCCCAGTTGGATGCAGCTCAGCAGATCTCTGTGGATCTTGGCTGATTCCAGGCAAGTGAGATTCTTGCCTGACCCCAGGAATGACTTCCATAACTTTATTCAGATGGTGCAACACTGGAAGATGAATCACAGTGACCTGCAAAGAATCTACTACGACGTCAATGGAGGAGACGAGACACACTAAAAGTGTGGCAGCCTGAGACAGAGTGAAAATGGGTTTCATGTGTCCTGAACCTCCTGCTTGCGGTGCCAGAGAGGGGAAATCCAGGCTAGGCTGGGCTTGAAGTCATAGGAAAGCACTGCAGGCAGAAACCACAGGCATGTTTGATTTGCAATCAAGCTAAATCAAAGGGGAAAGGTACCCATAAAGTCTGGATAAGCAAAGTTTGATGCAGTGCAGAACATGATATCAAAATCAAAGGGAAAATAATGCCAGGGAAAGAGACCTGGAAATGGAGAGTAATTCCATCACAGTTCTAAAGGCTTCAGGTGCCTCTCTGTAATTAAAGCATGTCTCCAGCTGAAACCATCTTCAATCTACAGAATGTCATGGGGAGACACAAATGAATAAAACCTATTTCATGTGTGAAAGGTTGCAAGACTGGCCCTAATGCCCGAGCTCTTCCCTCAGCAGCTCCCCAATAAAACTGCTCCCCAGCAGCTCCACGTGCTCCAGCCTCCCCATCAGGAATGCAAGAGGAAAGCCTGCTGACTTTGAAGATTGGCTGATCACTGCAGGCTTTGTCTTGTCCTCATCCCTTTCCCTGTGCCTTGCATTTCAGTACAAACTTCACGTACCCAGACACAAAGGCAGAATTTTGAGTGGAATTTCTTGTGCATCTGAGAGCCTCTGAGGAATGGAGGTCCTGTTCCCAGAAGGTGCTGAGAATGATAACAGAGTGTTAGCCAGCTTGGATACACAGAGCATGAGAGAACTGGATCAGAGTTCTCTGGTAGAAAGGTTATTATCAGCCTTTGAAATGCAAGCCTTTAACAGGGAAGATTAGATGGGTAAAAACTGATAGGAAACTCTGAGGAAGTTTCACCTTGAAATTGGCCCTATGGGAACCATAAGGATGAGACAGGATCAAGTTGAAGGGGAACAGCACTACCTTGGCAAACTGACCCTGACCACGTGGCTTTGGATGAGGGAGGGAGGCCTGCTGGACTCTGCATGCCATGCTGTGTCCCTGATGGAAAGCTAAGACAACAGAAAACCAAATAAAATAAAGTTCTAGATGAAATACCCATCGACTGCCCAGACAGACAGAATCCTATTGATTCCCCACATCAGAATTCATGCTGTGGAAAACACGAGCAGCATCTGGGGAAGTTCTCTAAAACTTTAGTTTCCTTTCTTTTTCCCCCTATTTTTTTCTTTTTCTGAAAGCATCTGGAATACAGAATAACCCAGGGGAGCCAGCAAAAATACTGTGCCTCCAAAAATACCAGCCTGCCAGCTGGGGTTGTGCAAACAGGCCAAGTGGCTGAGGGGCCAGGTGTCCAGCTGCTGGGTGACCATCCTGGCCATCCAGCAGCGAGTCTGAGCATCCAGTGGAGGCAAGGGCAGCCCAGCCTCACGTGCCTGCAGCCCAACAGCTGCGCTGTGGTGCCTCCTGCATAATCCCTCCCATCCCTCTCCTCGTCCCAGAGGGGGTTGGCAACTGCTCCCTTGCCTCCATCTGGAGAAGCAGCTGGACATGACATGCCAAAGGAAAAAATTCCAGTGGGGCAAAAATAAACACCTCTCGACAATTTTTATGCTAGGAAATGTTACCAACCTGAGTCCCATAGGATGTCACTAACTAGTAATTTAATCCTTCAAATCCCAAGGTGCAGTGTTTCCCCCTGAAGAAAGAAAGAGCTGGTGACTGGCAGTCCTGTAGGGGAAGGAATGTCCATGTGGTTTTTCCTCCCTTCCCCTCCCAACTGAAACAGCGTTCCTTTGCTCCATGAGCACTTCTCTGGCCCCTCAGACCATCTTTCCTACCAGCTGTTCTCTCCATTTTAACCACACACACCCCATGTGTGGCAGGGGCTGTGGGGACCAACGTGGCTGTGCCTGCCCAGGGCAAAGCCCAGGGACCCCGGCCTGGCTTTGCTCCCAGCACCCACCTGCAGCCCCAGGGAATGGTGTAGGGGACCCCAGGTCTAGCTTTGCTCCCACCACCCATCTGCAGCTCCCCAAGCCCAGGGGACCCCAGGTGTGGCTGGCTGTGAGCCTGGGCAGTGCAACCCAACCTGCTTTTTCAGCCTGCCCCATCCATGCTGTGCCACCTTTGGCGAACTGCAGTAATTTGTCCTGAGTTTCAGATATTACTGTACCTGAAAATATACTCCAAAATGGAAAGGAACAGTCAGTCAGCAAAAATAACCAGGCCCTCAGCCACAAGGTTGACAAGACCCCTTCGTGTTTCAGGAGGCTGCACTGCCCTCTGCTTAAAAGCCTGGAGTCACCTCACTGAAGTTAGGGCTCCTCTGGGGAGGTTATTCAGGCTTTTAAATGCATGGTTTTACTCTCTAAGAAAATGAACAAATACACCAGCCCTGTATTTCTCCTGGAAACGTGGATTGTTATCTTTAGTAAAAACATATTATTTTTATTTTCAGAAAGAAGCTCTGGGGAACAGTGCTTCAAACCAAAAATGATGTTATTTCTCAAACAGCCAAGAATAGTTGCCTTCATTGGGGCTGGTCTTAAAACCAGGATTTTCCCCCAAATGACCTAGTATCTTTAAACAGGGATGGTCAGAAGTGCCAAGAAAAGCCCTCTTAGGTGTGGAAGTGAAGAAGGAACACTTGGCCAAATACAGAGAGCCCAGGAGGCTGCAGGCTCCCACGCTGCCCCCATGGGACCTGCCCATGTGCCCCCTGTGCCCTGCTGCCAGGTACCAAGAGGAGAGCCAGCTCCCAGTCCCCAGCCCTGCCCTGGGGAGCTGTGAGAGACCCCTGTGTCCTTGGCACAGCTCAGCCTGTGCTCCCTGTGCAGCATGGGCTTTAGTCACTGCAGAGATGGAAAGCATGTGGCTTTCCATGGTTGGCAAACCAACCAACCACATCTTCAGTGCAAAGGAGAACTCTCCTCTGCTCCTCTTTTCAACTTCACAGGATCCCCAAGCAAGAAAACTGGTTTTAAGCTAGATGTTATTGTAGAAATGTGATGTTTAAAAATCAAACATTTTAAAAATTAAGCAGAGGCTTAAGCTCTTAAACCACCACACCACTCTGCAGAGGAGTGGTGGACTAAGCAAAACTCCTGTAAGCTCGTCCCATGGTGGACTGGTCCTTCCAGATGCAGGCTGCATGCTGGGCAGCATTTCCCTGTCTCTCTGACACATCCGTGCTCTTATCCCCAGAGAACCAGCTTCCAATGAAAACAAGGTTAGGGAAGCACTCGGGCCTGTCAGAACTCTCTCAGTATTTTACCTGTGCAGACGCTGCTAAGTGAGCAGATTCAGTGATATCTGAGCACAGCACTGGGACTACACTTCTCATCCCTGATGCTCAGCTTTCTGTCTTCATCTACAGTGCCTGGTTTTAGATTGACCCTTCTCTTCCCCAAGTCCATCACTTCCTCCCTCACCAATCAAGTGCAGAGGAACCACACACAGCCACCTCAACCATGAATGGGGAACCCACCTGTAGACCGTGCCTGGGCTACTGCAGGAACACCCTTCTCCCTTCCAATTTGAAAATTGCCCCTGCAGTATAATCCTCCTTCCATCAACATGAGACTCACCAGAACACACTGCAAGCTCTTGCAAATTGCTGTTTTCTGGACATGCTGCTTTTATCTGTGCAAACAACCCTGCTCCATCTGCTCAGCTTCAGGCACATTTTTAATGCTGTGGCAATCTGAAAAGCCCCTGCTAACTGTACAGAGAGCAATGTGACTTCAATGACAAGGGTTGGGAAAGGATCTGGTGCCAGCAGGAGAAATGAGGAGTTTGCCATTGGCTACACTGTGAGCTGATGACTAGCCCTGGGGGTGAGGAGATGCCAAGGACTCACCAAAAGCTGAGAGGAAATGGGATGCTTCCCAGAGCATAGGAGTCTTGGCAAAAGCAGTTGTTAGTACTGGGGGTGGTTTGGAAACTTAAGTCCTGAAAGTGCAAATGACAGTAGAGCTACAAATAGAAAAGGGTACAGGGACACATGTCTTGATGAACTTGGGATCCTGGAACTATAGTTAAGAGTGAAGCAGGTTTCCCAAACCAGAAGCTTATAACCTATATGCCCACACAAATTTAGGAGAAGAGAGAGAGTGAGGATCTCAGCTAGCAGAGATAAGCATGCACAAGCCCATTTTGGGCTCATCAAACTGCGTGGCAGCTGCCATGGCTGGCAAGGCCCAGCTTGCCAAAGACCATGCCAACATCAGTGGCCACGATGGGAATGGCCCCAGCCTCCCCCAGATCCTCTGCAAGACCAGGCACTGAGGATGGGCCATGGGAGTGTGCAGAGGGAGACACACACCTCTCTCCACTCTGAGAAAATGATATTTCTGTGGAAGCAGACCTCAGAGGGCTTCTCCCATGCCATGTCCCGAGCTCTCTGTGCTTTCCCAGCAGCAAAGGTAACACACCTGTCTGCTCTGGGCAGTGGCACGAAGGCAGAAGGCACAGGCACAGCTTTTGCCAGGGGCAGCACAGGTTGATTCCCCTCTCTGAACATCCTTGCAACAGCACGGGCTCTTCAGAGGCCATGGCAGGGACAAACAGAATGCCTGAGGTGCTTCTGGTTGACCAAGCCTTCCTGCCTTGCTTTATTTCTGCTTCATCATTCAGCCCTCTCTGCTTTTGGGAAGTTGGAGCAAAATCAAAGCAGCTGGTATTCAGCTGGACAAGACTAAAAATATGCCTTCTCCCCATATGTGTGGAGCAGGAATTTTTGTAGCTGTATGGAACTGCTTAGATCAGAGGGCCAATCTTCAGCTTAGCTTTGCTGATTTCCAGTACCTTTGCCAACCTAAGCCAGTTAAAGAGTTGGTAGAAAACATGTCAGACAGTTGAAGAACAGCAAAGGTTCAATAACATCAAATGAAATCAGAAGCAAACACATACACAAAAAAAAAAAAAGAAAATATTATCTGTTGGTTGGCTTTCCCTTTCATATGCATTAAAAGTAAACCAAATTTCTCCAGATGACTCTTACATGAGTTTTGAAGAGGCTGCAATCAAGGACAATTGATTAAAAAGCCTGAATGCTGAATGTGCCCAAACACTTCTACAATCTAGCAAGATGTGGGTTGGATAGGAACTTATCTCCCTTACTACACCAGCCTGATGATAAGATCAAAACCTTCCTTTCTGTTGAAATTCAAGCCTCTATATTGTCATGCTATTAAAAACCCCATCCAATTCCAGTATCAGAACAGGCACATCTGAACCAAATTACAGTCTCTCATAACTGAAAGAGATAAGCACAGGGATAAAGCATTTAGAAAACAGTCAATTTTAAAGTTTTATGTATTTTTTTCTACTCTCAGTTTTATAGTTAAATATTCACATTTGACCTTTTTTTTTAATTTATTAATTTCCTCCTGGATTCCAGAGCGTGACACTGCAAGTAAGCCCATAACAACAGGGAATATGCATTTTCAGAAGCAGTAGATAAGGAAAGAGCGCTAAGTCCAAGTGACTGGACAGAATATAAACTCAGGAATACAAAACTCTAGCCTGGTTGCTGTATCCAAGAGTTTGAACACTGATAGAAGGGGATTACTGACAGCTGCCTCAGCCACACACCATTGCAGAGAAATCAGGTAAAGCAGAATTATATCATGGGTTTGGGTTGAAAGGATGAAGGAAAAAAAGAGTGACAAGCACTTAGAAAGCTTAGGAGAGGAGAAGAGATAAAGATGAGTAGGCCAGAAAGAAAACAAAATAGAGGGCAAGGAAAGCAGACGTGCTGACAGCACTAATATAGAAGCAGATGACAGGAAAGGCAAGGAAGACAGTTTGTGGTGAAAAGTAGGATTTATGTATCACAGTTCTGGCACCATTCCTGAACATTTCTGAGGGCAAAACCTCCAAAAAAGAACTAAATTTAATGTAATGTATATTCAAAAAAGCTTGTGCCCCTCTAGCTGGCTCAGCTGCTGACTCCAAGGTTTCCTCTTCCCCAGCTCAGCTCTCCTGCTCGTTCAGTTTGTGTGACCCCAGCTGGGCTCCCATCACACATTAACAGACCTGCTCATTACCACACGAGGTGATGAACACACCAATTGCCTTCAGCCAGTGCAGGAGCTCTCATCTACTTGGAGAGAACAGTTCATTTTTTATGGGAGTCATTTAGAGCTAAATGCCAACCTTTCTGTTCCCACAGCTCCTCTGACACCGAAAGGCATGGCAAATCTCTTCAGAGCTTTCAGAGAGGTTTGTGCAATAAATCTTAACAGCCTGCTAAAGCACGGCCAGTTGCTGAGGTCCCAGTGGATTCGTGTGAAATTTGCCCCACCCCCCCTTATAGCCCTCACCAAAGGGAAAAAAATAACACTTCCCTCAAGCCATGAAGAGTACAGAGAGAGAAACCCCGTACAACAGCAGCCTGCACATCAGAGCAGCATTATTGTGGTGTTCTGGGCTATTCTGATAGAACAGGGCTTCTTTGTTAAGGCAAATGTCAGCAGCAGATGCCGAACACTTCCTCCAGAGCTGAGCTTTTCACTGTACAACAGTCTCCAGTGATCAGCCTTGCTCAATTTATGTCATTGAAACATGAGCTCCAGGGCGCTTCAAATGCTAGATGCAGCTGCCAGTCAAGCTCCAAGCACTAAACAAATGTTAGTTAAAAAAAAAAAGAAATAATCATTTTGTTATCTACAGGTACCATTGAATCATCACTTCTGAAAGCCTTCCCAGAACTCTGAGGATCCAATGTGCAAAACAGTCTGCAGGGGAGAGCTTTGCAAGCTGGGGCACTGTCGCTCATTTGGCAGCTTTGGCTTCCACCACTCCAACTATTTTCCTGCAAATATTGAATCAGTTGCTAAGGGATTTCACTGGACAATATGATATCACTCTGTTATTGCACCAGTGACTATATATCATCCCTTGAAAACAGAACAGCGTTGTTAAACCCAAAGTTAGTTTCTTGTCAATACAGCTGTGGTGGGAAAGGCTCAGGAATCCATCTGGTGAGGCAGCTCCTCTCAGCTGCTGGGGCTGCCGGGGTGCTCTCCCCAACATGAAATGCAATCCTGCCCATTGCAGTGGGAAATCCTGGAGCAGGCAGGACAGAGGTGAGGACAAACCATGCCTCGAACAGCAAATACAATCTCTCCACTCTAAGCAAATATACAGAAGTTGATTGCAAAAGGCATGTTGTAATAACACATCACTTCCCAAGAACGAAAGCGTATTAATAAGAAAAGCCAAACAAGGGCTTTTATTCCCTTAGAAAATCTGGTTTAAGTTAATAATTTGTGATATGGGATGGTTATGCATGTTACAGGCAAAGAAAACAGCAGTCAATTATTTAATTTATCATTCTTCTTAAGTACCAACCTTTTATTTGAAGGACCCTAACGATTTCCACAGGCTGTTTTTATTTTATGAGCTTTATCACCAACTGTTTGCAAGTAACAACTGCTGCTCTGTATCATAAGCTCCAAGGAATGCCAGTCTCTGCAGCACCAGGAGCGAGTTTCAGTTTCCAGAGTTGGATGAGAAGGTCTGAGAACGTTCTGGGGCTTTCCCACAGCTCAGTGAAAGGTGGAGAAACAACAGCACTGGGTAACTGCACTTCTGTCAGGGCAAGCGAGACTGGCAGAGGCACCTTTCCAAGGGAAAGGCCATGAGAGGTAAGAGCCAGTGCTTGGATTTACTGTTTCAGGATTCTATGGGATACCACAGCCTGAGCTGCCAGAGGGTGGGGAACACTGATCTGGTGCTGCTGGGAAGCAGCATCCCAACCCTTGCAAACCCTTGTCCCTTGTCACAGGGAACCAGGGACAGAGGTGCTCCTGCCCATACATGGCCCTGGGTGGGTGCCTCTCTCAGCCCCTGAACTGCCTGATGCCAGGGCTCCTCAGCAGGGCTGGTCAGCAGAGGATCTCTTGATGCCAGGGAAATGCTAATGCCACTGCAAGCGCTCAAATGGGCACATTTAACATTCTCTTCTGCAAATCAACCCCTCCTTCTCAGCTGTGCAAAGGACTTGCAGAGAGAAAGCAGCTGAAGTGTCATGATTTCAAAACTCAGCCACTCTGGGAGTCACCTGCTGGTGTTCATGGTGGGCTGAGGCACATCTGTGCACATTTCCCAGGGGGTTTACAATGCCCAAGTATGTGAAAGTTTGCAAAAGGGTTTCTGCTTCAAACTGGAGCTTCTCCCAGTTCTCCCAGCAGTGCTGGATTCCTCTGGCAAACACTCCCCACTCCCACCCAAGGGCTGGGCTGCCCTAGCCCTCTTCCTCCTCCTCCTCCTCCTCAGCAGGGCCTGGCTGCCTTGCAGGACAGGCAGCCCACACACCTACAGGCAGGCCTGGCCTTTTTAGAGCATCAGCTTGGACCAGAGTATTTATAGCAAGTCACAGATGAGGGGCACATAATTAGTGATAAATAACTTCCTAACAGGACTGGCACATTTGTTCTTAATTAGCCTCTATTCACATTCAACGAATTTACATTACTGCAGTTATTAAAAATCTTTGCAGAGGACAATCGATATAAAGTTACGACAGCAAAATGCTAACAGGCAGCATGTCATACATGGATGCATTTGAAAATCTCCATGCAGTGTGAAAATGACCTTCAAGCCATAGGAAAACAATATCTGCATTTCTAATATTCCTTCTTCCCAGCCAAATGGATTTTGCTGTACTTTTGGACAGTTCCCCTCCCTCTGAATCATTTAATGTGATGAAGATGATTAGCATCACTGATCTGCTCAAGTGACTGAGTTTTTCTGACACCACCCTCCAGCAGGAAAAAAACCCCCAAACAAACCACTATCCCCAAAAACCACCACCCAACCCCAAAAGTGCCCCATGCTCAGAGGGCCTGGGCTCACACTGTGTGACACAGGCAGCAAGGGCACAAGTGCAGCTGGCTGACTTTTGCAAAATGCAAGGTGTGACCCTCTTACATTAAAGCCTTTTTGCCTGGCTCTGTGCTGGAGCAAAGCAGGGAGTTTTGCTGGGTGGGGATGAAAAAAAGCAATCAGAAAGTTCTTGCTACTGAGTCATGACACAATGGACAAAAATAATTTAGCTATTTCATGTACTTGGGAAGAAAATAATTTCAGCCTGTGGAGACAAATAGGGATTATCTAAATCAAACACAGAGAAAAATCTGACTCTGTCTGGTATTTCTTGTGTTTTAAGTACAAAAATACTGTGGATGGGTCACTCCTTCAAAATCTCCTAAACTTGATCCAGCTTCTGCAGGTCTGGATTTCAGCACCTCATCAACAAAAGATGTTTGTAAAGAATCTTTTTCCCCTTCCAAAAGATTGACCACTGCTTACTTTAATAGTTACCTACAAAAATGGGAATGCTTCCTACTGAGCTGAAGGCTGGCCAGTGTTTCAAATCCCCTCCTGGCACGGCCCAAACCTGGCTGCAGGACACAAGAGCCTGCTCTGCCCCACGATCACAGACAGCCCCGTGTCCTGTCCTGGGGCAGCACCACCCCCAGCCTGCAGCAAAGAAACAAAACACCCAAATACCTGCTCTGGGCTGCACTTCATAGAGTGGGCAAGGAAAGAACAGCCCACAATGTCTGTTCTGCAGATTAGCAGCATTGAATGCTGCTGTACAAAACACCATCTATTTCAGAGCCCAAATTAGCATACCTTCAAGGGTATTAAACTGCCATTAATAACTTCTCGAGAAACCAAGTAAATTAAATACATATCATCCTTTTTGACACGTCAAGGGCAGTACGGCAGAATATTGGTGGGCAATGAGGAGTAACATACATAAACTGACTGACTTTTAAAAAAATCAATAAAAACTTAATCATAGAAGAATATAACCAACATATTTCTAATCCACTGAGACGTTCACAGGGGAATTTCAGTTTCAGCAATAAACCAAATTCATTTCAGGTTAAACTAATATGGACATCTTGAATTTATTAGTGAAAAATGAAAGTAGCGTGAGCTTTAAGTTTTCAAAAGCAAAAAGACATTTAATAAAATCTCTCTCTTTTTGCCATGGGACTAAGAGAAAAATCCAATAACGTGCTAGCCATGCAATTCTGGTAAATTATGGATTCTTATTTACAACACGTTTTTGCTTGATTTTATCTCAATATACTGTAATGATTTGCTGTCATAATTGAAATTCGTTATATTGTTAATCATTATAATAACAAAGAAAAATTATTTAGTTTATAACTAAGAGAACACAACTAAATATTGCCATTAAAGACAATCTGTGGGTATGATGCCTAAGGCTGGTGTGACCATTACCTCCTATTAAACAGCAAGTATGGATTACCTTAATTGGTAAATTACTTTGAAATAGGAAAAGATGACAAACATTTTCTTTGGAAACTTATACAGCTGGGAAAATATTTTTAAGGGAAGCATTTTGCCAAAAGTGTAATTTTCCAAGGAGGGACCGAACCTGAGATTTTTCAGTCTGGACAGCCTGTGAGAGGGACCCACAGTTGAATCCCTCATGGAAACCATTCTGTTTCTGTGGGTTTGGGTCAGAGCACAGTCCTGAGGATGCTCCCAGCTCCTGAGACACAGCAGTGGAGCCCTGCAGCCCCAGCAGGCAGCCCAGCCAGCAAGGATGGAAACATCCCACAGCTCCTGGCACCGCTCCCAAATACTAACTCTGGGACTTGGCCCAAATGTTTAATTTGCAATTAAATTTGTAAAGTTAAATTTACAGCTGAAAAGAGAAATATGTTTACAGAAAACTGATGCAGGTTTTTCTCTGTGTTCACAGTATATTTCATAAATTTGTGCCTGTTGTCAAGTGACCACCAAAAGCGTGTTTGCAGGCTTCAAGGTGCTCAACTGAAGCACCTTGTGGGTGCCAAGTGAGCAGCTGAAGGGAACAAACACTTGTGCCAAAGCAGACCTGGGCTGTACCTGCCCAGCACCCTCGGGACGCCGAGGGGCTGCAGGCTCCGTGCACGAGGCTGCACCAGGCTTGTCACACACAGCCTCAAAGCTTCCTCAGACCTGGTCTGATGGCTCACAGGACTACAAATTGAAATCAGCGCTGTATTTCCAGCGACTAGGATATTTTTTCAGCTCTGAAAATACATGTAATATTGGGATTTCTTCTTCAGGAGACAGTGTGATGAAGGGCATGAACAGGAAACACGATCAGAGTAGTGAATAAAGATTGAAAATCCATCTGACAATGAAAGGCTGCTATGGAACACTAATATTCAGTGATAGTAAATGCTGCCCAGCCCATGAAGTACTGAAACAATGCTGATTCAATTTAAGGGAACACAGCCTACATCTATGTTTTCTTTCTCTCAATTGTTTTTGGTAAGTAGCTCTAAATTTTAGGGTATATTTATCATACACATCTCTGTAAGTCCTACCCACCTTGCACAGGACACCTGTGCCTGGCACACTGAAAGCTCCTCCAAACACAACACCACACAGGGATTGAGTCCATGCTCTGGAACACTGCAGTAAGAAATGATTTCAACTTCCAAAGCCCATCCATTGCATCACAGCACCATCTCTGTTTGCTTCAAGACACAGCACAGCCCCAGGATGGGGCCAGGTGGGACGGTGCACACAGGTATCCAGGGATCCTGGAAATACCCCGCTGTGGAGCCCAGAGCTGCACTCCACAATGGCTCATGGCATGGGCAGGGTGCCCTGGCTGTGCCAGCCTCTCCACAGGCACAGGGCTGCCTGCACAGCTCCTTCCTGCTTCAGGGCTGGTCTGCACTGCTCTCAGAAAGCCCATGCTGCTGTAGGAGCCATCTGCCATCCTGGAGACCCAGCCCTTCCAGGCCTACGCTCCCAGGTTGTTCGCTCAGCCCTACTCACATTACACATTTCTCCTTTCTGTGAAAATAACAAGAAACCTCAAAAAGAAGCCATGAAAAAAGCCTTTTCCCTGGCTGCAAGAAAGGCCCGGTGTGAACAGATCCACCAGACGTGTAAACAGCAGGTTGTGCACCCAATGTTTGTTTTTCATCTCCAGCAAGAAGAGTGTGCTTAGTGATGAAGGAGGCTGAACAGACTTTTATCCAACCACTTCTGATCTCCTGATTTCTCTTGCACATCCCGAACTGCCTGAAGGCAATGTGGAAATCCTTGCAAAAGGCATAAAGCACAAATCCTCAAAGCAATGTTTGTTCCTCTCGCACTTGTCTCGTGCTTTCTTCCCCCACTGCTCCCTTCCTCCGCCCTCTTCTCCTCCCTCTCCCATTGCTCTGCAATTTATTTTATTCCTTCAAAAACATACTCCCTACTGGATACACGCCTATGTGGAGCTCCAGTGAGCTACCAGGTTGTGTGACAGACGCTCACTGTCTCTCTTTCATCCAGCCTGTTTTCCTGAACTGCAGCACGTTCTTCCACGTGAGGCAGTACAGCATCACCTCCATGCTGTGAAATGTCTGCTGTGTGTCTGAGTACTGTAACAAATAAGGAGTTTGAAACACTCCATAGCTGCAAGATGAGCCTATACTTCACATCTTTTCAGACACTTCTCATATTTTCATTCCAAGGTCCCACTCCCTCAAGACAAAGACTTGCCAAGGACCACAGGGCCACCTGTGCTTGCAGCATCTCCCCACCCAGCTCCTCCAATGAAGCAGTGCTGAGCTCCACCACAGAGCTGGTATTTATAGCCAACCTCTCCCAAGTTCTGTGGTCCTGGAGGCTTTGGTTAGGGCTTGTCTTAACTTCTTACTCCACAGGAACAGTAAAACCTTGTTTAATATTTCATGCATGCCTTGAAAGTGAAGGGGCACCTCCCTTCCTCCTGCTGGAGCACCAGGGGCTTCCTGCAGGGCACAGCAGCCTCCCCCTGGTGCCAGGGGGGAGAGCTCACTCAGGGACATTGTCTTTTGGAGGATTCCAAGGAGTGTCACACACAGCCAGTGCTGAGCCCGTCAGCATCACCTCTCTGCACTCCAGGACCAAAAACCTCTGACAGAACAGACGTCAAAGTTAGGGTCAAAACACAGCACTACCTCGGGATAGGAGAGACCTTGGAAAACCATCTTCTCTGCTCCTCCTTGAAGCTGATAGTGAGAAATTTCCTTTCTTGTCTCTTCTTTGTGGTTGCTTATTAAAAACACTAATTACCATGGACTTCCTGTCCTGGTGGAGAACATAACCTGAACAGAACAGCTGTGCCAAAGAGGCCTTTCTGCAGAGCCTCTGAAGAATACTCTATAGCACAGACAGACCCATGCTCCAGTGCAGAATACAGCAAGGAGGGGGCTCTAGAGACAGAAGCAAAATGGACAAGGGGAAGGATATGAAGAAAAAAATTAAGGATACTGCAAAGAGCTTTTACAATTACATGGAGCTGTTTCTCTGCAGAACTAGCAGACTTGCCAAAGATAACACAAGGGGGAGAATAATTATATTTCCTCACTATTTAGAAAAAATTCAGATGAATGCAGTGTTATCACAGGGTGATGACCAAATTTCTCATTCCAGCAGTAAAGCAGTAACAACTGAAATAGCACATTTAAAAAATCCAAACCTTTCAGCTACTCAGTATCTGCAAGTGCTAAAACTGCTGTAACTTTTACAGTTACTTTTAGTAACCCATAAAACACTGGACAAATTTCAGATGAAGAAAACTGTGAATGTACAAATTCTGAAGAAGGTAAGTGAGCAGCTGCAGCTCTGCCAGCCTCATGCCAGTGCCCTTCCCGACCTGAGGTGTGACTTGTGAAGTACAGGGAGATGGCACCTTACGAGCAGCCTGTCAAACCAACACAGGGAATTGTCTCCAAAGAGCTCTCTTGACAGAAAAGAAGTGGTGCTAATAATCAGTAACTTGAGAGGATTAAGCCCCACTCACTAATGGTGAGAGTTAAACCAGCCTGCTCGACAAGCTACAACTGAAATCCCCACCACAGGAAGGGTGAGTCCAGTCCAACCATACAAAAAAGAAAATCTCTCCCTTGCCTCTTAGTCTGGTCATCAGTCATGCTGGAGCAATGAGGTCTGGCTCTCATCTTACAAACTCCTCATGCCCTGCTGCAGGAAAGAACCAAGAGCACAGAAACACTTGAGGGCTGGGAGGATGCTGAAGGGAAGATCCTTTGATCTCTTTAGTTTTCTAAAGCTTCTTCTGCAATGCCATTTCTTTGTCACGATGCTCTTATCCATTTACATTCTCTTCCTTATTCTTCAGAGCTTAAATTTACCACCCTCTTTTGTTTTTCATGTAGATCTACTTAGAAATTGGCTGTGATACTCTCAAAATACTGCACCTTGCTGAGCTAAATCTCACTCTACACTCTGCAGTCCCTGCTACATCTAGATTTGATCCTAGAAAATCACTCCTATGCTTCTGCAGACCACAGTCACCCAAGGTTCTCCCTATTGCCAGAGGTGGATGCCACTGGTAATGTGTATGTATTACATACAGGCAGAAATCAATGCTGTGTGCTGTACATCTGGATCAATAGCACGGAAATAAAAATGGATTCTGGACATATGAATAAAAAAAATATATACAACAAAGAGGAAACCAGAAAATCTTTAAAGAAACTCATAAAATGACAGGGAGGAAAAAGCAACTGCACCACATAAATGCCAAAATTCATTTGCAGTGTGACTATTTATAGATACCCCGTTTTAGTTACTAACCTGCATTTATTCTAACGTGGGGTTTGGTGGTTTTTCTTTTAACTGTCTGTGCAAGCTTTTTGGTCAGATATAGTAACGAGCACTCACCGCAGTAATTTTAATTAACAAGCTCTAATAAATTTGCACATGTTGCAATATAAGCTCTAAAAATACCCATGTGCATCCCCAAAGTGTGGCCAGATTGCTCTGCAGCGAGGTTTCCCAGGAGTTCCTTGAAGATCAAACCCAGGATGCCCTCCCACCCAAAAGCTGCCCTGGCTGCTGCCCAGCCCTGCACTCACACCCTGTTCCCCCACCACGGCCAGAGACTCCTGCTGCACCCAGCTCTGCACACATGAGAAGTTCTGCCCCCTTTTTTGGGGTCAGTCTCAGCCATTTTGGCTAAAGCCAATCTGTTAGAGGCCACAATTGGCATTTGGCAAAATCACAGCAAGGCGGCTGTGCCAAAGAGGGGAAGAAATAAATTGCATATTGTCAAAATGTTGCAGTTTTCACTGAAACCCTTCCGTGCACAGATGTTTGCCCCCAGTTTTTTTAAACCTGTAAAAGGCCATTCACTGTCAGTGTGGGACCCTGAGCAAGAATGGAGGGATCAGTTATTTTTTTCTCCAACTCCTAACTCCTGGGAACTCTGTTCCCAGACCATGCTCCCTTTCCTATGGGAACACTGCACACTTCAGCCAAGGGCATCAATCCCAGTGTAGAAACCACCCTTGCACACCCACTCCTCCCATCCCATGTCCTGTTCCCAGGCTTTGTCCTGGTCTCCTGGGCTGAAGTGGTCCCACTCACATCAGAAACTGCTGCCAGGAACAGGAGCCCAACCAGTCCAGAGTACTTCAAGCAAACCATGTCACAAAAACACAAAGCTATGTGGGGAGCAGCTTTCCTTGGGACAGCCTTTCCAGCTGGGCCTTTGGGATCAGGATACACTTTTACTGTGTATTCCTGATTCCCACAGCAAGTGCAGGGGTTGGAACCATCTGCACAAAGGCAGTGATCCTGAGAAATGCTGCAGTGCCAGAGCTGGGCTGGGGGAGCAAATCCTGCAGTGTAGTGTGTGGTGCAGCCCAGGGAATAGATGCTACTGACACACACCAAAATTCTTTAGAAGCACCTGTGCACAATAAAATGCCCTGGGATACACAGATGGTCAGTGGGCACTGGGTGAGGGCAGTGTGGGTGAGCTCTGCTGCCTGTGCTGGTCAGTGCATTCCCCACACTGGGACCTGCCTTCTCAAAGGACAGAAAAAATGGTTTCAGATGGGTATTATTGCTCCCATCTTTCCCATCACAGGCATTTTAGAGGAGTTGTTGGTCACTGTTCTTTCCTCCTAACAGTAAATACTTTCTCAGTCAAGGGAAACACGCAGAAAAGGGCGTAATTTATTTAACACAGTCCAGAAATATCCAGCCATATCATCATGTTTAAGTGATTAGAAGAACTAAACTATAAATGAGAGAGGATCAACATGTGCTGAACAGAAACAGGAGAGCTGCTGCTAGGTTTTGTGAACCTTTCCACAGTTTGGAGAACTTCAAAGAATTATACCCTGAGCAGAAGACAGCAACAAGCTCATGGAAGCTTTTTCTGTGCTGTACATTGTGCTGGCATATGGGAATGTCATACCAATGCTATTATCCAGGGCTCTTCTGACATGATGTAAAGCATATAATAATTATACAGCAAATATGACGAGATGGAATTGAACCTGATCTCAATTAGCAACCAGAAGTATCCTTCCAACTGAGATTAATATTGATTAAACCATAACAAGACTAGTACTTGCCACTAAGAGCTCTATAAAATCAAGGAAAGGTGAGGCCAACCTCTAAGTTGGGAGCACTTTGTCATGAGCTGTAAAGACAAGTGATTGTCCTATGGCCCAATTTGTCCTTTTCAAAAATGGAAGTTTGGCTCTGTATAATTCAGGAAATTACAGTCATTTCAGCGGACAGCTAGTCTGGCCAGGAGCCCAGAGCAGAGATCAACAGCCTTCAGGAGACAGCTCTGTCTTCCCTTCAGCTTTCCCCATCCCTGGGACAGCATTAATCACATCAAATCCCACTCCCCTCAGCCTTCCCCACTCTCAGAAATGCAAGACATGGTTCCCACGACTCTTGTACCATACTTCAAAATATAGGCTTGTGCTTTTTAATTTCCCCCCTTGCACCAAATTAAGGTGGATATTTTGGAGTTGAACAAATATATTGGATTTATTGGCTCTTCCTCTGAGTGAGGTATAATAGTTCCACCAGTCCAATCCCACGTTTCCTTGACATGGAAATGATTGGATTTATTGCTAGCCATTTTTAGATTATATTAAGTCAAACCATAACAACTAAGCATCCTTTAGGGCTTAGTGCAGATTATAAAGTGATGCTTGAAAAACAGACATGCAAGGGTATGAGAGGCAACAATAGAAAGCTTACAACAAATCTTATTTTCAAGATTCTTGATCCTATTTAAGTAGTGTTTTAAGATGTTCAGGCCAACTTCAGAGAGATGCTGTACAGCTCAAGAAACACTGACTGCTACTGTTCTTCAAATGTAAAAATACATACACACAACATTTATTGGAAAGTACCTGATAAAGCAAACTTCTTTTGAAGTTTTTGTTAATATTTTCTGATAAAGAGCTATTTGCAAAGAACAAAGACAAGTGTGACAATCATTAATTTTCTTAAGATGAGGGTAGGAGGCAAATGAAGCCTGGAAACCTCTACACCCCAACAAATACTGGGCTGGGAAAAAATTAATGCTCATGTGCCAAACCCAGAAATGTGCCCCCAAGAAGTGGCCTGAGTGCTCTCTGGCAGCACTGCCACAGCATTTCAGTAACATAAGCTGCTCCAAGGAATGTCCTGAAACACAGACCTTCCCTGTCCTGGTGATTTGTCAGTAGTTCACCCCCGGAATAAAAAGAGACACTGAGAGTCCAGGAGAAAGAGGCCACAACCTCTCCAAGTTAATACTGGAGAGATCAGCTCTAAATCTAATGCAAGAAATATTACTGCAAGGATACAGCAGGCCCATGTCTACAGGCACAGCCAAGAAATGTCACCTTGTCAAGGAACTTTTCTAGCCTTTTGAAATTTCACCTATGCACAAAATTATCAACAGCAGGCAAATATCAGCCTAATCTGCTGAGGGTAATAAAATGTTACACAGAAGCTTATTAGGAAATAAGTCTGGCTCCAGCAGCCACAACAAGAGAGCATGAGGAAGGCAGGAGCACCAAGATGGTTTTTTACTGGGTGCAGCCACTGGGACTCTGCAGGTCACTTGGGACAAGGGCATTACACCAGCACACTGACATTCAAGTGCAACAGAGTTGTAAGAGAGCAGTAGCTGCCCAAGGATGTGCTCATGCTTGCTAAGCCTCTAATCCCAGCTTTGATTCCTTCTCCATCCATAATCAGTTCAAATACAGCTAGAATTAATCACTGTTTGCAAATTTAAAGGCTGCTTTTCTTCTCTCTGCTTAGAATCTGCCTTAGGTCACACACAGAGCCAGCATGGGTTAAGACATGGGCCAGACCCCCTCAGAGTCTGGCATCCCCCTCTTCCCCAGAACACAGTACAGTGTGTTACTGCACAGCAGTGCTCAGAGCAAAAAACAGGAAAAGAAATAATGATAATAATAGCAACAACAATGACAACAATAATAATGCTGCTGCAATAGTGCTAAACCCTACAGTACCTACTCACTCAGCAGTGGCTGTGACTCTGGAGTCACTCTGGCTCATTTCCTGGATCCATCTCTGAACAAATCCTTACACCCCCCTCTACAACATCTCTGCCCACCCTGGCTCTAGCCAGACTCCAGACTCTGCTCTCACCAACCTCCTTCCCCTTTGGTGAGCTGCTCCTCCACCCAGTCTGCTCTTCCCTTCATACCACATGGTGGAGGAGAGGCAGCTGTGGGCTGGCCAAGCTGATCCTCTTTCACACTACGAGCCTGGTACCTTGCTCTGGAGCTCCAGGGAGTGTTCTGGCCAGCACAAATGCAACTGATTTTTAGCTCAGGTCACCTTCACATCACATGACATCACATCACATCACATCACTCCTCCATGGTCACTCATTCTGTGCATAGGTCCCCCAGCTTTAATGATCCCTTTGCAGCTCCTCTAGATGTTATTATATTGCACAAAGCTTTGTTTAGACTATCTCAAAGCATCCCATTTCTTGCTATTATAGAAAGTCAGGAAACATAACATGAGCAGTGCTCCTAAAAATGAGATTTATGCCCAGCTGCACTGTGCAAGCAGAGTTACGGCACAGAGAAAATTACAGGCAATAAATAAATGTATATATAGATAGAGGATGTCTTTTAATACATATCTGAAAAGCATTCTTTGGAATGCCTAATGAGAAACCTATTTCAGATCCTCTAAAACCATTTTCTTAAGACTTAGTGAGTTCTGTACTTAAAAAGAGGTTAGTGGACCAGCAACCAAAGTGTTTTTCATTTCCATTTCAAAGGATTCCAGCAGAGGCAGATATTTTCAAACGTTGCACTTGCAAAATAGTGATGCTCTTAAACCTGTAAGACAAACTAATTGCATCACCCACCACAGAAAATCTCAAATGTCAATTGGAATGCCACCAGAATTGCAGAGGGACAGTGGGCATCCCCTCCAAATTACAGGTTGCATTCACAGATCCTCCTTCACTCACCCCATGAGGTCCTTTGATTCTCTGGGATCATGTTACACTTCTGGAGCTGACTTTCAAAAAATGGACATTGCCAGGAGTCTACAATAGTAAAGTTTTTTCATCCTTGGCCTTCCATGGTCTTACAAAGATCCACATCTTATGTGGATGGACTGGGCTCATTTGATAGATCTACCTACCAAACAACAGCTGATACTCAAAGATGATCTGAAGATTACTGTCCAGCAAGGTTCATTCCCCACTGCTGCTATCCTCTAGAAACTGCCCAGGATTAGTGAGCATCCCTTCCTCTCACCACCCTCTACTCAGGCACATCCCCAGTCCCACTCGCTCACCTCCTGGCTCCAGAGCAAGTTGCTGTTCCTTTGGCAGCCCTAGCACCCAAGATCTGGACAAAGACCAGAATAAAACAGCAAGAAAAGCACTTCTACCTCTTCAGCAGCATGTCTGTCCCACAGAAACCTCACAGGCCGTTTCTCAGATGTCTAAACACGCTCACCCAAGTCAACAGCCAAGTCAGAAGAGCACCCTGCAGTCAGGGAACACGGCCAGCGTGGACAAAGACCAGAGATGAAGCACAAGAAAGAGTAAAGGATGAGGATACAACATCACACCAATTTCACAACAAAGAAGAGATGGGGTTTGAGAGCTAAACCAGGCAACTAATAAAGCCTGACATATTTAAGTTGAAAGTATGATGACGATAAACCTAAAGACTCCCCATGCACCAAGAAAATGAGCTTGAAAAAGCAATGACCGCCTGCACTAGCAATTTATAATCTCTCAGCTGCTGAGATTGTGAACAGTGGCACTTTGTAATCTTATAGGAAAAGCGGCTCTAATGCCATCTGGTCATATATTTCTGGCCAAGATCATTTAGTGGAGCCTGTAATGAAAAAAGTTGCACATCCTCCTAAAAATCTGAATTATGCCAGCTGTGCCACAGTGTCACTCATGCTTTCAAGGAGTAGGACAGCTGTCATTCCTTTTCTCTTAAGATAGCAAGCACACTGCCTTGCTTAAGAGAACTATTTTTTTCTTGGATCTCTCTAAATTATCCTACCTGTCTTCTGCTAAGAAAAGAAAAGGTGCAGTCCTTATTATCATTCTTTGCTTGATTTTTGCTGACACATACACAGCACTTAGTTCCATACCCACCTTGATGAGCTGCTGTGAAGAAGGTGATATTTGGACCTTGACTCTAATCTGAACTGAAGCCAGCTCTACAGCCTTGGCATAAAACCAGTTTGAGGGAGGGTGCAGTTAAGCTTGTCATCTTCGCCTCCCCTAACGAATGAGACATTTCATATTTTAGATATTACCTCAGCAACTTCCTGCCAGCTTTAAATTGCTCTGTCATCTCAGATTAGCACTCATCAGTCATGCTAATGTAAACTAAATGGTACCTCTCCTGAAATATGTGAAAGAATAAATGGGATTACAATGAGGGCTGCAGAGCATAAAATTTCTAATCCATGAGCAACTAATTGCTGCAGGTCCTTCTTGGTACTTCCATCCACCAAGCCATCCATTTGAACCCCTATATTTGCTATCACGTTATGGTAAGGTCAAATCTTGTTTGCCTCAAGCACACAGCTATTCTCACTGGCTCCAAGGGCCTATTTGCAAAAGCAAAGATATGTAACCTCAAATGAGCAGGGAGAGAGATACCAGGACCGAGGTGCCCGTAGCGAACCCATCCACTCCCAGCGCAGCGTGGCTGAGGGCACGCCTTCAAAACCACGTCCCGTCTAGACTCCTCCACCCGCTCCCAAGGCACAGCAGAGCAGCAGCAGGGAGAATTATAGCCCAATACTCGCTGTGACAGGAAGGAAATAGCATTGGGAAATGCTTATTTTAATGACACAAGAATATTTGCCAGGCTTGGGCTTAGCAGCGGTAGAAATGTTATTACTTTTGAAGCTGGAAGAGTAAATATTTCAAGGGCTATTTTTTGACACCTTCACTGTGGCTTGATTTCTGCATCTATTAAGAAAAAGTCTAAATAGCCTGTGGTGTGGGAGCTTTGCAAATCTTTGCATAAAACTCCATTTTATAAGGCAATAGTGTGATGGAACTGTACAGAATTTACACCAGTCTGAAGAGCCACAAAAAGTAAATGTACATGAAAATACTAAAGTGCTCTTGTTTTGTTTCTAGAATTAATGCTAAATTCCATGTCTCATTCATTTTACTATTTCTCAGAGCACATGGAAACAAGACAAAGAAGTGTTCCATGAAGCACTGCTATGTAAAGAGGCCTGGCTGTGTACAGCTTCCTTGCTGATGTGTACATTTGTTGTCCTTTTAACCCGAAATAACTTTAAAATGTTAGGCACATAGAAAGCTAGTATTTCCTAGCAATTCACAGTTTCATCTTCCCAGCATGCTTATGTCAAGTGAAATCCATTTCAAAATACCATCACTGCAAGCACTTCAAAGCCTAGGAAACATCTTTGAATGGTCATTACTGCGCCTACCTTGGGCCATCCTGAGCCGCCTTCAAATGTCCATTGATTTTGGTGGGAGTGCAGAGCACTGAGCAGTGACACTGGTGTACATCAGCTCTGTCACACTGCCCTGAGATTAGGTAGAATAGAACCAATTTCTGTAAAGTTCCAGTAACCCAGAAAATCCTGGGAAGCGCAGAAAGTGAATGGCTTTGATGGATGAACATTTGCAAAGGTAGTGCCATCTAGCTCTGGAAATTACCTCTCAGAGTTATGATGATGTACTTTGGTGTCTCTCTCATTATGTGCAGCAAGTTTTTAGTTTAATTTCTGGGCTCAGGGCTTTCAGAAAAGGAAGTCACTTTATTTTGGAATAAAGAGGAATGAGAGTAAATAAAGACAAGGTAAATATTTGTCTACAAAAATGCTTCTCACCATGGATTTCTCCTGGGTATTGCTTAATTCTTAACTGCTCCTCTTGAATCGAGCCAAACTCTGTTTTAACACATAATCTTATCTTTCCTCTATCCAGCTCCTTCCATGCATAATAAAGTGCATTCAAGGTACTTACATGGCTGTTGTTACTCAAGGATGTGAGCACCTCCTTAGTCTATCCATCTTTGTAATATCTGTGGGAGCTGGGAAAGTCCTATTACAGTCTCAGCCCCAGAACATCAGAAAAATTTAGGGACCTGCCACTGAGATAAATAGGATTAGCTGCCCCATGGCTTTTCTGGCTCAGAGCCTCCACTGTGTCCCTAAAATCACAAAGGACATCTTAAATGAAGCAGGGAACCACTCCTTAGAGTCACTCTCTACCTAAGCTGGGGAACTAATTTCTGGACCAGCTTTCCTGTTTTGATTTAGTTTTATGTTGCTCAAGGATGAAGGTATTAGGTAAGGTAAAAACCCCATCCTTGCTCTCCTCTGCCTATGAATAACTGAAAAGCTTTCAGTACTATTGGCATACACAAGCTGCCAAGCACTCCAGCTCAGTTTTCTCTCACAAGGCTCTACTTAAAACTGCCAAAGTAACTTCCAAATCTTCTATTTAGCTCGGCACGCCTGGATTCGTTCCCTACAGAGCAGCAAACAGACTTTTATTGCCCTCTGCACCTGACTTTGTCCTGCAGAAGCACCAGTTCTCCCGCGTTTGCTCCTGCAAAGCAGAGCGTGCTGAGGCGAGGGCTGGGCGCGTGTGCGGTGTCTGGTGTGCCCCCTCCTCACCAGCACGGACACTTACAAAGGAAATTTCCATCATTCCTGGACTCCACCGGTTCCCTGCCCAATTCTGAGCAACACACATACAAAACACATCAGCCACTTGCCCACATGGCACAACAGGAGCAGTGTAGCTCCTGTCCTCCATGCCTGGAAATTTGTCTAAACACAGTTTCCTTCCAAACACGGGTATCTATTTCCAGCATCAAACTCCCCAAAAGAAAACAGCAAACCAGTCTAAGACAAGGTAAGAGCACACAATTTTCATAATGAAACAAAACCTCACTGTGTCAAAGCTGGGCTTTCTATGGGCACTTTTGGGTGGTCACACATGCAGCTCCCCTGAACTTGCCTTGGGAGTATCACCATGAGCACCTTGGCCTCCTGGTGCAACGGTACCGTGACCTTTAGTGGCCAAATACTCATCAGGACAACACAAGTGGGTATTTTTTTCTAACTGAGACAACAGGAAGATGTGATTTTTTTTCCTCCATGGTCACTCAGCAGTCCACAGTAAGCCCAAAATAATGTTCCATCCTAATTGCCACAGACACACTCCTTTGAATAAAGAAGAGATGGTATTTTCCACTTGCTCAAAGCAATTACCTCTTAAGATATGTGTTCATTCAATCTTTCCAGGATTTAAATTAAGCCAAGTATTAAATAATCCAAAGCTAACTACCTGGACATTTTCAATGTCTTTCACCATCTTAAAAATAGTCTTCAATGTGTGTTATTTTAAAGGTACAGAATTTTGTCTAAAAATTGACCACCTAAATTCCCTAAAGTGGAAGCTGAGAAAAACCATACTATCTATTTCCAGTCTCACTTTAATATTTTAGGTGGATTTTTGTATTGACTTGAAGTGGTCTAGAATGTAAAAAATAGGGGATTCTGTATAAGGCAAGGAAACACAACAACTATGTGCATTGAGGAGGGGAGTGATGAAGCTGAGAATAACTTTAGGGATAAAGATGAGAACTGCCTCCATAAAGGATTATAATGTGTTTTGGGGCTTGCACTCCTCCCTTTGCCTTAGATGTTAACATGCTAGCATGGCCATGATTGCAGTCCCTCAGAGTATGAACACAGGTCTCATTCAGCAGATCAGCAATTGCTTTCAATAAGAAATTACAAATTGGTCCTTAGATACTGGTTTTGCTAATCTGACCGTGCTGAAAACTAATTCTATTCCTAATAGGACTTCAAAGTACAAACTGCTTCCCTGCCCAAATTGCCTGTTTGCAGCAATCTGAAATGGAAGTATTTTATCAGCTTAGCTTGACACAGTGAATTTCTATTATCAGAAGAAAAAGAACTCACAGTACCTGATTTCAGGTTCCAAATCATTTCAGTTCACTGTGACTCTCTGGAATTATGGAGAATGTGTACTCTATTTTCAGTTTACCATCATTACAAAATACCCTAAATGTGCAACTCTACAGATAAATGTCTGGGCTTACATAGAAAGAGGACAAAACTCCAGTGAAATAATTAGCAAGATTTACTGCAGTGCTATGACTGCAGAAGAGACCTGAGAAGATTTAACAGTGCTGTTGGTGGCTGCTTCCTTCCTGGGTTGCTTGGGAAGCTTCTGGTACAGAGCACAACAAATATCACAGTCCAATTCCCAAGGTGGAAGCACTCAGTCAAGGTGCTGTGTCCCATCACTCAGGTATGACTGGGAGTATTTTATCCCTGCTGTGGTCTGTGGTTTGTGCAGTATCACCTGTTCTCTCAAGTGCCTGCCTTTTAAAAATATATTGCACTACAGAGACCTCTAAGTTTTATGACAGTGGAGATTCCAATCTTTATAGTCCTTTTAATGAAAATTACCCATCATACTTTTTTTTAATGGAAAAAGGCTAAACCTACTGTGTCTGCTGACAGTGATTCACTCCTAGTTCCTTCAAAAGTGTTTTTCATATTGTAAGAAATATCCCTGTTTCCTCTTTGCCTCTATACCCCAATCTATCCCCTAGATGCTCAAGCATGACTGCTGATGATCAGACTGTTTTCTTTCGACTGTTGTCTGCCCAAATCTCTCTCCTCTGTGCTCAGGAATATGCCTGAATGGAAAGTATGGTGTTACTGCTTACCCATTATTTATACATTCTCTGGGTGATAAGCTACCCCCATCTTTGAAGCTGGGTCACCTTCCACAGTGATTCTTTCTGTTCTGCTGTGGATTGTGCACAGCAGCAAAATTCTCAGCCCTTACACTCAGGAGGGACAGCCTGTTAAAACTCAGCCTCTCCAGCTTTTTTACACCTATGTCTCAAGGTGGTTTTTCACCATATCCACATGGGATCCACTTCAGTGGCCATGGAAGTACCTCTCCAGCAACTTCAACAGTCTCTGTGTCAGATCCTTGCCGTGTATGTTTATTTAAACTGCAGGGAGGCTTTACACTCCACAAGAAGGGCCATGGCACTAGGAGTGTGTCTGTTCATCCTGCAACAAAGAGCAGAGACGCCAGGGAAAGAGCTGCTGTGAGGACAGGCCAGTTTGTACCAATGGCCTTTTTTTGGTGGTGCCAATCTCTGCCTGCTGCAGAGAGAAGTCAGAGATCCCCCAAGGGGGATACATGGCCATGCCCTTCAGTGCAGGATGAGGAAAGTGCCTCCTGCTCATCCCTGTGCCCCACCAGCTCCCATGTGGAACCCAGAGCATGGGTAACCAGGATCTCTGCCCCCCAGCACTGCTGGCACTTAGAGGCCTTACAGAGACCCATTCTTTAGAAAGTCTTGCCACAGGGCTTAGTCTGCTCACATGAAGACATCTATTCCCACAGCTGTACTTCTGCCACTGCTGTTCACTCAGCAGTTGGGTCTGACGAGCTGATTTCTCAGGGTGACTCATTCCACCCTTGCTTCAGCCGGGCACAGCCCCTGAGGCAGCTGTTATCTGGGTGGTGAAGGCAGGCTCACAGCAAGCTTTTCACATTTCCTGCTGGCTACCTCCTCCCTTCCCTTTGAAGATGCCTGAAGCAGGTGGCTCCTGACAGTGTGCTCTGGACGTGTGCAGAAGTGTCCCAAACTGCTGCTGCAGATGCTGCCAGCTCCTCCAGGAGCATTACTGATTGCAGCATCGCTGACCAAAGGGCTCCCAGCTCTGAGCTTGCACCACCAGCACTCGGGATGGGCCAAGAGAATGGTCCCATGGAGCTCAGGAGCTGGAGCTGATGTGCAGCTATGGCATGGCAGGGCTGAGTCTGACAGGCTCACTCTGAGCTCAGTGACTACAGACTCAAATAACAGATAATCAGATCCTGCAAACTCATTTTCCTTAGCTCGACAGCCACTGGCTTCTTCCTCTGTTTTACACACAGCAGACAAGGGCTTGTTCTATTTCCTTTGGCCCCAAGAGATAAAATGTATATTTGTTACTGTGTATTTAATTTTCTGGGTTTCTTTCAGAATGATAGTCTGTCACAGCTGTATTCCCCAGTGCAAACCTGGAAATCACTGGGCCATGTTCTAACCCAGTTACATCAACTTATTCAGTGTCAAAACTTGGCTCAGTCGTACAGAGAAGTCTCTTTGGTGAGTCAGCTTCCAAGTAAATCTTCAGGGATGCTAATCCACAGGCAGATCCTACTCTGGTATGATACATATATGGAGTTCCCCTTGGCTAGGAATAAAACAGAACTACTTCAGACACACTGTGCTTCAGTTGTATAAAATGTCTTGATTAGCATTTCTTGTTTTGTTTTCAGAAATAAAAGGAAATAATAGACTCCAAATCTCTTTCTCATTCATAGCCAAAGCTGGTGTGCATAATTAAAGGTAATTGTTAGCTTCTAATAGCTTGTCATTTTTCACTGCACCTTCCAGAGAAGAGAAAAATCCAGACAGAAGAACTACTGAATTGTGGATGTTCACTCAACGTTTTCAGCAGGCATTTGAATCTTGTATTTATGCCAGAACAGTAAGTAATGCAGGCAAGAAGCACAGAGAGCAATTGCTTACTGGTGACCAAAGGTAAGAAAGGTCAAACATTTATTTCCTATGTTGCTCCTATGCACGCAGTGCCCAGAATCTTTTAATTATATTTCATGGTCCTCTGAACTTGTACAAGGGCATAAAATATATTTATAGCTCACTTAAACTCTTAGTAATGAAACAGCCATCCTATGCAGGACCTCTGCTAATCAACTGAAGACTTTCTGTGCATTAACTTTAAAAATGTAAAAAAGTACCTGTTCCTTCTCCAGCTGAAACGCTTATCACAGTCTAAAGGCAACAACAAAGAAAAGCTATTTTCTTCTTAGGTAACAGTTTGAGTCTGTATCAGTTCACCTGTGATGTTTGAAGTACAATTTCACTGGTAATGCACATTCATTATAACTGTTATTACAGCACTGGAAGCTCTCAACCACACTGTGCCAAACACCAAAGAAACATATAATAAAGAGATCACCCCTCTCTAAAGCTTTTCCTGCCTAACTGTGTCATTTTCTCTTTTAGACAACAACAAAAAAGAGGTAATCAAATAAAGAGGTCTCCACTTAACTAATCATACTCGATGCAAATTCCTGATGAGCAGACTGAAAAGCTCCCAGTGTAATTATACACCTCACAACAAACCTACCTGGCACATCTTACACCAGCCTTCCACGCTTTGAGATGAATTTTAGGGAAGATCAGCCAAACACGTTACTTGTGTGTGAGGCTGAGATTAAGGAAAGGAGCTGGTCCTTTACAACAGGACCAGCTGCCCTTGCTTTGCTTTTTCCCCAGAAGCTGCTGGGCCCTGGGATGATGGAGTGGGCAGTGATGGCAGGGAGGGAGCCAGGCTGGCACCTCCTGGTGCAAATGGGCCCTTACATCAGATTTTAAAGACTCCAGTCAAGCCTGCCTTATAACTGCAAAGCCAAACCTCCCCATACTTAGGGATCTGAGAAAATTCAAGCTGCTGGTGAAACCTTAATTCAGCTCTCTGATGCACATGCTTTATGATATGATCTTTAATTAGTCTATGAGGAAATTAATAATGATTTCTGAGTGTAGGATCTGGCTGCTGTACAGTAAATAATGCACCATGCTACCCAGTGAATGGTGATGATTCAGCAGACATCATCTCTCATGTATGCAAGAGGCAAGGGGCCTGTGAGGAAAAAAAAAACAGTGTAGGATCACCTCAATGAAGAGTAAATATCAATAGTTTATTTCTCAGTTCTCGTCTTTTGCCTTCTGGCTTTTTTGATATGGACTATGGAAACAGAAAAATATTTAGTGTTTCTAATCTGTTGATTAGTGTTTCCTATGATCAAAGAGAAGCTGAACTGTGCACCAGTTTAGGGGCCTGGTGGTGACAGGTCAGGCACTACCAGGGAGGCAGAGGCACTTCTGGGATGGGCTTCACTGTGACCTGCAGCGAGCTCAACATGGTGAGGGGAGGAGAGGAAAGCTGGGCTGGCTCAGCCCAGCCGTGTCATCTCCAACCTGACTGAAAACTGCATGGCACACACAAAAGGCAGAGGATGCCAAATCCTGCAGAAACAAGAATAGTTATGTTGCTTTCAAAGAGCTTCTCAAGCTGGACAAAACTCAGCTTTGAAACAGCCGTGTTTTTTCAGAGCTGAGGCAAATGCATGCTGACATGTAAAATATTGGTTGTATTTGTCATGGGTACAGCCAAGTACACAGCTTTCCTGTTCACCTGCACGTGTGGAGGAGGAGGATCAGCCCTTGCTCCAGCCAAAGCAGTCAGCACCAGAGGAGGAGGAGCCCTCCCTCTCTCATTATTACCTGTGAGCCAGAACTGGAGAGCAGACATAGACAAGTCCTTATTTACAGTGAACCAAGACAAGCAGGATGCTCCACTTTACCCTCAGATGTCACAAATAAAGCACAAAGCCAGCAAATTGAGGCTATACATTATCCTTGGCTATTTCCACCTAAGCCCTTGCCTTTCTTAATGACCTGGAGGGCAGGGGCAGAGCTGTGGGCATGGTTGGGTGCATCAGAAGAGAGCTGAAATCCTGCTCTCAGAAAAGTCAATTCCATCCATTTCCTCCACAAGAACTTTACTACATGCTGCCACACAATAGTTTTATTGGCATTCATTACTCCTTGAGGACTAATTGATTCATTTTAGCAGCATTAAAACAAGGCTGCATTTTACAAGTGAATCGCTCTACTGCTAGGGCTGTAGGAAGCTGCTCAATTATCTCCAGAACACTAAAAGCTGAATCCAGACTCAATACTCATCTTAAATTGTAACAAACATCATTTCCCCGAGCCTGGATTAACCCACAGGCTGATCCCCAGCTCATGGCTGTCTCAGGTTTTGGAAGGGAGGTTGGGAGTGCTGGGTTTTGTTTATTTTATCATTTCCACACAGCTTGGGAACCTGCAGAGCTGAGACACTAACCACTGGCTACATTTCTTGCTAAACATTACTGGAAATGAAAACCAAAAGACTGAATCCCCCCCATACTCGCAGTAAGGTTGCTTCTCTTTTTTGTATCTGATGTCTCCTTTGTTTGGAGCACCCTTTCTATTTAGGAACATCTGGAGACCCACAATTTAACATCCACATTTAACTAGATGTTTGTGGCATTCCAGAGTCTGATTAACCAGCTTGTTACCTCTCAACACGTAAAAATACAGTAAAATATTCATTCCCAGCAACACCTACAAAAGAACACAGCAATTCCTTTCATCTGAAATACACATCTATCTACACACACACACACACACATATATATACAAATTCCCTGATATGACCCTCTGCCTTTATCAGCATCTCCAAGTCACTGAGTTTAAATGAATTCACAATCTTAACTGTACTGCTTTGAAAAACACGAGGCAGGTATAGTGAACAATGTGAAAACATCCAGCTTGGAGATGCAGCTGAGGCAAAGGGGAAAAGAGTTCCAGCAGCACATGCAAAAACAAAGCTGGGTAATCAATAACAAGGTGCTCCAGAGAGAAAAAAATGAATCCTTTTTATTTTCTCTACTAATGAACAGCCTCACTGTTTCTCTCCTGGCCTCGGGGTGAAGAGTGTGCTGATGTTACCCTTTGGTCAGCAGGAATCACTGCTGAGCAATGTCAAACAACTTCCTGCAAAGGGTAGATCCTGCTGGGAAAGCAGTGGATTAGAAGGGGTATTACTAAAGACAAATCTTTAAAACCCCTGATAGAAGCTGGGCTTTCGGATTTTTGTTTTTTGCAGTGAAACAAACTCAGCCCACTGGTGTCTTGGCCAAATCTACAGCTTTAATGACTCAACACTACATGGTTTCTTTAGAAGTAACTATGAACTTCTGGGTAAAATGAAAGTTTTCTTTCCCTCTATCTTGGTAATTTCAGAAAATACAAGAAATAGAATCAAGAAACCCCAACATTGCCTGGACAAGAAGTGAAGTACTGGAAAAAACTCTGCACACATTACACCATCCTAAGTGTGTTTTAAATGCAAGAAGCTGTGTTGCCCTGAAGAGAGAAAATAAGAATAGGAAGGGGGGAGAAGTGAATTGTTTACATCTTCAAGCAGCTATAAAAAATACAAAGGTGAAATGTTCATCAGTGAAGGTATTCAGCCTCTTTTTACTACAAAAAGGGATTATCTTTGAGTCTCTCTGTAGACAATCAATTCACAGCTTGTTTTTCATAGGCAGATACCACCTTCAAGTTCTTATTGGCACTACTGGTACTTACATTACACTCCAAAAACCAGGTCAACTCCTCACAACAGGTTACTTGACACCAAAAAACTCTTATGCACTTGCCTCCATTTTACACAAGTTTTTTGCAGACCTCCCTCATGATTTGGAGCATAACTTCCACTTCAGAAGGGGCCTTGCACAGAAAAACCACAAATACCAATGACCAGAGAGCATTTAGAGCCAGGGCCTATTCCCTCTTAAGCTGGGCTGCTGAGAACAGATGTCTGGATAGATCTTGGTTGATAAACCCCTGTAAGACAGGGAATGACATGATTTTTGCTGTCTCACCACGAGAGGATCACTGTTTTATGAACTAGAGAGACTTGTGGTACTTGTGGTACAACACCCAGGGACTTGAGCTCTCTTACCATCTCCAGCACAAACCTATGGTATGACCTTCCACTCATCTCTTCCCTCCATAATCCCCTTCTCCAAACCAGATATTTGTTTTTATTTTTGTTTTCAAACAAAGTTCTTGGGCCATAGGTTGAGGCTCAGACAGGCAGGATGCCCTGCAGTGCATTACAGCACTTCTTGGCTCTACGGATGTGCCTCTTCAATTGCAATCATTAATAAAGCAGAATCAACAGTTTGCTGCAAGCATTTCTGGTGAGAGAGAACAAAGTATTTTTATCATCTCAAATGAGAACAGATACCTTGAAGTACTCCAAATAACCCAAGCTCCTATGTCAGGACATGCCACATATTTCAGTAGCATATTTTCCAGCTCATTGTGTCTGCTGATCTCTAGGTGGGGACAGCATCTTGTTGCTGGAGCCCCCCATGCTCCCAAATATCCACAGCACCTGGCTTGGAACAGAGATGAGATTCTTGGCAAACATCAAGCTGGAGCAAAAATATCCCCTCAAGAGCTGATTCAGAGTGCCTACACTTTGCATTAAAAGCAGCCCAGGAAATCCTATTATTTTCCTCTTAGGAGAAACACTGGGCATCAGAAAGATGAAGGGTGACAACTGCTTCATCTGAAGCCAGTAAACCAGCCAGAAAATGGCCAAGCATAATGTGGTTCAAGACACAGGCTCTTCTGCAGAGAGACCTCAGTTGTTCCTGTCCCATTCCCTGCCCTGACTTCCAGCCAGCCAGCTGGGAGTAAGGATCTGCAGCCACTGAGGGCAACACCAGCACCTGTGGTAAAAATTAGGCTGCTTGGCTGCTTACTCTGTGAAATCAGAGGCTTTCCAAGAGATTCATGCACTGTGTCCTGAATGTTGAAATAAACTCTGCCAACACTTTCTTCTGAGATTACTATCTGGGCATCACTAATTTCTTGCAAAATATGCCTGTGTTATCCCATTATCTCAGAAGAGCAGGTGCTTTCTTTTATGTCCCCAAGCAGATGCACATTTCACTGTTCTCTGAGCACTCTGAGGCAACTTTTCTTGAGTGTTTGACAGAACATGGTGACAGCTGCTGAAACCAAGATGCCTGATGTGCCTTTTCCACCTGACTTTTGCAGGGATGAAGCAGTTCATCTTTTGGGCTGTGCAGGCCCTTGCAGGAGGCACCCCAGTGCAGTGCTCTCACCCCAGCCACTCCAGTGTTTTGTTCTCCTTTCTTTCAATGAAAGAGAATACTGTGCCTATGCCATCTGTTAAGCACGTACATTGCAATATGCCCTGCAGTACAGAACAGAGCCTTCCAGATTCAATGTGAAGAAAAGTGGCTGTAAGGAGAGAGAAAACTCCAGGTGCTGGAGCTGTTACAGGTGAGCCTAAGCATTTGCTTCCCCGAGGCAGCAACCTGTCAGGATTAATCGTGTCAGCCCAGGAATGTGCCTTGGTAGACACCGCACCCCATTCCAGGAACCCAAAAATACCAAAGGAGATGCTCAGCACCACACATGAAAGCATCTCCTTTCTTCAGGCCGTGATTGTGGGGGAGTGACAGCCTGGCTAGCATCAATCCTGTCTTGTGCTGGGCTTTTTTTAAGGGGGTTCCTTGGGGAGAACAAGATATGAAGTGAGCATGGGCGTTTACTGCCTTTCTCCTATGGACACCTCCAAGGGAACCCTTATTTGTTCCTCTGTCCTGGATCCACCTGTGATGCTGCTTTTTTATTTCAGCTTAAAGGAGGTGCTCTCTCTGTCTGTATTGTCCCCAAATCAACCCTAAGGTATGGAAGTCCTTGGGAGCCAGAGCAATCATCTTTGATGGCCTCTAAATCCTTTTGATACTGCACCTCAGAGGTAAAGCTGTAGGACATATAGGCTTCTTCTGAATGATGCTGCCCAAGCACTGTGCAGAAAGAGACACCAAAAAATGGCGTTTTCAGTACTGCAGTTTTACCAAAAAGGTTGCCCCCGGCCTGTCAGAAAAATGCAAACATGGTGATGAACACTCAGTGAAAGAGATTCATTCCCAGGTTTCTTTTCCTCCTATTCCTTTGCCACGCCACTAGAAAAAACAAACATCTTCCTGCCTTAAAGTCCCCCCTCTAACTCAGTCTCCCTGACTCTACCAGGTTTTGGTTCAGGAGCTGAAATGTTCTAGGCACATTCATTCTTTTCCATTAGGAAAAAATGCCCATGCACAGGCACTGTTTCATAGTAGATGTTCAGTTGGGAGACAGCAGGTAGCCAGTGCAAGATTAGGAAAGATAAAGCTCAGGTAAGCTATGTAAGCCATCTCATGTCCCCAGCACTCATCCAGAGGGACAGCTGAGCCTGCTGTCCCATGGGGTGCTGGGAGTCCTGCTGCCTCCCATGTGCCCGAGGATGCCCCAGAGGTCAGAGCTCTCCCACAGTGCTGAGCCCATGGCCAAGGCCACCAACTGAGCCACTCACCACAATTTCAGGGCAGAGCCCTGGCCTGGAGAGTCACCACAAGAAAGAGTGCTCCCAGGCAATTAGGGATCTCTGGATCAAAAGCAATACATTTGAAGTCCTAGCTCAAATTCCTGGCCCTGGGGAGCAGGCAGTGCTGATGCCAGGGGCAGCAGGAGGCAGGCAGCTCACAGAGCACGGCCCACGACTGCTGGAACAACTCTGCTCACTCCACAAGTGCTCCCGTCCACAAGCTCCGAAACAAAGGAGTTTATTTCCAAACACAGCAGCATTTCCACATTTTAAGGCATAACCAGTCCTTTATTCCCTGTTTCTACATAAACAGTACCTTTTAGACAGCACCTCACCAAAGCATGCGAAGCGTCCAAGAAGCGCCCACAGCCAAGAGCAGACGTAGCAGGACACTGCAAGTGTGGGGCAGTGCTTTGGGGACAACACCTTTGGGGACACAGGCACTGTGGCCCAGATAACCCTTGCTTGGGTCTGGTGGCAATCATTTTCTGAATCTCGCAGAAGACATCTTTTGCTGCACAGGCCACCAAATTTAGATACTTTGAAATTTCAGGTTATCAGAGCTTGGTTCATGTTCTCATCAACTGAGAACATGCCACCAAAATTCAGATTTAGGTCTGGATTTTGCAGTCCAGGTTTAAAGCCATCAGGATAGAACAGAGCTCTGCCTGCTGGGCTTACTCCACAACCTCCTGATCAGCTTCCTTCAGCATTCACAGTATATATGAATGTAAATAAAAATATTTATATATGCTTCTCTCCAATAGTGCATTTAGGGGCTGCAGCTCTAGGTACTGAGGGGTTATATAACTCAGTTCCTCTGACAAAGACACATTTGGTTGAACTTTAAACAAGGGACCTTTAGAAATCTGCAAAATTTTAACCATCACTGTGTAACAGCTTCTAGGACGTTTCCCACCTTGTAACATTTAAAACAATGATTCATCTTCATAAGAAATATGTAACTGTCTGAAACTAACTCTCAAATAATGTTAATTACCTGCACAGTCTGTGTTTCTGTATATGCAGTTTCCAGCTACCAAGACTGGGCATTATGAAAGCTTTTACATGACATCAGCTTTCCTATGACCAGCCAGGTATAAACCACAAAATTTTTAATCTGCATTTGATTGTCACAGCTTAAAAAACACGGATTTTATGAGAACTACAAATCATTTTTAGACTGTGCAGTGTGGACTACAAGCCAAGGTTTTTTGTTTTGGCTTGTTGATCTTTCCTGAAAACTTGAAACAATTCTGAAAGGACAGATTTCCTGGCTCACAGCTAAAGGTCAGCAGTCACACAGGGACTGCTTGCTAAGTGCACCAAAAGGAAAGATTGGCGCAACATTGCAGTATTATTAAAAAGTGATTTAAGTGGGGAAAAAGGGAGAAAACAGAGTGACAGACAAGGATTAGACTTTCAACAATTGAGCTTTCACAATGATTAGAAAAACAGCCTTGTTCCTTGCAGCTTGCAGCCCCTCACTGTCACTCCAAGCACCGCTTGCTCTTGTTCCCTCTTTCTGTCCCTCTGCAGCGTCCCCGACTGCACGGCCTTGGAAAGGGACTGCTCTGACCACGCACCACAAATCACCTCTAGAGCCTTTCCTGCACAGCCCAGAAGTCATTCCAGAGTCATTGCTGCAAGAGATGATGGAAGTACAAGTTTAATTTGTACTGGGAAGGACAGGAGTTCAGAATTCCCATGTCTGTGAGCAACGCTGACATGCAGTTGTGTGATATGCAAAAAAAAAGTTCATTTTCCACAGGAATCTCCCCCAGCATTGTTTGTAACTTGCTCTCAGCACAACTGAAGAGCCAAAGTCCTGTTCTGCAGCTGTCAGAGAGGGCCCAGCCAGCTCACATCTGTATCCTGACCCACTCTGTGCACAAAGCTCCTTGTCAATGTATTTAATTTTGTAATAATAGATAGTGAAACTTCCCCATTCACTAACAAGATATCAGTTTGAAAAGAGGCACATTCTGCAATCAAAGTTGGAAGCACCTTTAAAACAGTATTTAGTACTAGTCTTAACAGAGGCTGTACCCCAGCTCCCTTTAAGACCCCCAGCTTTTTATTTTTATTATTCATGTTTTTTCTTTCTAAGTATAGGCTATATACAATTTTTCAGGCAAATAAATGCCAAAACCAACCTAGCAGCCCCTAGTAGGTCTCTGCTACAGGCTGTGCTCCCAGAAAAGCACATTTCCCTCCCTGTCTGTCCAAGAGCCCTGGGCCATCAGAATTAACAAAGAATTTGTGCCTTTAATCCTGCTAATGAATACCTCTACTCTGATCACAACATCCTCCCTAGCACTGACTTATCAAAAGCATATGCTCCCATCACTCATGGTCTATGCTTCTGGCTCTTTTTCTTTTTTTTTTTTTAATTAAAATCAATCAGAGAGCAAAATGCTACCTTTTCAGTTAAAAGGTTAACAGCAAGCCTATGACCACACGTATAGCTTGCAACTGATGTCCCCAAATTCTGCTAACTACAGTAACATAAAGCTAAACAACAAATGTGCTGGTAAGCAGCTAAGCAGTACTGTAGGCTGTTTAAATTTAGCCCTGGCAGATCCTGGAGGAAGGGCACCTCAGAAGCCATGAGTCCTCTGCTGTGCAGAGCGAGCACTCAGACCATCGGATCCTATTCCACACACCTCACTTCTGAGTATGTGGCCACATCTGTCATCTGTACCTCACGTGCATTTTCCCTAAAGGTACTGTGTATGAGATAAAGGACACTCAGCTCTTGGCCACAAAATGTTTGCCTCAAAAGCAGCCAGGGAGACTGAAACAACAGACTCTGTAATTCCTTGCAACAACACAAAGCTGCAGCTCAGAGCAGAGGCACGCTGACAATTTAGGGCTTTACAGACCACAACCTGCAAGGATGAATTATTCTCCAAAGCAAAACGTTGACCACAAGCATGGAGAACATTACTTCAGAGGAAGATTCCTGTAGCCTTGCTATTTTCTATCTGGATTTTGGGGAATTTACAAGTAGAGATTATTGCATGATCAGCAGTGAGATTACAGGTGCAAGATTTGCTGTGATGAATCCAAAAATAAGATGGTTCCAGGCCTAAAGTTCAGTGTGCCACACCTGCTAGCAGAAAATATATGAATAATGTGATCTCCAGGCTACAAATACTTTGAGAAAGGGTTGGACATCCCCATCCAGTGGAGCCCCTCTACATCCTCCGAAGGCCTAATGAAATCACTAATCTGAAGACAAACTGTGCATCAATAGCTCTGCAACCCCAAAAGCTGCACTCCAAGCTGCTGCTGAGGAAGTCCAACAAACACAAGGCACCAGGTGCCAGCAAGACTAGAACTCACCAATTTGACACAAAAAAGCTCCTTTGCTGAACAGCTCTAAGCAGCACTACCTGCAAAAAGTCCTGCTAACTGTGAGGTTAATAACATTTACTGGAAGCTAGGGCAGTTTCTGTGGCATTTTTTCAGGAGCTGAGCAACAATCCCATTGCTCCATCACCAGAACTCCCTCAATTTCAAACCATTTATACAGTAGCTAAAGAAAAAATAATAGTACTATTTAAAGGTAAAGCCATGCTTGAAACTGAGACACAATATGATGATTTTTTTAAATCGTGTCTTGCATAAATTATAAACTCTCTATTGATTGCAAGGGTAGTTAAGCAAACTAAAAGGGTATAATGGGAGCAGGAGACATCTTCCTGGCCTGTGGGCTCAAGTGAGGTTGTTCCCACTACAGAACACCAATGATCTGTGCATTATGGTCTGTTAAAGTAATACGTGGCTTATTGAACACTTACTTTGTTTGATTCTTAAAAGAAACTTGGGTATGCACCACAGAAAAAAAGCTCTATACTTGTAAAATTCTGGGGAATGAAACCAAAATAAAATAAAATAAAATACTGGGGAATAAAAACTAATAGTTCTAACTGACATCTCGACACAAGCATCCCCCTTTTATATGCTTGGTTTTGCTTACTATTACTGTTATTGCTGTTATTATTATTAATATTATTAATCCACCAAAACATCACACTTGGACTAAATCAGTTCTTCAATAGGAAATTTCTACATGTTGTATAATCCTCAAAGCTTCCATCAAATTTTCCACTCTCTTACATGACAGATGCAGAACTCTGCTCTTTTGAGTGGCTGTGGTGGAAATAAGGAGCAGATACAGCAGCAGTGCTGTGACAGGGAGTGGAGCGAGAGGGTGCCAAGAACAAACCCCTGTGAAGGGCTGGATTTCAGAGGGTGGGGATTGTGCTCAGCAGCAGCTACCTCAGGTCCCATTCAGACATCAGTCTGAGCAACCACCATTGTCAGGCTCTTTTAAAAATCCTGATTGCCACCTTTTAAGGCGGGTGAAAATCAATTAATTTTGAGCTTATAAAGGAATGCCTTTGCTGTGGCCAACCTTGGCCACACACACAATGCCTTTTGCAGAGATGCACTGCCTTTTCTTCCTATTTAGTGTAAAAGCACTTCATCTTGGTTATAAGCCTGAAGGTCAGGCTTATTTCTTTAGATCTATTATTTACTACTCGAATTTCTAGTTCCACCTTTCTGGCTATTACAGCTTCTTTCCCTGACTCCTTTTCACGGTAACTCCATATGATGACTGTTGATAAAGTTAGGAGGGCCATGATTCTAAACATCTGACCTTCTTCAAAATCTGATAATGGATAGAGTCTCTGAATCACAGGTCATCTCAATTTTGCCAGTAAACCATTTATTTCCAGTGGCCTTCAGACCTCAGGCTTACTGTGCACTGCAAAATGGATTTTTCAGGGAACAATAAAAGTAAGAGAGCCATCCTTAGCCTTTGCTTAGCATGTTAGGAGGGATACTGGACTTTGGGGAGAATATTTGTCCACAACATCTTATGCACCACAGTCTTTAAGAGCTCCCCTGCTCCGTAACATTTCCTGATGTTTGTGTGAAGCTGACAGCTAGAAGCATCCAATACGAACTAATCTCCTTTTCACTTGCAATCGACTTGGGAAGGGCAAGAAAAATCCATGTCTCCTTAAACTCTCCCCACCTACTGAGGCCTATCCAGTCACCTTTACCATACTGTTCAACTTACAGTTCAAGGCACAGTGCCAGGTGTTACAGCACTGCCTCAAATGCTCCTCTGCTGTGGTACGAGCTGATTACAGCACGCCAGTCAAAGCTGTGTTGGTGCCAAGGCACACCAGTGTCTGCCAGCCTCCTCCAGTGGCTGCTCTGAAATGGAGATCTCAAAATGCCTTGGTCTTACAGAAACACTGCCAGAGGTACAATTCCTCCAATTCTAGCAAGTCAATGCTTCACGCAAACTGTTGAGTGAGACGCAGAGAAAAGCGTGTCAAACACCAGCTCCTGGCTCCTGGAAAACTGAGCAGTGACTGGATCCTGAGCAGAGGGAACCAGGCAGGTTTTACTTACTGTCAAAGCTTCTGTGCTGTGCTGTTAGGGTGGCCTGCACAGAGCGACCAGCCTCTTTCATCATGGCTTCAAATTCACTTCGGCTTTTGTTGGCAAAGTTCTCCTCCATCTCGCTGGTGCAGCAGGTGTAGCCTTGTGGGCAGATCCGCAGGTGCTCCCCTAAAATGAGAGAAAATGCAGCTTAATGGTCAGGTCTGGAAAAGGGAGGATTTCATGCCTGACAATCCCAGCTTAAAAATATCTCAGTTTCCTGGTAGCCTGGATCACATCAGGTCTTTTCTGTCAAATTTACCACCTAACTTGAGTTCTTCTGCTTCAATACAGTGCTTAGTGTCAATGCAGGCACAAAGTTTCTCACTGTCAACTGCGAGGGAAGAAAAAGCAAAGGAGAGAAAATTCATATATGGAGCAAGGAGAAGGGAAATACAAGTGTCTCCTGCTCAAAGTTTGTCCTAGAATCCATCTCTAGAATCCCAGAAGACATGGAAGTCTGATTAAATGACAGTTTTACTCATTAGACTTAACATGTATATTAGCACAACTGTTTGAAACTGCTTTGTCAAGAAAAAAAGAAGCAATTCCAAAGTGCTCCCCGCCCTAACAAATTTATCCTGAGGAGGCCTTTCCTTGACTAGAGAGTCGAGGCCAGTGAGAAGTTGTCAACAGAGATGTGCTGAATGTCAGTGGAATCTGGGGGGCTAATTCCCCTTCATATGTATGGAAATTTTCAGTGAAAAATTTATCTCCCAGAAAGAGGCAAGACTACTTCAAAAAAGGTTGCTATCACAATCACTGATTGAATATACCCTTTGCTATAAGGAAGAACAGGAAAGGTAAGAGGACTCAGCAGTCAAATTGAAAAATTCTCCAGTAAGGAGCTCCTCCTGCTCTCTGCAATTTCTTTACTGTGGAGAAGTAAGTGCTCACATAGGCAGTCAGCAACATTTTAAAAATAATTTCTCATGTTCTTACAAGTCTTTACAAAGACACATCCACCTGCAAACACATTCTGTTTCTCCTTACCCAAGCAATAAGAATTCATTTGAATGAAATAAAACATTTATTAAAAAAAATAAAGTAAAACACCCCTCTTGTTCCAAGCATGTTCTGAGATAAACCAATTATCAAGCAGTTACCATGTTTAAGATAATTTGATTGGGATTGCCAATGATTTTGCAGTCACTTTTACAGGACTGCTGTCTTAACATCATAGTTGAGCCTAAACATCTTTAAAATTGTATTTATCTTGTATGTCTCAACAGCTTCAAATCCTGAACCTGCACAGTCTCCAGAGTTTCCCATTAAAGTCCTTAGCTATTTCCAGTGTAAAGCTCTTAGCAAATGGGTGGTAAAGGGTCTTTGAAACTGGGCGTGTGTCCCACCCTTGTGAAAGTTATCTCACTGGCAGCCCAAGAGCAACTGGAGTGTTCTGTAGTTGATGTATTTTAGGCAGAAGCCATTCAGGATGAGTTTGCATTTTGCTGGTCCTTGGATTCCTGCTCACAGATGAGTTTTCCAAGGGCAGGCTCATCCCTACCCTTGAGCAACCTCTGCAGGGTGTGGGGTGAGGCTGCCCTTGAACGCAGGTTACCACTGCCAGTCTTCCTGTCTACGTGATGGGAATTGCTGCTCACCAGCCTCTGTAGGAGACTGACTCCCATCTTCAGCCTCATGTTGTGAGAGGAGTGTCAGGGTTGTGTGTCCTGGGGACTGCCCGTCTCCCATGGGGACCCACTCTCTGTCCCCATGACAGCCCAGGCACCATTACCAAAGCAGCAGGAAAAGCAGCAACTTGCTTCAATATAAAAACTCAGAGTCAAATATAAATATCATGTGGCTCCATGCCTGCTGCACCAAATGCAAGCTCAGTTCCAGGCCTTGCCTGAGCCTCTCCTTCCCTCACGAACTGGATTGTTCCGAGTCATTCCCTGGGCTCCTTTCTGTAGAGCTGTGTTTATCTGTACAGCGTCAGGGCTGCTGACATGCGACAGACAGGCAGGAAAAGGGAGCTGTAATTTTTTGACAAGACATGGCTTTGATTCCTGTCATGAAAAATTAAAAACTTTTTTCTTGTCTGGCCTTTTCCATCCCATTTCTGCTGCTGCAGGATTTCTGGCAAGGATGGAAGTTTTGTGGACAGCAGCTGTACTGTGGTTCACATCCTTCCACGTGACCCTTGATGCCTTCAGGACAAAGCAAGGCCTTTACAGGGCCTGGCCTCTCTGAAAAGCCAATCAACAAAGAAATGGATCCCAAGGGATCCCTGCAGTTCCCAGATTTGCCTTTACCACCTCAGTTGATGGTGAATTTTGCTGGTGAGGTCCTGGTCATGCTCAGAGGCCTTGCACTCAACGCGACGAGCACTCCGGCCATTTCCTCTGGGTGCCATTACCCACTGGGGCTGGCAGGCCCAGGCCTCCCACAGCCCTTTACAAACGCTCTGTTTTGGGACACTGAGTCAAACCAGTGGGAACTTTGGGCACCTCCAATCTCATGGTTTCATGGGTTCAGGCAGGAGGTCGGCCTGAAACTAGGAGAGCGAACATGGATGTGCCTGCAAGGAGACACCAAGGTGTTCACCGAAGGTGCCCTTCAGGCACAGCTCCAGACACCGAGGGGCTGTCTGAATCCCGTGGGGATTGCCCCCAGGAGGAGGGGAGGGCAGGAGGAGCGCTGTGCCTGCGCTCCCTGAGGAGCAGCAGCGGTGAGAGGGGTGCTCATTAAACTGGGACATGTCCAGACAAACGCTCGGCGCTCCCAGCCCGGGCGAGGCACAGCGTGTTCGAGCAGGATGGCTCCAAGCACAGCCTCCACTCCGCCGAGGAGAAGGGGACAGGGGAAAAACAGGCAGAAAGCAGGGGAAAGTCACAGCCAGAGCTAAAACTGGTTCATTTTACACAGCTTTGTGAATTGAATGTGGAATTGTTTCCATTCTTGCACTCAGAGCAGTTTCAATCCCTTTTGAAGGAAGCAGCATTTATCTTAGCATTCTGCAGGCGTTTGTAAAGTACTCAGCAGGTGTTTGTGTGGTGCTCAGCACCACCACACTCTATCCCAGCGGGAAGCAAAGTTTTCATCATTTATCTCTGTAACTCAAACTCAGCACACACAGAATAGTCTTACAGCACTGTGAATATGCTTTGCTTTCTTTTCTTTTTCACCTGACCCACCCTGGAAACATTCACTATTATTATTTAACCTTTTTCCATTGATTCCAAAATAAATGTGCTCCAGACCATATTTTGGTTCTCCTTATATTTCAAAGTCTCTTTGTTTGCCAACTTGTCTTTGTCCTGTTGCTGAAGCTTGCACTATAAATATCTCTGGGTTCAGTTGGCAGGAGACATCTGCAGACACCTACGGAGAGCCAGAGGTGTTTTACGAGGAGTGAATCTGCACGATTCACAAGTGTTCTCTGCCCACTGCTGTGCCACACAAGTTCTCCCTGTGTACAGCTGACCTGCTGCTCACCACTTGCTGGACAGCACGTGCTCCCACCCCTGGCAAAGCTTTGCAGAAAGCAGAAAGGCAGCAAAGGGAGGGCTGCTCAAATCTCCTTGAAGGTGACAGATATGCTTCCAGCGACCAAGGCCAGCTCTGGGTCATGCCCAAAGAACCCTGGATTTAAGACACATTTGTAAGTAAGACAAGAGGCACTTTGAGATGCTCTGAAAACAATCAGCTTGCCCAAGCCTTTCACAGTCACGATGTGAAGCTCAATCTGGCTCTCTCTGGAAGAGCCATCTCTTCTGCAAAAGCTGCTGAAGCTGGGGTGGGATGTAACCCACCAACTGCATGGTCCCTTGGAAATGGAAACAGGGTAGAGCAGGCACGAAAACAGCATCAAGCAAGTATCTCATTTATGGTTAACTGCCCTGGAATGGAAAGGAAAAGCAGGAGGCTGATGACAAGAGACTATCCCACTGCATAGCTACAGGTTTGGATTGTCCTTGAAACACTCTCTCAAGGTGGCTGGGTTAGCAGATCACTTTGTCTATCAAATTCATGACCGCACTTCGGAGCGCTGAATATTAAATCACTTGACCGCTTTCCACTCAGGGATGGAGTTAGGCCCAGGGTCCCTGCAGGGGAATAGCCCTGCCCACAGCCACCACTGCCAGCAGCTGGGACAGGGCCCAGCTCCCTGCTTCTCCCACCATGTGGAGGCTCACTGCCCTGGCCCATCCAGGCTCCCTGGGCTGTGCCACAGGCTGTGCTCGAACACACGGGAGCTCAGCTGGCTGTGCCCAGGAAAGCTCTCCAGCTGTTCACTGCTCCTGCCTTCCACCCCACCAGGAGCCTATGGAAACAAGACAGAAGGGCAGTCCCAGGGGTGTAAAATGCAATACTGAGAGAAGAGTCCTTGGCTCCTTTAACCATGTAAATAGTGCTATTTCTATCCCTCTCACAGGATGTTGGAGATTGAATTAATTACAGTGTTTGCAGAAGGTTTGGGGTTATGTGGCTATGTCAGAGTATCTAAATGCAAATTATTACAAAATCATTCCTCCCAGAGGTTAATTTATATCGGGCTGTGATAAATCCATCATAATTCTTCCCTCATATTTGTAACCCTCCTCCCACTCGCTCTCCAAACTGTTCCAACAGCTCATTTCATGCTCCTAGCCTCAGTCCAGCCCCTCATGCCAGGAACAACTCCAGCTCAAGCTCACTCTTGGGGGGTTTCTGGGTGGACATGTCTCAGGCAATCAGGCTTGCTGAAGTGCAAGGCAATGCCAGGCATGGCAGGGATGCCAGGACACAGCCCCTGGCCAGGTGCAGCCAGAGAGCCTGAGAGCACCTGGCAAATCCCTTTCTTTCTGCCTCTCCTACTGTCCCTGGTAGGCACTGCTGTTCTGTTGGCCTCTCCCTCTTCACACCTAAACCCCATCCAGACTAATGAGCATCACAGCTAGGAACTGACGACAAAAAAGTGTAGTTTAGAATATGTTTTTGTTTTTTTTTTTTTTAAACCATAGGGTCTACAGCTGATGCAAAATGAGCCTGGAGGTGGTACAGATGTTAAAAATATCTTGCAAAGAGGTAGTGCAATGAAAGTAAATCCCTTTCTTTCTGCCTCCCAGCTTTTCCGACTTCAGGTGTTCCTGTCCTCATTTGTCTTCAAATACAGATCTTTACAGAGAACACAATGTGGCACGTGCTCATAAGTGGCTCACAGCACAGCCAGCACTAGTACCATGATGCTACCCTGAATCTCAGTCTTGACAGGTAACTCCTAAGGGGAAACAGGGGTACCCAAAAACCATTTGAACTAGGAGATAGACCTGGCTGACCAGGCTAGGAAGAGCTCTTCATGCCCTTTTCACTGAGAACCATCCGCTGGCAACCTCTGCCAAACACCTACAGCCCATAACACATCTGTAAGGTGTCCAGCTTGTCTCTGTTGTAGCTGCTACCATCAAACCAGAGACCAGACTGCTCTATTAAGCAGAGTGAAAATCAGATATTTTCCCATGTTGCAAACGCAGATGTTATCTGTGCAGCCTATTTCTTTGATTTGCAGTCAGCTGTTGGCAAAATACAGTATCTTCTATTTTCTGATTGTGTTTTAAGAGTATCATCATTTTGGCTTCAGTTTGCACATAATGTCAGGAGAGTCACAGCAGGCCTGAATATCAAGTATAGTACAGCAAACTGTGATCAAAATGCACTGAACCATGTTCTCCCTCATCTCAGTGATACTGCAGGCTGAGGACAGGCAAGGTGGGGCAGGGCTCTGGTCTGCCCCAGAAAGCAGGGACAGAATATGGTCACGAGGAAGAGCTGTGCTCAAATGAAGTCCTTATTTTCCTGCACTTCCTAGGAAGATGCACTCTCAGCATGATAAGCAGAGGTGGCAGGGTGCAGCTGGAAACCAGCCCTGCCATGGACTCAGGGACATCTTGGATGAGCTGGCCTGGGAGCTAATGCAGCAAGGAGAGAGGAGAGCCACGGGGAAGCTGTCTGCTTCACCAGCACCCTGCAGGAACCACTCATGGACCTCAGTTCCTGCTATGTGGCAAGATCCAGGCTTATCTCAGCCAGCCCAAGGCCACCACAGAGCAGTGTCACAGCTGACACAGGAGCAGCACTGCACAAGAGGTAGGGACTCTGTCACTGCTGTGTCCGTGCTGGGACCCCACACACATCCCTGCTGCCTCAGTCAGGAGAGAGGGGCTTGTCTCTGGCACAATCAATCCTTCCTATCTCTTTGCTGCTGCTGCGTGAGTGGCTGGTTATCTCAAGGGACTGATAACAAGGGCATGAAGTCTTTTCAAGCTGCACACCACAGGTCTGGATTTGTCCCATGTCAGCAGCTTTTGTAATGCCTTGCCATCTGAAGGCTGATCAAATAGCTTGTGCTATCTGAGATGAACTAATGTTTTCGTTCCAGATAAAGAAAACAAGCACTGTGTTCCACATCAGTGATAAAAACAACACATTGGGAAAAAATAGCTAGAGAATATGCTTACTCTGATAAAGCAATGCACATGTTTAAGATGGGACAATAGCAAAACATTAAATGCTTGTTCCCACAGCTCATCATTCAGAACAGGATTATACCAACAGGAGTGAACAACCAAGAGCAGATAATCCATAAGATTTGTTCTTTCCACTCTTATCTTTCCACTCTTACTAGGATTTAATAAACTATCAAAATACTGTTAACCAAATAAGACAACTTAATCTGGCTACTGCATGGAGTTGGCTCCCTACCAGGTTAGTGCTGTGTTCTAATTGCATTACAGTGAAAACCTGACACAGTGAATAAATACAGGTACTTCTGAGAAATGTCTGGCACCTTGAGCAGAAACCCACTGATGGGTGGGAGGACTTTGGGGCTGCCCCATTAGTACTGACACGGGCTGCTCAAACCAGGAGCCTGCCAGGAGCATGCGGAGGAGGCTGAACAGCAATTTCCTCTGTATTTGCTCTGTTCGTGTGTCAAAATACTCCAGGCTCCCAGGCTGTCAGCTCAGTGTCAAGCTCACACACACTGGAAGTGTGGTATCAATTTGTTTAATCCTAGACCCTGATGTCAGAGGAATTTATACGGCAGGCAAACATGGGCAAAAAAAGTTAATTAAGAGAGGAGAAAGAGCCCCCTCCGTGTCCTGGAAAAATACTAAGTACAGATTAGATAAGAGTGCCTTCAGAAATGCCAGTCTGCAAATCCTAATGTCATCTGTGTATGTTACAGTGGCAAACTGCCCAGAGGAAAGGAACAGAGAAAATGTCACAAGTGCTGACAACAGACTTGATTCTTAGTGAAAAGCTCTGCATGAAAGCACTTCACCCACGCTTTGCTCCTTTGGGTTTTGGGAGTGTCTTTCTGAATGAAACAGAATATCCCTCTCCATCACTCTGCTCCCCCAGTTTCTCTCAGGACCTGCCTTTAGCTCCATGGGCCTGACTGTGCCTCTGAGCTGTGCACACACAGCAGGAATTGGCACAGGGGGAAACGATCCAAGCCTGTATTTAAGGACAGAGTAGGAAATGCTTTATAATTTGCAGTAGAAAATATCTTTTTCAGCAGCTGAGAGAGGAATGAAAGAACAAGGGCCAAATCCACATGTACCACAAGCGGTGAAAGACCTCCAGCTAGCAGAACTGACTGAACACACTGAATCCAACACTCCCCAGATCCTTCTGTGGGCACTGGGCACACAGGGAGGGTGCTTCTGAGCAGGACTGCTACAGGAGATGATCTGTTATGAAAGGTTCCAACTGGGAGTTAGGACATGGTCTACAATTAACACTCTCCAAGTAAATCAGTCCTGAATGAAGTCTTCAGTTCAAACGAGATCAGTTGCAAGAATCATGGAGAAACACACAGGGAGTGCACTGTTACACTCATTCCTCTCCCCTTCCCCGAAAAACAGAAAACTTTTAAAACGCATCTTAGACAAGGGAAGAATTATCTTGTCTCTTCACATAACACTTGTGGGGATGTATTGAAGTTGTGTGTCACAATCCATCATGATCTACCTCTTTCAGAATCGTCCTGAGCACATCAGCTTCTCACCAGATGTTTGGTTCTTGTTTTTTCTTCTTGGAACAAAGGGTCTTTTTATCCTCAGTTTGCTGCAATCTAAAATAAGATCAAACTGGAAACCTATCACTCTTCTCAGATGCAGCTTCACTGAAGGCTTCATAACAACATAAATATGTTATTACATAAGAGGCAAAGCAATTCATTAAGCAGAATCTTTTTTACTAGCTTCTTCTCAGAAGAATATCTACTGGAGAAACTGTCAGCTCTTCCTCACACCCTGGCAAGTAGGATCAGACTGCAAAAGGAATCTGGGTAGTAAACTAAGGATTAAAGATGTAGGTCACACTAGGAAATTTAGGAGCTGAAGACCTTTGGTTTATTCTCCATTAAAAACCCCCAACTTTGGGACAATGATTCATATAATCCATGTCAGAAACTTGAGGAATGGACAAAACCAAAAAGCTTTTCCAGCTCACCTGCTGAAGCTCTGCAAGGAAAATAGTGGCACTGCACTTGGGACTGGTTTGAGATAGAGACTAAAGATGCTTAGCAAGCTTGTAAAACTACTGCTCAAGGATGGAGAGCACTCATGGCTGGTCCCAGTCATCTCAGTGCAAAGAACAAACCTGTATTAACCTCTCATGGAGAAGGCAGCAATTAGAGAAGGTTTCCTTTCAACCTCAGCAAAACTCCAGCAGTTGATGCTGGTGTGAAACCCATGAAAATCATCTTTCTGGGTTTCCTGTGCATGCTCAACCCTGGGCTCCTGGAAGGCACTCCTTGTTCCTTATCCCTCTGCCACCCTTGCAGCACCCTGGGATGTGCAGGATGTACCACACCAGAGAAGGCTGGGAAGGTTGCACAGGGCACTGCTGCCCACCTTGATGAGCCCCTCTCCTGGCTGCCAGCTCACCCAGGTGAGGTGCTCTGTGCACACAAGGAGGGTCTTGCTCTCTAGCAACAAAAATCTACCAAGGGAAAATCAAGAAGCTAAAAAAACCCTCAATCACTCTGTCTGCTGGTAAGAATGAAAATGACTCCTGAATTTGCAAAAAGTCTTATTTTTAAATAGTTATCAAACAAAGTTTTTGGACCTGAATCTGATTCTGAGAGTTTGCAAAACCAAAATGTCTATGCCTAAAAATTTAAGAAATTAGGTTTAATGAAGCTCACTATTCTGAAATTCCATAGGTGTGTGTACACTTACTGATGCTAAAAATAAAAATATTCATGTCTGAATTGTCTAAACCCCACAAATTCAAGACAATCCATTTTTAGACTTCTGAAAAAAAATTAAGAGACTTTACCTCTGAAGAGTTGTTGACTTATGCCATAAATTAGAAGTGCTTGTACTTCCTCTAAAACTCCTTGCTGTATGTGTTGGCAGGGATGTGGGAAGGTGCAGGATTGGAGGGGCAAATTCTGGTTACTGTGGACTTTTTCACTTTGCAACTTGAAGCTTTTTTCAGCCCCAGAAATGCTTGGCTCTCCCTCAGCTATTGCTTTGCTTTGTCTCATAAACATTTTGGCCGGCAGTGAAAGTGCCGAACTCTGGAGCCCTTCCCTACAATTTGAGGCACCATGAAAGCAAATGGCAAATATGGGGTCATCCTGTGGGAACATGAAATTGCAGACTTCCAGTTTGACAGAAGGGATGCAACTGATGCAGAACTGGGATGGCCAAGTAGCAGCATCCAGGCTGGGGTCTGCAAAAGCTGCTGGATGAGATCTGCAGCAGAAGGAATTCAGGAAGCTGCCTTTCCCTTCTGGTTGCAGATGCACTAGAAGTGAAACCTGTGCATTGCTCTTCTTTTCATGCCTCCATCTGATCTTCCAAAAGCAGATTACAGAAAGCTGCCTGCAAACCTGAGGATGCAAAGGACATCCCTAGGGACCTCCTCTTCTGCCTTAAAATTAATCCAGGGCTATGAGGAGATAAGGACACCAGTCTGGTCCTGCCAGAACTGTTTCATGAACAGGTCTTTGTTTCCACCAACATCAAACCATCACCTTTCAGCCCTACACAGAGGGGTGGATCCAGAGGACCAGGTTTTAACCAGGATGAACATTTAAAACTCCAACACCTTGCTAGATCTCAATGTGGCTTACAGTGCATATGCCCAAAATTTTACCAGAGAAATGTATTTTAGGCAACTTCTGTTTGAAAACTTAATGGAAGTGTAGCTGTTCTCCCCTGAGCGTCAGGAACAGATGACTAAGAAATGTTGCCAGTATCTGTCTTTCAGCGAGATTAGTGTTGGGTTTGTGTGGTATCCTATTTATAACTTTGACAAACAGCTCAACCAATCATTTCATACTTAATCATAGCTGTCTGCCCAGCTCCCTTCAAAGAAAAGCTTTACAAAAACTATGTGCCAACACAATATGAACAAAAAAGAAGCAAACCACAGTCAAAAAAAAAAGATCTTGCTCCCCAAACCAGCAACAGCTATACAGAAAGCAGGTCTTGGTAAATCGTAAGGCGTAATTAGAGCGTTATTATTCAGGGGACTGCACAGCTATAGTTAGTCAGTGTTTCCACTGTAAACCCCTCTATGTATTTTCATAGAGGTTTGCAGCTCAGCTGCAAGAAATTAGTCTGTGATGAAATTTGGCAGCAGAAATTTTAGAGCAAGTATTATGTTTTTTTAAACCGTTTAAAGATCTTTCTTTCTCCCCACACTTTCAATTCCCCTCTCACTTCTGAGGCTGTAGCTGTACTTAAGAAAGAAACAAAATGTTTGGTTTCTGTGCATGTCTCTGTGTGGTTAATGGGACCAAAAATATCAATTTAGCAGGGGGTTTCAAACAGAAGTCTTAAAAACTTGTAGTTTGATTCCCACAACAGGTACAACTCAACTTTCCCCTGGATGTATCCATGAACATTCCCATCTCCACTGTTAACTAAATGTATTAAGGAACCTTGACATCCTGAGCAAACCTGCATACCCATCTAATGCCAACGATGGGTTTACATTTCATGGCATAGAGCTGCTAGATTTCTTCACATCTTTTTGCTTTGAAAGAACATTTTCCAGGGATTATAAGAGATTATTTTTTGCTGGACTCAACCCTGAGCTCTATATTCACCTGCCTGTTTCCTCCTTGCCTGACACTTCCATTAGGGCTCACATTTCAGCACGAACAAAAAGCATGGTGGGGACCACTAATAGGAATCATGAGGGAGGGAAAGGGACAGGAGAAACATCCCAGTGGGACATTTTATCCCAGACAAAATTAAACAGAGCATTTCACAGCATTTTCAGCAACTCAAGGAGACTCAAGACTGCTGTTTGCATTTGTAGAAACATCAGAGGAATGCATCTACTCTTTTCCAACTAGCTTTGGCTGAAGCATCCTAGGGGTTCAGCACGCCTGGGCATGAATGAGATTTGCTTTCACACATATGGACCACACTCCAGAAAGGTACAGCAGGCTCTGGGCTCCGTGCCTGGTTGTCACTGCATGCCACCAGCAGCGTGAGAAGGAACTGCCTCAAGTGCAGTCCCAGCTCCGAGCAGGGCAGCAGTTACACAGCTTGAAAGAAACAAGAGTAAAACCATGAACTGGGAGACTTAGAAACCTCAGTCTGCAACTGGATCACTGTGAATGGCCCGAGTGTTCTTACCAACACCTTTGGTGCACAGTTTCTAAAGAACAGAGTAGTTCTCTAAAGAACAGACTAGTTTATCCAGGCAATTTGATTTTCTGGTGAAACAGATGGCACCATTTACCATCACCATGCTTCAAACACTGTGTTCCTGGACCGTGTTCTTGGCATATGGGAAACTGGGCCACCTCTGAGCTTCTCACACCTTGCAAAGTTCATGCCTTCCTCAGAGCTCCCCATCTCAGCACTAGTGAGCTTCCCCTTGGACAGCTTGGCAGAGTGACAAGGATAAGAGTGCTTGCAAGGTACCAGGCAGAATTCCTGAGGGCAGCTGCCTCCAAGCTCCCGAAAATCCCAGTGCACTCTTCAGAGGACTGGAACAGCAACACCAGCTGTCTCTGCAGATACCCCACTACCTTGACCACCACGATTTGTAAAAGCCATAAAAGAGAAATTCTCCCTTTAGAGTGAAAGTGTTTTATCTTTGCTAAAAATTGCAGCAAGCACAGTATTTATGTTGCAGGAAGGGGGATCTGAACCCCTGCCATGTCTTAAAAACAGAACAAAGCAGATTTTCTACATATACTCCTCGAATCTGCTTTTCAAGGTGGTAGTTAGAAATGAAGAAGCAAATGAACTCAGTAAGATTACTCATGTACCTTCAATCATTTACAGGAATGTTAGCAAGGGCTGTGTTCAGAGGGCTGGATCACACTTTCCTGCTGCAACCATTATTAACCTGACATAACATGTTCATAGAGTAAGAGATGATAACGATGCCCTAACTGGTCTCTGTAGAATATGGTTATGATTAGGGCATACCTTAGAGAAACTGTCACTCATTAAGCACTCAGCTAAATGCAGAAAGATAGCTGAAGGAAAAGCTTTACAATTTCAGGAATTTATAACTTTAACAAGGTGCATTCTCAACATTTTGGTTATTGGGTTTTTTTTTTTGCTTGAGTGTTGCTAAGAAGTGGCAGGTTCACATTAAATGCAAACTGCACAGTTTTTTCCTTCACCACTTTTCCCCTGAATGTAAGCAATAGGTCTTCTACACCCACCTTAGAAGACATTATGGGCCAGTCAGTGAAAAACACACCTTTAAACATCTGAATTTAGTTCTCCTGATACTGTGTATCCAGGTAAGCATGCCATTCCCACCTGGGAAAATCCATACTGCTTCAAAGTGCATCAGGTCCCAGGTACTTAACTCTGTCTAAACTCAGGACCCCAGTCAAAGCAGCAATTTTTCCTTTTGATCCCTCTGTTCTCTTACTCATTGAGATGCTTTTGTTCTTGAATAATCACATCCTTTGTGCATCATGGCACAACGGCACTGTCACCAAATTTTTCTTTCTTGTCATATGAAAAAAGGGACCACCCCTTGGAGGTTTATCAAGTCTGGAAGTCAACTCCACTTCCAGATTCAATTATGCCAGTGGGAAATGTTCTTGGCACTCCTAAAGAAGTGACCTCCAGACATTCACCAGTCAGGCCATTATTTGCCTAAATGATGAAGGTAATTCAAAACCACTTTCTCCTTTTGCAAGCAATTAGGGAAAATTTAATACCAGTCTGACCAGTAAGTGACAGTGACTAACACCACATTCAGCACGTTTTTCAGCAATGCCTTGCAGAGTGCTTTCCCCTGACCCCTGCCTGCCTTTGGGCTTATTTTTGATAAAGCCAAGTGCCTATGTAGGAGCAGTCTTCCAGAGCAGAAGACTGTTCTGCAGAGCAATCACAATTCCATGCAGCTTGCTTGCCTCCCACCAGCTAACTCTGTGGCCTTTGCTGACCAGTTCGGCAGGGAGCTGGAGAGGATTTGATCCTCTGAGCACCCACGGAAGTAAACTGTGCAATTCTCTTGGTTTTGGTATTTATAAGCAAGTCATGTTCCAGCTTCCAGGCTTGCTCAGGGTACTGCTGAGGGACTGCTGCTCTCCTGCCATATGTGCTCCCACAGCTTGAATGCCAGTCACAGTAAGCCTCAGTGCACCTGCACTGGAGAAAATCCAAGTGGAAATCTCATGGGAACACGTGTTACCACTGGGGACACTTAGAAACAGGCTGGGCAAACCGCTCTAAATAGACTCCACTGATCAACTCTCAGTTGCTGTATCTGCTGAAACCACGCAGACTCATGACTTTTTCATTCCCCATTTCCCAGGATGGGATGACCTGCCCATCTCCCTGGCCAGAGTGTCAGGCAATGGTATAGATCATTGCCTCATCTGGGAATCAGGACAACAGACCCATCAGCGTGCAAAAGTGATGGAAATGGCACTTACCCAGCATTAGAAGTAAGAAAGTGCAACAAGATCTGTACCTTTAATTGCATCCTTACTGCCTGTGACAGCTGAAACCCCCTTAATTAGTACACTTCATACACTGTCTATTTTTGATCTACTTATGATTCCAACCATCAGCAGAGGATGTTTGTCCCGTTCCTGCTGAGAGCCCCCTGGGATTTGTGATGCCCATCATTCAGCCTTGCTGGAGCAGGAAGACAGCTGTGGATACCTCTCCCCTGCATGAAATATCCCACTCCTTTCTGAGTATGACTGGCTCACTCAGCTTTCTCTGCACTCCAGACTGCCATCCTTCCCTTGGCATACAGAACTTCACCCCTTAACAAAACAAACTCACTGTCTTCCATGTATCTTTCAGGCCCCATCTCTGAAATTCAGCCACGAGACTTCTTCACTGTTACATTTATGAAAGGTATGCGACTGATCTCTTGTAATCAATGGATGATGAACATGTAATTCCTCACACACACAGGCCTCATCAGTGGTGGCCCACACTGCACTCCTGCAGAAAGGAGACCAGGTGATGGACTGGCAGCTCAACTGTCACCTCTTCTATTTCCTTGCCAGGTGTTCCCACTGGCACAGATTATCCACTCACTCCTTCTCTGACCCCTTTCACTCCCAACTCTGGCTCCCCACGTTTGTGCTGAGTAAAAGTGCAGTGCTGGAGTGGCAGTGCCGCAGCCATGCTCCAGACTCCAGGGATCCTGGGACACAAAATCTTGGGTTTCCTCAAAGTCCTCATATCCCTTGCAGCACACTGTAATCACCTGGCTTACCGAGGACATGGAGGAAGTATCCCTGATTCTATTCCACTGGCAACTGGCTCCTTCCCCTCTGCTTACAGAGTTCTGCATCTGCCTTAAGATATATTTATTAGGGCACACAAATAACAAAACCTGCACTTTGGTCAGTGTTTGCCTCAAAGCAGCAGAGACACTGAACCACCAACTTCTGAGGCAGCATCTGATGGGGGAACAAATGGGAATGGATCAGATGTCCTGAAAGAGGAGCAGCCCTTAGAAATCCAGATTCAATGTGATGCAGAGCACGTGCTGTCACTTCAGGCTGTTGGCCACCTGCAGCTGAAACTGCTCCCACTGAGGTCGATGGCAAAACTCCTGCTGCCTTCAAAGGCAGAGGGACTGGACCCCCAGTGATCCCAACTCTTGTAACCCACTTAACAGTAGGTTAGCCCAATTGGGAAAAGCTTTCACATCCATCCTCTGAGCAGAGGTTTGTCCAAACACTGCTCGAGGCTTTTGCTCCATTACTTTAACCACAACCACTACACAGCCACTGCCTTTGTGTCAGGAGCTTGAATCAAGTGCTGCCTTTCAGAAGTGAAGCATGCTGCAAGTCAGATGCTTCACAGACACTGCTGGCCCACGGAATCAACAGTTCCTCCAAGGTGGACTTTGAAAGATCTGTGCCACATGGCCACCTAGTTCCCAGCTGTGGCCTTCAGAGTGTAAATAAAGGTTCTGTCAAAAGACAAGCTTTCCTCACAAGTCCTGAAAGTACTTCAATTCCGTGCTTTTGCCAGCCAGAAGATGCAGACTTCTAGAGGAATGATAGGGTTTGTTTTTTCCATCCTGACACATGATATTTCAATAAGGGGCCCAAGGGCCACCAGGACCAGCCAGTGTATACTTCCTGAGGCAGCTCAAAGCTACCAAGATTTCACATGAAAACAAGAACAGCAGAACAGTACCAGGACAGGAAAATAACCTCAAAGCCTCATCACACTCTAAACATGGACAGCTTCAGTGTGTCCCTTATTCATATTATCTACTTCAATTCCTAGGAAATTTCACTTTTATTGCTGATTTGTATTCAGAGAAGCCAAATGGAGCAGCCTGCACGCAGCAGAAGTGTTTCAGGACACTTTTCAGGACAGTTGTCATTTTGGATTATCCTACTCCTTCCCTCTTCCCTGGGTAAAAAAACCTCACACAAAACCCCAAGAAACCCACAACACTATTCCAATTCAGATGATTCTCTGTTGTCTTTGCAAAAGTCTCTACTATCCTCATATATTCATCTGACCAAATGGAGAGTGGGAAAATACATTTTCTCTCAACCTCTAATGTACCAGGCCAGGAAGCTCCTGAGCACAAGGGGCAGAAAGCCCCAAGCCTGCCCAACTGAGCTGTGTGAGCCAGCACAGAGCCCAGGCCTGGCTGCCCTCTCCACAGCCCTCCCCTCAGGCTGCTCTGTCCTCTCCCTGCTCGGCTGTCTGCCCAAGGGGAGGCTTTGCCTTATAAAGGAATGAATGCAGGGCAATCCTATGGAACAGATTATGCAGAAGGGCACTCCAGAAGATCACAGTCCCTCGTGGCTTCACCACCTACCAGTGAAATTCTGGAGACCTGCTGCTCTGTTCAGCCAGACTTCCCCCTTCTCAGCAGCCTATTCTCTCTTCCTCTGACTTCACTCATTCACACTTCTTAGCCATCACATCCTTTTCTCCACTCACATAAGTAAGCAGTGTGACAATTGGGAATTTTAACTGCCTGAATCAATGGTGAGGTTGTGTGTTATAGTGGGAAGAAATAAACACCATCAGCTGCAGTGCCATGGATTCACTGGGTCTGCAAGAAAGAATGGGTATCCCTTTGGTGTTTCTTTAAAGAAAACAAACTCCTCATAGTAAAGCTCTCAGGATGTCAGAAAAAGAAATATGTAACAAAGCAGCCTTTCTGCAAGTGTGTATTGCACTAAAGCTTTCAATAATAATTTTTGCTCAATTTCACACAACCCCCAAAGCAAAGGCACCGTTTCTCTCAGGATGAGCTGCACACCTAAAGCCCAGCAGTGTTAGGTGCCCTCAGGCCTGGGCAGGCTCAGGGAAGATCCTGAAGGGTCATGCTGCCTGCTGGTACCTGGTCACCCTTGTCTCAGAGAAATTATTCCAGTGAAGGACTTTGGCACTCTGTCCATCTTGGACAGGCTTAGCAAAATGGCACAGCAAGACGGTCAAGGGCTAGGATGAGAAAAAAAAAAACAATTTGCTGTGAAACAACTCATCCTTAGAAACCTACCACTGCCTTGGGGTGGGTGTCAGGAGCCCCTTATCCACACACCCCACACTCCCACACAGACACAGGGCATCGCCACAGCCGCCTCATGCAGCAACCTCCCCTGCACAGGAGCAGGTCTGGAGAGCCCCGCAGGAACAAGCCCAGCAGTGCAGATGCAAATGTCAAACCTGCCCGTGCTGAGGGAGCACCAGGGGAATGTGGAGCAGGCACAACCCTCAGCACTCCTGTGTAACAAGCAACAAGTCTTTCCACAACCGAAATGAAAATATCACTTCCCCGAGGAATGGGATATTAATTATAAGCCTACACAGTTCTAGCAATGCCTGCTATGTTTATTTTGATCCTCACTACCACACACATTGCAGCGGCAATACCATCTTTCCTTGGAAGTATTAGACATTACAAACCTCATTTAAGAAAACAGATTTTGCCAGCAGGCCATCAGAAAGATAAGAAATAACCTGACTACACTCCAGGCCATAATTGTTTCAGGATTTAGCCACTGAAAATACACCTTTAGTAGTCTGCTGGGGTTGGGAGATAGCATCTTCTTTAATCACCACTGCACAAGCCCTTCAGATGCTGCTTAACAGCTCCATTCAGCCCAGGAAAGCACAATTCTGGTCTGTCTGTCATTCCCGGTTGCAATTGCTATTTGTTTCCCCAAGCAGTAAAGAGTTGCTGTCAGCTAGGCTGTATATTTTCTTTATACTAACTGATGAAAGTAAGATGGTGGGAGGCTCTTACAAGAGCTCATAACCCTTGTCTTTCCCAGCAGCACAGCCACGGTTTTGCTTTTGGTTCAGCTCCCAGCCCATGAACCTCTGTGCCCGTAAATTAAGCAGTATCTGGTGTTTATATCTCCCCCCTGGTCACTGGTATTTTCTCCCCCAGTGCCTGACTGAGGCACTCAGCCTGATCAGCTCATGTTGCTTATCCCTTGTGTTTTTCAGTCACTGCCAATTTGGTTTGGCATTAGCTGAAGTGGGATCAATAGCTGGGGGCTGGACCCAGACAAACCTTTGCTCACATCCACACGCTGGGGACCAGACCACCACAGAGCTGCAGGTGGGGCCCACACTGCAGGGAGGCCATTGTGGGCTCCTCTTTGCTCTGCCCAAAGTTTCTGGCAGCTGCTGTGGGAGGGATGTGCCCCTGTCAAGCAGTGACTGCTGTACCCCCACTTCCAGAGCATGCTCAGGACTGTGAAGTTGGATCTGTGCAAAGTGGTGCTGTTTGGAGCCAGGACACCTTGTACCTACTGCTACCAACCAGCAGCTGAGTGGCCCTGAAATGTGGCAGCCCTTAAACCTGGCTCTTGAGGTCAGGGCAAGGGAAGCCCTCAGTCTGGGTATTTTCCTGTCCACTCCAGCCATTATTCCCCAGCGAGCTGAACCATTAAAATAATCTGATTAGTATTTTCAAGAATGTTTTGCTATTCTGAGTGCCTAACTCCAGGCATCTTTAGGAGCCTAGCTCTCAAAAAGCACTGAAATTTGCCTTCCAAAATTCAGAGCCTCTCCTGCTGTGAAGTGAACAGGTTATGGCAATGGAAGCAACTATGAAAATCTGGTAGCAAATGGAGAGCATGTGCTGCTCAGGCGAAGCCATCTTTCTGCACCCTTTTTCCCACATTTCCAATATTTCAAATCCAGATGGATTTCTGTGAAAAACGAAGTTCACTTTCTTGGTAGAATTTAAAAGGTTTAATAAAAGACAATAAGGACAAGGCAATAAAGCAAAATACAGGGCCGGGGTGTCTCTGGCCAAGCGCCAAGAGCACACCTCCTGTTTTAGAGACCCCCCTTAAATATGTATATTTAAACTTTTCTAAGAACTTATTTCCATGTTTCTAGGAGCTGTTTTGCATGGCACCTCCTTGGTCCCGCCCTTTTACAGCATGCATGTTTCTTGGCTGTGGTTTTAATTAATTCTTCTTACCAGTCTTAATTTGGGCCTTGGTCTGTAATTTCTACAGATGGTCAGTGCTGGGAGCTGGGATATCAGCAGCAGATTGTTCTTATCAGTAGCAGGGGTTTGCACTGGGTGCTATCCTGAGAGGCAGTCAGTTCACTCACTACAGAGACACTTTATCAACTTACTTTACTCCTAAAGAAAACTCTATCTTTAAAACAATTTCCATACCACACATATAATATCAACCCTATATGGGTGTGAAAAGAAAAAAACCCAACCAATACCATAATACATATTTATAACAACCTTGTATGTACAACACTCATCTCAATATTTGTAAAAACCCAACTTTATAATACATGTTTATAACAATTTCTTTTTAAACTCTCTTTCTGTTGAGCATGATGAGGTGGTCACAGAGGAAGAAAGCGCTGACTAAGTCACACCTGATGCCAGCTGCAGGTCCTGCAGCAGAATAAGGCTGAGGCTTGTGTCACCCTTGGGTCCCTGGCAAGGTGCAGCACCTGCCAGGTGAAGCCTCTGCCCAAGGAGAGCCCCGGCCCGGGCTGAGGGCTGTGCATGGGAGGCTGAGAGCAGCACACAGCCGGGCTGGGACGCAGAGTCCCTGGGGAGGGGGCTCCGTGAGGCAGCACGGAGCTGCTGGCAGGTCTGCTCCACACGGCCTGGCTCTGACGGGCACGGGAGCCACGGGCAGCAGGACAGAGCAGCACCACAGCTGTGGCTTCACCTGAGGCACCCGCTCCAGCTCTCCCCAGCAAGGGCTCCACTGGGCCTCTCCAAAACCCCAGCAGTGCACGCTCCCTGCAGGGGAAGCTCCCTGGCTCCCTGATGTCAGCGATGCTGAGAGAGCAGAACCTGGGTCCCTCTGATGAGGTAAAGAAGAACCTTGCTGAGCATGAAGGGGACTACACTTCAGAAACACTTCAAACTGTGCCTGCAAGCCAGGACACACCAGGACAGTCTGCACCAGAGAGAGGACAAAGAGGGTGCTCAGAGCTGCACCTCTGCCTTGCAAGGGTGCTGCAGCTCCTGGGCTGAGCAAAGGCTTTGGGTTTATATTTATTCAAAACGGCAGATGCTCCTCTGAGATGGGAGTGGAATCACCACATGGAGCCGTTTTGAAAACACCAGGGAGCTAAATGGTATCTTTAAGGGCAGCAGTAGGTTTATAAGGATGCTGCTGTGCCCAAATCACGTGGCAGTGAGCTGAGCAGCCAGACTTGCTCAGGGGGAGAGAACACCAAGCTGCAGGATCAGAGGAAGCCATCACCACCCCACAGAGGCAAACCCAGCCAGCCAGAGTGTGCTTCCCTCCCCGTCCTCACTCTCGCTCCCTATTCCACCCTGGGTGGACGCTGCAAGTCCCCAGTGGCTTTTCTGCATCATTTGGACAAGCCTGAAACTTTGCTCCAACAACTGCCAGGTCTGTGCAGTCCATCTCCCATGCTGTTATCTGCTGACAGAGTGCAGCAGACAAACGAGCCAGCGGTGGCAAAGCACCTCCCAGGAGCAGGGCTGGGTTTATCTCCCCTGACAAGGGGCAGCTGATGCTCCTGTCTCTGCCATGCCATCACAGGCATGCCAGGAGGAAAGGCAGAGGAGATGGGGTGGACAACAGTGATGCCTTAAGTTTTAGTTTTTATATTTTAGCTTTTATTTTTTCAGATTCTGTGCTGTTTTAGTGTGTAGTTCTGGGTTTCATATTAAGCGTTGGAAAGCTCTCTTCACAGAGCAGGGTGACAATTGTAGGGAGACAATTCCTTTTCTAGCTTGGGACCAAGGACAACCGATACAAATTTAAAGCCCAAGAGTGTAAGTAACAGTGAAGATAAGAGAAAAACAAGGAGCTTCATAACCTGAAGCTGTAATTGGACAATTAAGTCCAACATGCTAATGGACCAAAGCGTATGAAAGTGTGAGAGCTCGTGACTGGGCATCCATTTTGTGACCATTTTGGGGTTCAACCCGGGTGTAGCCCAGCCAGGCTCTTGCACTGCCCAGGGTGTATGCATTGAGGCCTTTTAATAGATACTTATTTTATTCTTTTGCTCTGTCTACTCTCTGATCCAGGTCAGCTTCCAAGACATCCACAGCCTGTCCAGCAGAGACAGCAGTAGCAGCACTGCTGGCTGCACAAGCCCCCAGCCTGCTGCCCTCCTTACACCCAGTGGAAATCTCATGGGAACAGATGTTATCCTGCCCCGGGGCAAACCCACAGAGCCACTGTCAAGTGTCCTCTGGTGCAGCCTTGGCTGCTGCTCCCCCAGCAGAGAGAGCTCTGCTCCTCAGCATTTCAGTTCTGTATCCCTGCTATTCCCCCTATTCCTTGGGGTACTCCTCCTCAGATGGAGCCCAGATACACCAGGTATTGATTCTGTGCTATTGTTTAGTATTTTAATAGACGACCACAAGCTACAGTAGGTATTAGAACACATTGCAAAGATAGCACACATGCAGTGCAATGGCACACAGCTAGGAACAAGCTTGGTTTAAGTAGTCATAAACTCAGTATTCTTGACATTACAGCAGCTGTCTCCTGAACCCAGGTTGTTTCCAAGATATCTACCACTGGCAGTAAAAGATACTCATGGTTTCTTCCAAGTTTCCTTTAGAGAATAGGTGCAATAGGATGCAGAAGGGATAGTTTGCTATTTGCTGTTTAGGTTTCTCTTGCAGAACAGCTCTGAGAGCAGATGTCCACTGGACAGGGGTTCTTGTGTGTGACAGGCCCACTGCATAGCTAAATATTTTTATCAGTTCTTTGCTTTATCTGTATATGAAGTAAGGAATTTACATGTAAAGAGAGCATTTAAGTCAGTAACTAGACTTTTAATACAGTTGCACCTTCAACAACCCAAGAACATGAGAAAAAGAAGTGCCTGAAAAGCCCTGTCTAAAACACCTAAGGCACTTTGGATTGTAGCATGTGCTGCCTTTCCTACCACCTGTCTGCAGAAGCCATAGCACCCAAAATGCAGTCTTGAGACTCACTTCATTTTTGTGGTCTAGCTCTTCCCTCTAGACTCTTGGGTGTATGCCAACAATACTTGGAATTTCTTTTCCACCACCCATCCAAGGTCTGGACAGGGCTAGAATTGTTTGCTTGCAAAATCAGATGCAGCCCTGTGCATTCAGCCCAGGACAGACACTGAAGATCAAACACATCCCTTGTTTCCAGAGACACTGCCTCTTTCCACTGGGTTAGTGACGAGAATAAATCCTGCTCAGATGATCTTCCCAGCAGTTCCCATCCAGCAGCACATGCAGCCACTAGGGAAATACCTTTTGGATTCCCCACAGTGGGAGGAAGTTCAAGAACCAACACTTCATCCTCCTTCTCCTCCTCCCTGCCTTCGTTGTCTCCGGGCTGACCGTGCTTAGAGCGGTTTCACAGCCCCTATCAGCTGAAAAGGCACATTGTGCAGCTAAGCCTGTGTGTCTTCATGCTTCATCCAAAGCAATCAAGAGGCAGGGAGTGAGACAGCCTGCCTGCTGAATTCCCAGTCCCCAAATGCTCCCTGGGTACTGTGAAAGCTGTCATTTGCATTACCCAATTTCCAAGAGCTGAACAGAGTTGATCCATGCTGAGTACACCTCTGCCTTCCTCACCAGCTGTTTCATCTGCAGCCTTATGCTTTCTTTGTCCCACGGATTCGTGCTTCACGTGTGCACTGACTGAACAGCAATTAGGGGCAGAGCTCCTGACAGTGATTCCAGGTACTGCTGCCTGATTACTGCAGTGGCTCAGGGGAAAAGATGTGCATGTGTATTTATATGCATGTCTCTGTGCATACATGCAGCTGATGCACACGTTCTTTCCTTTACTGGTACCTTGCAAATTCAGTTTGGGAGAGCTTCTGCTCCCTGGTACCACCAAAAGATACTAATTATTAAATATGGACTCAGCAGGCCTAGTGCAATTACACTATTCCCTGACTGGGAGCAGGTGAACCTTAAGTTGAAGATGCAAGAAAGAGCAGAAGAAAGGAAACCAGATCATGCTCAGAGCTGCAGAGGGGTCACACATACCCTGTGTTAACAGCAACATCTGCTTATGTTGGCTGTGGCTTCAGTAAACCAGACTTCGACACAGGCCACCTGCAAATCCATTGTGCATAGTCATTTTCCAGAGGAGAACTGTTCTTCAGGATCAACTGTTCCAATGAAGCACAAGTTACAAATTGTTTTTGTTTAAATAAATCACAGAAGAGTTCCCTGCAAGGGCTGTGTCACCGCAGTTACTTACGGGCTGTTACTCACTTGCTGTTCCAACGCCACCAGGGCCCTGGTACTGGTGTCACTAAATGATCTCCATGAATGTGCAAGGAAGCCTACTTCTTCTGAGTTTTCCAGAGGGAAAAATCCTTGTCAAACTCCATTACAACCCAACAGCAGAGAAGACGCAGCAGGCAGCCTAGTAGCACAGACTTGGACATAGAAGGCTAAATGTTTCCAACCTAAATCCAGCTGTAGGAGCCCCACATCCTGCTGCTTTTTGCAGCCAGCAAGCCTGACTGCCCAGCTTGAAGTCAGCAACTTCCCTACAGTGCACAAACTGATGGCAAAGCTGAATCTTTGTCACACAGCTTTTCCTTGGGGATTTGGCATTCCTCTTTCAACACAGACAGTGCCATTCTGAGCGACTGCAACACCTTAGTATCTCATTGCAGTCTGGACAGGACACAACCCTGCTAACCTGCAGGTTGTGTGCTCTGTATTTACCCCACACAAAGAAGACAACAGCTGATAGATAATTGTGATTGCTCCCGACCATTAAATACTTCACTGAAACCACTGTGTGCTTCACCATGTGGAAGACAACACCTGAGAAGTGGATGCTTTACTTTGCAAAACCCCTGGTTAACATCATGGAAACATAACACACTGCCAGCCCAAGAGGAACCCTTACAGTGTCTGCCTGCCTTGGCTAGCTGCCATGCCCTCCTTCTCAAGCACACCTTTCTTTGCACCTTCCACCTAGAAGCAGCAGTTTGGCAGCTGGCACATCCCTCACACTAGGGCAAAACTCCCCAGAGCTTCCTCCCCAAAAGCCTGAGCTCTGCCAAGACTCCCACCTCGTGGCCTTCTTTTTATTCACTCCTGGTGAGCAGGCTCCCTGTTTCCATCATTCCTTTCCTTGCCTATGCCTGTCTGCTCAGCTCTGTGATCTAACAGATCTTTGAAGGCTACAAGAGCACAATTCCTGTCCATATCATATCCTTCCTGTTCCAGAGGATAAGGCAGGCTGACCATGGTGAGTCTCAGCTGAGAAGTAAGGTCAGCAGAGAGTCCCTGGATATGGGAAGTCCGGCCATATCAGCCACATGTGTTTGTTGTTGCTTTAAAGGTTCATTCCTCTACTTGTTTCAAGGAATGCCTGGGTTGATAAGACTTCTATTACATTTTTTTAATTACAGCAATAGTCAAGGATAGTCAGGTGAGTTGGGTTGGATTGGAGGCCTGAATCCAACCTTCAATTACGGTAACAAAAGCAACAGCCTGTGATTAATGGATGTAGTTCTGATTCAGTGAATTGGCTGAGCAAGGCAGAGCAGTCGAATTGGGCCTCATTTGCTAATAGCTGGCATCCATTAATTACCCTCATTGCAGAGGAGTTTGTGTGAGGGCTGCTCAAATGCAGGAGCTGCTCTGCTTCATCTTCTGCTGCCACAGACTTCCCCACAAGGGCTCTTCCTGAGCAAGCCTGCTCCATGCCACTGCCAAGGAAGAACTTTTGATCTCCTTGCATGTATTGGAGGGACAAGGGAGAGGTGTGAGATGGTTTGGAAGGAGCTGGGCTACTGCCTGGTCCTTGCAAGACTTGCTCCAAGGCACTTGCTATGGGCAGATCCTGGGGGAGAGGCAGAGGGGGAAGCGCTCACTCCTCATTAGCAATTACTGCCAACACCCATCAGCCTAATGTAGGTTCTGGCTGCATGCTGGTATGGCTGTACAGAGCTGCGTTCTCAGCTCTGGAAAAGGTCTTTCCACATTCTAAAGAATTTACAGCCTCACTGGACACTGCAGGAAAAGGGGAGGCAAAGGAAGCTCCACGCAGACGCGGCACTGGCGTGCTCAGGTTTGTGCAGCAAGTGTGCAACAGAACCAGAAGCTGTAACTACAACTCCTGCAGCTCTTGTTTGCCCTTTAACCACCAGGCTGTTCTTTGTCTGTCCCTGTGCTATGACTGACAGGCATGTAGCAGGAAGGGCCATCTGCACAGGCTGGGAAAATGCAGTATATCCAGCTCCAGAATCGCAAAACTCCATCTTTATACAGAAGTTTTGTGATAGAAAAAGGTTCTGTGAATGTCAGCATTTCCATATTATCACCATCTGTACATAGATTGCCATGGCAGTAAGAATTTAAAAGATTTTTAAAAATGAAATTTAAAGATAAAAACTGGTTTAAGTTGACAGTCTTGAGGAGTTTCCGTGCTTTGCATTCCTCATCATTTTTCATTCATCTAATGTTCTGTTTTAAATACACTTGACAAACTCAGATGCTAGGAAGTGCTGTACCCAAGGATGCACTTCTGCCTGTCCCCACAGCATCACAGCCCAGGGAAGGGCTGTCTTCTGCACCCTGTGCAGCAGCACTGTGCAAAAACCACCTTTGCACCTCACACCCACCCAGCCAGGGCAGCTCCAGCAGAGCCCACCATTCCCAAATGTCAGAGGGTGTCACTGCACTCTGCTGACAGGGTGGGAACAGCCTGCATGGGCACAACACCCTGGGCAAGCACAGAGGTGCTCTAGCTCAGGGGATTCTGGCTTCAGTGGAGAGGAGATAAACATGGGATCATATAAAATGAGGCAGTGCCTCGAAACCTTGCCTAAGCACCCGGCATTGTCATTTTGTGGATTCAACCACCAGTAGCTTTTTTAGCATTTCCTTAGTCAGCTCCCCAAAGATTAAAGGCCAGGAATACGGCCAAGCAAGTAACATGATCATAGTAGTTATGGCAATAGCCACCTTCTGAAAACCACCCTACACTCCTTCATGATAAGATAAAGAACCAGAAATTTGAAGCAGTGACTGCCTGACTTTGTCCTTTGTCCAAGGAAAACACTGACTCCTGCTATTTGGAAACACGAGTTGAGCAGACCTGCTGGAAGTCAAACTCTCAAGACATAAACAACCCTGTAAACTCAGTCTGGCTCTCCTGGCACGGGCCAATTTCTTCATTCCACTTCCAGATAAACCCTTCACCAGGGAGCAAACACAATGGCTGGCACAGGGCAGCCAGCACGTGCCCCTGAAATGCCTCTGCTGCTGCCACACGACTCAGGGCCCAGCTGGGATGGGGAGGAAGAGTCTCTCAGGCCATTCCTCTGAGCCTGGGCAGGACAGTGGCTGCCACCAGCTGAAGCTGCTGTGGGGTCTGTGCACACTTCACTCATGCTTTCAGTCCAGCTGAGGCCAAACAATCATCTGTGCTCACACAGGTCTGCACACATGCACCCACCAACGCCGTGGGGAGCTCTGCTGGCTCAAAAACTGCAGGAGCCAAAGAAAACAAATCCAAACTCCCTTCCTGATAGAATCAGTCCCACAGCTCAGGACGGCCTCCTGTTCCCAGGATTGCTCCTACACACCAGGGAACAGGGGAGAATTGTGCTGTACTTGTTGCTGGAAGAGCAAAGCTCTCCTGCTTTACAGGAGGCCTCACGTTTGCCAGCAGCACTGGCAGGTTTTGTTCTAAGATATTTTGGGATTTGTTCATACCTGAGACAAACTGTTTCTTACACGCTTTCCTCTGTGTTTTTAGGTGACCTAGAACATTTGAGAGGTGTTTAATTTCAGAAGATACCTGGATATATTTTGAGATTTTGTCTGTGCCTTTGAAAAAGTCCATTTTTTTAATTCCCCCTTGATTTCAGGGCATGAAATGAAAGCCTCCCTGCCTGCCCACTTGGCCTTTTGATGAGAAGCCAAGAGACAAACGGCTCCATTTCTCCAGCCAGCACAAGAGAGGGACTCAAAGTGGTAGAATGAATAGCAAGTACCATACTCCTAATGATCAGAAATGATGTGGTATGGGTAAGGAGAAATCGTAAAACAACAACGTAAGTAGTGGAATAAAACAGGGAAAAATTGCTCATCATTTGCACTCCATCTGCCTTGAAAGGCAACAGTGTTTTATTTCCTTTGGTAGAGGAAGGTTTGCATAAAACATAAGCAAGGTTGTACAAACCCTTGGGGTTTAATTTGATTCTAGTTTATCTTTTGATCAGCACATCAAACAATTGTGCAGCATTTTCTCCTCCTGCCTCCCCTCCCAGTTTCTAAAAGCTGCCTGAAATACATGTGTGCTGTCTCTCACCAGGGCAGCACAGAGCCTTCAGTGTAATGCATTTATATTTAAAGAGAAGTCTTTGCCAAAATAGCCCAATGCAGGGGCAGCCCTAATGCCTGCAAAGGGCTTTTAACAGAAGGTTAAACATGACTTTCAGTTTTTTGAGCCTCTCTTGAGTGGAGAGCTTATTAGGGGAGGAGAAGGCAAAATTATTACCCACCCCAGCAATTGCAAGAGGCCAACTTCTGCCATCTGCAGCACCAGGGACCCACAGAGCCAGACAGCAACCCAGGTGTGAAGAGCTGTGACCTGTCCCCACTGTCCCCAGGTGTAAACTGACAGCTGAGACCAGTACCCACTGCCTGCAGACCAAACCACCAGTGAAGTCTCATTCTGCTCACACCCTGGACTGCAGTCAGCATTACTTCAGCAGCTACTTCAAAGCAGTGAAGTCTCTGACCTCTCAGCACCAGCAGAAATAGCAGCTGTGCCATTTGGGATAGGAAGTCCAGAAGGGAACCACTCTGTGCCACAAGAACTAAAGCCCCTGTGGGTAGGGGGCCAGCTCAATGGTGTGACCACAGCATGTGGCTCGTGACACACATGCCTGGACACACCTCATGGCTTCCAATAAAATAATGATGCAATAAGAAAAGAGGATTACATCTTCTCACCCAATCTAGGAGTTGCACAGAACAGAAAACCAGTTTTCCAGGAGATTCATGGGGGACAAAAGGGCAGAAAATGTGAGTGAGTGACCAAGGGCAGTGGGAGATGTATCAGGTCAGTCCTTGCTATAGCTGGGAGCTAACAACATCCCAGAGTAAGCAGTTTCACATCTTTTGGATATTGCTGTTGCTAAATCACATCTGGCTTAAAATACCTCTTCTGTCATTGCTGTTTGCTGTTCAGCCTCACAGAGCCACAATCTCTACGTGCACACCCCTATGGACACACTTCACCTTCACCAAGTATTTCTTTAAAAATGCAATCTTTAAACTTAATGCAACTCCGTGCCCTGTGCAAGGCTTTACATTTCCAGTCCCATAACCCAAAGCCCCTTCTTACTCAAGGAGTGTCAGTGGGCCCAAGGGGTAGGGTGAGCCCCAGGACTCCCAACCTCCCTGAGGGGCAGCAGCCCCAAGCCCTGGCTGGCTCCCACTCTCCCTGCACTCACTTGTATGTAACAAAAAGGAGTCCTCCTGTTTGAAGTGCTTTTGACAAAGTCCCCAACCCTCAGGGAGCCCTTTGCTGCAGCCCCCAGGAGCAGAACAGGCTGCTGGCAGTTTCTGGGCCGGGGTGCTGTGGCACACCCAGCCCTGGGGGCCGGGGGCTGCAGGCAGGTGGATGACTCCTGGGCACTGCTCTGGGACTGGCTCTGCTGGGACAGTGCTCTGCTGGGGACAGCCACAGTCCCACAGCTCAGGAGATGGATGAGCTGTCCCAGCAGGGATCGACTTTCCTGTGTCCTGGCTTTGCCAGGTTCTGAGGGCACCTTGCACAGACTGTTCTGTGAGTGTCACGCAGAACATCAGAGCAGGGCAGCAAGCAGAAGGCCCTGCAATGCATAAAACAGTTTGTTATGCTTTGTATTATATTCTGACACTGTAACACTCTGATTTAGCTTTCCTGGGCTGGACACTGTCTTATTTTAGACATGCTTTGTTTCCTGTTTTCATTCTCTTCATACTTCTCATAATCTGGTGTAAAACTGGGTTTGCTTTCAGCAACTTCTGTAGCTTGATTTAAAGGCTAACAAAGAGCTCAGTACATATTTTATATTTGAGGATAATGGGAAAAAAATCCTACATTTTTATGGCCAGAAGGGGGCCACTGGATCATTTAATGTGACCACCTGTAAAGTACCATTTCCCCTGCTGAGCCCAGTAACTGCCTTCGACTCAATTAGAGCTTGAAGCATTGACAGTTCTGGTGTTCCATATAAAGACCAAGCACAACCTAAAACAACTTCAGAATAATAAAAAACGTTCTGAGAGCCTCCTGGGTGTTCCTCACATATCACAAGGAACTTAAAAATCCCTCAACAGTCCCTGTAATGTTTTTTTATGCCCCAGTCACACTTTCTCTGAATAAAAGCAGACATTCTTCATTGACCCAAATAAGCTGCAGTAATCATAAAAAACTGATCTTCCTTGTGGGGTTTGCTGCTCCTGATATTTAAGGGATTTTCTTGGGAAAGTAATTTTAAAGACCTTTCTATGCTTGGCTGCATAACCATTCACATCCTCCTGAGTTCTTAAACACAAGCTCAGCAACTCCACAAGGATGGCAAATTGAACCGAGGAGTCACGAAGACAGAGGCAGGGCTCCTATCACTGCACTTACATTCTGATGATAATCCCTCTGCAAAGGCCACCCCTAGCTGCCTTCTATCAGTTCTCTTATCCCCGGTCAAGGAAAAAAAAAAATCACAAATCAGCTCAACAAAATAATCGTGTTGCTGCATGCACCAAGCCACATTACATTTCCTTCCTCGCTTATGGAACTTAAGCTGGCTCAGAATTTCTTTTCATTTAGGAACCTGAGCCATGCACTGTCCTACTGCTATTCCAGAATCAAAGCCCCTGATTCAGATGCCTCAGTTGTCCTCCTTGCACTGGCAAGGGGGCACTGCAGTCCTGGAAGTTCACTTGCAACACTTCTGCTCTGGGGTTGCTGTTGGGGCATGGTTTGAAAGCCAAGGTGGGGACAAGAATTGCTATCATCAATTAGAAGGCCATCAGAACACCTGAATAAGCCAACAGGTAAGTAAGGGCAAATGAGGAATGAGAGCAGAAGAAGATGACAGAAGAACAAGAAAGCCAAAGAAGAGGGAAAGGTAGCCATGGTAGAAGGATGGGGCTGAAATACACCCAAAGTATTTCCCACTGAGTGCACTGAGTGGAGAGCATTGCTTGGCTCTGCAGAGGCCCTGGAAGGACTCAGCTGTCCAGCTGAGGGGCAGCATGGGGCACACCACCCACCTCTGTGACTGCCTGTAAATCCCAGCCCAGAACAGCACCAAGACTGCATTCAGCACCTTTGCAGCAGCATGCTTTTCCCAGTATGTATTAAATTAATTCCCTGTCCCCTCATTCCGGCCAGGACCTCCTGCTATGATGGAAAACCTTTTTGGAAGCTTCTTGCCTAAAGAACTGCCTGTGAGTGACCAAAGAGCAATCACACAGGTGTGGGTAACAAAGTGCAAATGTTTTCTTTGTGTGTGACTGTGACACAAGTTGGCTTCAGAAGTGTAACAAAGCCCTTCCTCTGTCCACTAAACAAGAGAAAAAAGAAAAGTGGGAGAAAAAAAAGGAAAACCTGCAGGAGTTTTCACTCACTCTCCTGGCTTGCACAAACATGTCAGGAGACATATGGATCCCATAACCAGTAACACTTTGTCCCATGCACTTCAGTTCTGTGGAAACAACAATATTTTTCTGCAGCAGATGAAGTCCAGTGCAGAGAACCCCTCTTATGACCTCCTGGATCTGTGCACCAGAGGGCTGAGGCTGAGCTGTATGTACTCCCTTTACCTGTGCAAGCTTTATACCTGCAATAGCATGAGGATGCCTTGATGAATTAAGAAGAAAGAAGTTACTCTTGACCTTGCAAGTTCCCCTCGGACCTGCTGAGATCACCTCTGAAGAGTCCATCCTGCAAGGAGAATGCTTTCCATGGCATGCATCATTGCTCCAAATGCCAGGTATTTTAAAGGCCTTATTGAGGTACCAAAGATGTAAGCCAGCCACGTAGGCACTGTTTTCAAAGCCCCTTTTCTTGTTTAGAGCCACCAGGATGCACAAAATCATTTTCCTCCTAAAAACTATGTTACCACAGGAAACTCATGCCATAAACTCTCCTACCTGGACCAAAACATCACAGAATTTGTGCTTCAGACCATACAATAAAGCAGCAGCCACCTCTGACCCCACAACCATTTGGAAGAGTTAAACTCTGTTATAAATCCTCATTTATATGCCAAGTGAGTATGGTCATGGAGCAAGGGATCAGATCTAGCCCTCACATGTAAAAGCCCATAAAGGAGGGGGAATTATGCCATTAACATTTACTCCACAAACAGACTGGAAAAAACCCCACATTTCTCATGTCTACAATACGCCTTGCAAAACTGGAGAATGATATCAAAGCTCACACATCATTCTGGAAATCAAAATCTCTTTTTAGATGCATGATGCTAATTCAACTCTGCCTTGCTGAGTTAAATTAAAGGTCTAATATAGATTTGAAATCTTGTTTAAGCTTCTTATTGCTTTAACAACAAGCACTGAATTACTTGAGGGTTTTCTTAACAGTGAACCTGTTCTGATATTTCAGCCAAAGATATTACTTCCACTATCTTGTTACACCAGTTCCTACCTGAGAGGTAAATTCACATGACATGCATGTCAAAATTAAAGCAGATTGGGCAGGGAAGATTCCCAACACCCCTTGGTAACTGGTCAGAGTTCATGAAATGCAGGAAATATATTTATTGGGAAAAACTTCTAGGACCATAAACAAGCACCCTTTTTATTTGCTTAGAGTTACCAGAAAGGCGACTGCATTGTTCATCTCAGCAGTCAGAAACAGCTCCCCTTGCACTGTAGGTAAACACTGGCATGTATTTTGACTGATATCTTAATTAAATAGTTTAATGAAGCAATAAGAACTACAAGCAAACATCACTCATGCAGCACCCATAGGTGCAATGCTTGTCATGAGGACAAGCATCTCCCCAGCCTAGGACACAAGGGAGTCACATAAAACAGAGTTGGCTTCTGGTACCTCTGCTCTCTCACACCTGCCCAGTCTCCACAAAGGGAGCAAGAGGGGAGAGCTGAGCTCAGCACAGCCCAGGCACCAGCCCCTGTCACATAGGGAGGGGTGGAGAAGCTGAGATCCATCGTGCAGTCCCACAGGAACTTCCAGAGAAAGGCTCCCACAAGGAAATTGTTCTGCTTGCTGCAGGCAAGTGGGATGTGACCCACATGCAGCCCGTGTGACAAACTCCACTTCCACCAAACTGCAGGAGTGGTCTGGGGCAAAGCCAGATGTTGGTCTGAGCAGCTGTTTGAGACAGAAGGTGTTGTACAGGAGTCCCCACGATGTCTGTGTGATCCACACGGCACCCTGTGCTGATGGCTCTCCAAAGGTGGGTCAAAAGCACAGAGAACATTTGAAGAACCAGGTTTATTTTGCTCTCCACTGGTTTCCCTGCCACGCAGGAGATACCTTGAGATTCCAGTGATTGCACATTGATGTCAGAGGGTCAAGGGAAACTTAACATTTTGCTCTCCTTGTGTCAATGGATTGTAGTGACTTTGGGCAGGGAAAAAGGTGGGCATGATCTGACTAACAGTGATATCAACAGGAGTTTTATCTGTTGAATCCCAAGTCAGTGGTCACACCCATTCTTCCTTTGGGCTACACTCCTGCCTAGGAGGACATTCTGCAGTATCAGAATAATGAAACATATAAAAACAACACAGCAACAAATCCAGAAAGTTATGAGAGAGATAAATGCTTGTGGAGATGAGCAGTGGACATGAGCCATACACAGGCTGCTGTGCAACTACAGCCTCTCCCTTCCAAGCTGTGGGCATGACTTGACAGCTACCAGAGATTTCTGAGAAGATACAAATGTGTGTTTGTTTGGGTTTTCAACTTTATTTGGTCAGTCAGCTCTACCTTTTTAATTATGTCTGTCCTTGGTTGCACTGACAAATGGCTGGATGCTCAGACATATTTATTGTTCCATAATAAAATAAACCCTGCTTGATATCAACAAAATACAAACAGGGTTTATTAGAGGCAGGAGGAATTGTCCATTGTATTAATTAGTTTCATTTCTCATTTAAAGCTGGGTTTAATAGTGGATAAAATTAAGTAAATTTTCTCAATTATATGAAGTGCATATGGTGAGCTGAATTGTGTATTGTACAATTACACATAGCTTTGGGATTCAGAGAATAGCTCTGTACCACAAAAATCTCAGCAGTGAGGAGCCTGGGGCTAATATTAGTGAAATTACTTACATAACTCGCTCTTTTATTAATGTGAAAACAGACTATGATTAAAAGCTGGAAGCTGGAGAAAGGAACTATCTGAACCAGTTTACCAGACTAATGCTATTTATTAAATTCCAAAAAACACTCTAGGACATACAGGTTGAAAAAGGAGGCATTTTAGAACACTTACATCTCCACAGCAGTTGGCTGGGCTGCACCAGCCAGCCTGCACTTGGCACCTCTGTACATACTGAGTGTCCATCCCAGTTCAAGTAACAGATTTATTGCTACATCCTCTGAAAATGAAGGAAAGAGAAAACGAGTACAACCATTAAAAGGCTGGACAAGGGCTGTTGATTCAAGAGTGCAGCCAAACTGCAAGCACAGGGCCCACTGCTGCATCAGCCAGAGATGCACAGGGCTGAGCCCTGCCCCGAGCAGCCCAAACTCCTTCCCAGAGCCTCTGCACCCACACCTGCACACAGCTGGGCACCTCAGCTTCACCTGGAACACGTGTGAGGGCAGGTGTCTGTCCCAGCAAATTACACACTGCCTGTCTGCAAACAGGTTAACTACATTATTTTCTTCTGGAACATGCATGTGCTTAATAGATTTGTCTTCTGTTCAATGCTGTCTGTGGCAGCTGGAATTTTCCAGCTAACAGCTCACCATGGCAAAAATGAGAATACACGTTCCTAGGAGCCTCAACTCCCTTCCTCCTCAGTCTGCAACTAATTTCCTTTAGTTCATTCTGAAAGGTCTGCTTGGTTTTTTCTCAGGCTTTCCCCATGGAACGGAATGAGAATTTAACAGAGCTTTTGCAACAGATGTTTGGGGAATCTGGTATTTAGTTTACGACAACTGCTTTGTAAAACTGTTCCTTACTTTTGCATAAGCCACTTTATAAACCCAAATAAATAAAAGTGTTCCAAAGTAGCCCTTGCTGACTCTGTTAGCACTACTGCTGCTGCACTACAGGCTGCAACTTGAGCTTGTAGAAAGCCAACTACTGAGCTTTCCACCGTGGTACAAAGTGGCATCATATCATTAGATGAAAATTACAGCCACTGTGATAGCTAGGAGGATTGTGATTCCTAGGAGGGCACTGAAGACTGTCTGTTGACAGAGAAAGGTGGTACCAGATCAAGAGAAAGAAAATCCAAGCTACCACCTCCCACCAGGACATCTGCTCACTCAGCACCTCCCCAAGCACCCCACCTGCAAAACTCCCCAGAACTTACGGGGAAATCCGTCTGTCTGGGAAGCACTCGGGTTCCTTAAAAACTGGTTCCAGCACCGTTCATCTGAACGAGGTGATTTATTTTGACAGCATGAATTAAACATGAAAGCCATTCATATGGCTGCACATGTCTCAGGGGACTTTACTCAAGGGCCCCAGGAAGGGCTGTTCCCACAGCAGTTTTGGACCGACAGGAAGCCCTCTGTGTCTCAGGAGATTTTGGAAATCCAGGCACTGAAATGGGGTTCCAGCTAAGCATGTGTCATTGCACACGTGGAGAGAGCAAACAGAAGATTGCCAGTAGTTAACACCACATTAATTCCCAAAAGGCAGTCCTCTGCAGGGTCCTCAGAGCTTCAGAAATGAACAGTGCAGGTTTTTGAATGCCAAATTCTAAAATCAGAGTCACACCAAGGGGTGTACAGATTTCTGGAAGCTGTTGAGCTGCCCTTCTGAAATTGAGAAAAATACCTCAATTTGGGTTGAATGAGCCCTATTTGGGTTCTTCTGTTTGAAGATTTCTATATCCTTTTTATGTCAAGGCTGCTGCAAGCTCTTCCAGTGCGGTGTTAAGAAAGGTTTCAGGTCATATAGGAACTGGATTTTGAACTTTTGACTTTGCTTATCCTCCCAGACTCAAACCCTGGCCTCACTGCGTTAATGCCAGCAGCAATGGTGACAATTTTACTCACCCCTCTGGGAAAACTGGAAATATCAGAAAATTGTTCTTGAAAAAACAAGATCCTCCAGACTTCATATAAAGCTGAAATGTGCTTTAACTGTTTTACAATCATATCAGTACTGTGAGAAGGGAATTCTGATAGGATATTTTGAATAACATAAATATCCATCAGTCATTTAGGAGCGTGTTCATTGGGCTTGGCATTATGTCAGCTGCAGTACTTCCAGCCCCCCACAAATCTCCTGGAAGATGCCCTGACAAAACCAGGAACAGGCAAGAAAATCAGGTTGTGATCAGCTCTGGCTGTGCCTGTGGTGGAGTTACCTGGCAGGAAGAAGTGGAAAGTATTGCTCATTAAAACCAGCTTCCACATCCAACTTCGGACTTTCTGAAACTGAAAAAATCAACGATTTTGTGAGCCCTAAGGGTGAGCAATACTTCAGGCAGGAACTTAATATTCATTTATCTCACTGACAAACAGGCAGCTCCCCATCCACATGAGCTCTCCCACCTCCTGCATGGCAAGGCACATTACCCACCCAGAGTACCTCACCTTACAGCTGCTGCTGAGCAAGCCCCTGGTGAAGGCTTCACCTCCTGGAGGCTGCCAGGAGGGAATCAAAGCAGCCAGGGAGGCATTGACAGCATCATTAGCCAGCATGTGTGCAGTGCTCTGCCCCTGTCAGCTCCCAGTAGCCAGAAAAGGTGGAGAGACAGCAGCTTTATTGTCTTATCTTCTACTGTGCTTTTTAATTAACACCTTTAAATGCCAGCTCTTCTTACCTTACACAGGGACAAACTCAGACTGTAACATCACACCTCTGACCACTGAGAGCATGTTCTTCCTCTCTTTAACAAGAACATTGTGATATTTCAAGAGGTTTTTCCCTAGCATGGCAGATATATATATATATATATTTCACTGAGCCGCAACTTAAATCACATTTGAGAGAACAAGGAAATTAATAAAATCATATTCTGATCTTGCTTAATGTTTTTATCGAGTATTCTACGACTCATGTTGCCTTTTACTAGCACATAGGCAGGTTTAATAAATTGTTAAGAATCACTGCAGAAAAGAAAGCCATCGCCCAAAACTCAACAGGTTCCAGGGACACCGCCCCTGGGTGGTGCTTGTGAAGGCAGAGGCTGAGGTTTCTGACCACTCACAATCTCTGCCCAAAGCTAACACCTATTCCCAAACTGACTCCCAAGCTGCTCCCCACGACGTCTCGTGCAGCAGGAGGGCACAGGGAATCTGCACAACACTCAAGATCAAGGCAGTACCACGAACAGGGGCTGACTGTTTTCACTGATGGAAAAAGGAGAACAAACAGCTCACTTAGTCTCACACTGCTGTCAGAGATGGAAGGACCTCTAATCTGCTGGGGAGCTGGCCAGAGAGGCATGCTGGGCTCCAGAAGCAAGGCTTTGAGGAAAACTGCAAATGCTGTTTCCCTATGAAACACAGAGAAATGAAAATATGCAGAGCTACAAGGAAGAAAACTGCCCCTTCTCCCAACACCAGCACAGCCCCTCAGCTGCTCCCGAGCTTTCTCCAAGAAATGTGTGTTGTGTTTGCCCAAGACTCTATCTGCCCATGGCCACGTGAGTCACTGCTCCCCTCCACACCATGGCCCAGCAGTGAACACACAAGACATCTGTTCCTTTGGCCTCAAACCACTACAGCAGAGTCTGCTGCAAACCCGAGGCCAGCACACAGGGAGGACGACGGAGCACCTAGACAGCATCCCCTGCCCGCCAGGTAGGCAGTGTTTTGCCTTGGAAGGAAGATGCACCACCAAGGTGTGCTGAGGAGAAATAAGGCCAAGGGAGGGATGTGGTTCCACCTGCCCCACATGCTCCTGCAGGACATGGTGTCTGTCAGTGCTCGTGTGGGAGCCCCACTTCAGACAGGGGGCATGTCCAGTTCGCTCCTGCAGGCTGGGATGTGGCAGCTCCAGGCTGGAGTGAAAGTGTGAGCAGGAAGGACCCAAAGAAATGGAGAGACTCCTCACAGCTTGGCAAGGAGCCCACTGCTTCCTCCAGAAAACCACCACAAGCCTCCCACCTGGGTTTGTTTCACAGCAAAGGGCTCTGTTACAAAGCTGTGTGGGAGAAAGAAGGAATAAATGCCCCCAAGGCTGCTGTGAAGAGCACACTTCAGAGCAGCTGCTCTCTCTGTTATCTCATCTTAATTTTAATTGAGATTTTTTTCGCTGTGTTGCCTGGGGTACTCAGATCCCTGTGCACGTGCTCCTCCTGGGACAGGCAGCCACAACCTGCCCGCACACGCTGCTGGCCCTGCAGCCCACGCTGAGACCACTCCCGAGGCAGGAGGAGGGCAGGCATCACACTCACACTGCCCTGCAAGACATTCCCTGTAATGCCACCCCTTCATCTGCTAAATGTCTCCAAATCGCCAACCCCCTCAGGGATTCTAAATATTAAATGAAAAAAGGTTATTACAACATGCCCAGCAACAGAAATTGGGGTGAGGCTGGCGGTCACGCATAGCCTGGGCCAGAGTTAATTAATACATGCTCACTGCAATTTTTTTTCCTGTTTTGATAAAGGGCAATTTATAGTTGGCATGACTGTCACAATGCCCCATGACCCTCAGTCTAATTATAAAATATAATGTGGAAGTGTAAATGCAAGATCCTAGGAAAGAAATCCCGGTCTTCTGCAGCTTTTACTTTTTCCCATTCCAGCTCTCTTTTCCCAGCGTGTAACTGTGGCTCTGAGTGCACGAGAAGCCCAGAACGTTAATGTGTGTTTGTTTAGAGACCTCTCTAATGTGTTTGTGTTGTGTTTCTAGAGCTACAGACCAAAACAGGCAAGGTAACAGCTACCCAGCACAGAGCAAATTCCCAGAGGGGAAGACAAGAAGGGTTAGTTGCTGAATGCATCTTAGTCAGGAGAGACGCTGGAGCTGTTTTAATTGTTCATCAATCAATTAACGGCACTCTCAAATGTCTAATTAAGCAGACAACTGGAATTAAGCAAAGGGCATCTCTGAAATGCCAGCCCTCTTAACGAAAGCACTTCTTATGTTCAAGTGAGTACTTGATTAAGGTGTGCTTGTGTGGAGAGACATGCAGGAAAATCCCCAGCCGAGTGATTAGCATGTCTCCCTGGTGAGGCTCTGAAAAATCCATCCTTTGGTGCTGCAACTTGACCTTCACATCCAAGCGAGTGCCGGAGCTGGGTGGCAAAGCAGAACAAATCAGCCTCACTTAGGCTGCAGCAAACAGGCTGAGGTGCCCTCCGTGGGCACACTGGGCTGGAGCAGGGAAGGGGACGGTGACACAGGCCATGGCCAAGGACACAGACACCCCGGGGGTGGCAATGGCAGCACGGCAGGCCAGAGGTGTGGGGTGAGCACCCCCACAACAGGCTCGGAAAGGAGCAGCAGCAGCGGCTCCTGAGGGCTGGCTGCTCTTCCAAGGACAGAGCCCAGGCAGGCAGGGAGCTGTGCAAACAGGGCAGAACCTGCCAAGCCCCCGTCCGTGGGCAGGTGAATCACCCAGCACGAGTCTGGGGGATGTACACCCCATGGCACCACGGCTGGCACACCCTGTCACCAAAACCCCGTGACCACTGGGCACGCATGGCACCCAGCTCCCCGGGACTCAGGGCAAACACAAGCAAGGCAACAGGAAGATGCTGCCACCATGGATTCCCCATACATCAGGGACAGCACAGCCCCTGAGTGAAACCATGCAATGGAAGCAAGCAGCAGCAGGAGATGCAGCACGTAGCAGAGAAGATTCCAAACTGATCCTGTTTCTCTTTAATGCTCCCAGGAATCGAGAAGCTTCCACAAAAGCTCCACAGCTGGTTGCTCACACTGCAACACACGGCACATGCCGTGGGTCTGTGCTGCAGCTGTTTGATTTCATTTCCACAGCTGTGTCCAAATACAGCAAAAAAAATCAAAATTAAAAAATCACAAGAGACAAGAAAAGAATTTCCAGAACTCCCCTGGAAATCTTCTGCCAAGGGGTGAGGCTGTTCCTGTACAGTAAAGTTACCCACAAAGCAGCCTGGTCAAGGAAAAAAACCCAAAGCTGTCCTTTGAGAAGACAACAAAAAGCAAGAGTTCAGTTGGCCTTGTCTGGCACATTTACTTACAGAAGGAACTCCTGAACCTCTCTCCATCAGGATAGAAGGTCCCTAAAAATAACCCAGTGAAAGCTGATAGAGCCATCCCGAAAATCTCTCCTGTGGGTTAAGTCCTGAAGCGTGATACTGTGATACCAACTTTGGCCTTAAGCCAAACTTGCGAGTACATACCAGTCTGGGGAGATCAGATTTCTTTCACCTTTACAGGCTTTTTTCCACTCTGGCAGATACTCTGTCTCCTTGTCTGCTTCTCCAGTTGCCCCAAAATCACAAATTACCATCAAAACTTTGTGTACCTGCTTTCCAAACGTGTAAGGTGATAAAATAACAACTACTTATTTTGCAGCAAAGGAGCTGTGATATTAGGATTTATATTTCTGAGCAAAGTCTGTCTGTTAAAAACAAACCCAAACAAACCAAACCATAAGAAAGGAATTTTTAAAAAATCCCAGAAGCCACCTCTCTTGATCAGGTGCTCTTACAATGGGTATCGAAGTGAAGAACAAATATTGCAAGCTTACAACAGTAAAAAGTATTTTAATACAACAGTTCTCACATATATAATAGAGGTAGAAAAGCCTGAAGTGTGACACATTTCTTGTTTTCCTTAAATGTTTTCCGCAAATTCCAGTAATTATTTATGCTGCTGCTTCTGTAAATAAACACTCTCACAAACTGAAAAAAGAAACAGAAAAGACCCAGTCATGATGGCAGCTCCAGCACTGCCTTGGAGCTCAGCTTCAGCAAACTTATATTGGCATCTTGCAATATTGATAAAGTTTTTATATATATATTTTTTTTAATTCTACATTTCAAAGTCTTGATATAAAGAAGCCTAGATGGTACAAAATTGTATCTGACTAAGAAGAAATCAAGGAAACTCTTCCAAAAAGGAAATTACTATCAAAATTGATGCTTCCTGCCATTATGAAATTCCAATAAGCATTTATCTCAGCAAATCCTTGGCAGCCTCTGACATTTCTATTATTGGGGCTGACTGGGTTCATCCTATCCTATGAGAATAAATAGTGGAAGATCCCAGGGGATGGGAACTGCTGCAATAACAGGCACATCACTCACCAATTTGAAGCAGTGAGAAAGTTGTTTTTTCCCAGGTGTGATGCCAAAGGGCAGTGGGAGGAGAGGACAGAGTCAGCAGCTGGATCTCCCCTGGCATCCAGCAAGGTTGGGGTGGCAGTGCCTCATGTCCTGAGCCAGGCAGTGCAGCAGGGAAGGGGTTCAGGCCTCTGGGGACCATGGAAGGTACCTGCTCCTGCCAGGGGTTCCTGCCCAGCCCATCTCCAGATGATCCATCAGCAAGGGAGGCACCAGTTTGGCCAGGAATGGCCCCAGTAAATCTGCAATGGATCATACCCATGCCAAACATGGCCCACAGCCACCTCTGCCTGGTACTGCTTGGGATTGCTCCAGGTTACAGGGAAGGCTGGCTGGGAGTGGACAGGAACACAATGAGGCTACAAGGAAAGGCAAAAACCCGAAGTACAAAATAAAGTAAGGCAGCATCCCAGGGGAATCAAAGCCCCTAAGTGAAGTTCGTGGTGGACAAACTGCTCTAGAAAACGAATTCAGGGACGTGCACTGACCTGGGGGCTGCTCGTGCCATAACAAGGAGACAGCTCTGTGCCATGCTGAGCCCAGTGCCACCACAAGGGGAAATGCCCTGTGGCCAGAGGAGGGCCCTGCCCAGAGGGGTGTGAGGGAGCTGTCCCTCGCTGCTCCCATCTGGCAGCCCCAGCTCAGGCACGGGCTGGTGTCCTGCTGCTGCCATGAACACTCTGCCTGTCCCTGCCTGAGCAGCACCAGTGCCAAAACCTGCCTGCCCTCCCTGCCTGAGAACCAAGTCCCTTCCTTAGAGTTATTTCTGGGACTCCTTCCTTGCAGATGTACAGACAATGCTTTCAAGAAATCAAGAGAAATTTGTCCTGCAGCCTTCCATCATGCATTTGCTCTTTCAGAAACAGATATCCTAATTCTCTTAACCTTCCTTTTTTTTTTTTGTGGTGGGTTTTTGTTGTTTTGTTTTTAATTGACATTCTTCCAGTTCCTAAAATTAGTGGTCAGTTTGTCCTCATAGCCCACAGCAGTACTGCCAGCAAACCCAGAGAAAGAGGGCTTGAGGCTTGTCCATGTGTTCAGATTTAGAAAGCCAGAAGAAAAGAAACAAGCAGTATTGTAAATTCTTCGCTATTTGGAAATTATTTTCTGAAATAACTGCAAGGGTTAGAACCTCTCCAAGTAAGTGGCTCTGCACTACTGCAGTACTATAGACCCTCATACCTCACCCACTGCCAGCTTATCTATTCTCACCCCACATCTGCAGCCATGGAAGAGCAGACTGGAATACAGAGATCAGATGCTATGGACTATGCAAGGAAAAGTGCAGGAGAGCTCTTAGAGAGCCTGGTAACGAGCAGAACTAATGATGAAATACCTTTCTTCTGCTTATGCCTGATGTGCTATCAACATTTATTTTCCTCAGAGGACAGAGCAGCTCTGCTCTGCCAGCAGGCACTCCCTGACAGGGAGGAAGCAGTTTTTTGCCCCTAACTGCTGCTGCTCCGTAGGGAAGCCTGGAGAAAACCCTTGCTCCTGCCTGGCCACGTTCCTGCTGCAATGTCCCTGCCTTTTTGGGACTACCTAAAAACAGAGGCCAGACTAAATCAAGGGAATCAATAGCAGTTATATTTATTGAAGGGCCTTCAGGTACATTTAG
>VYXF01010898.1:8492-48349 GCA_013397295.1 Polioptila caerulea
CGAAGCCGGAGCCCGACCGCGGGAGCTGCGGGTGCGCCCGGCGGGGCGGAGGGTCTGAGGGTCGGGCCGGGCTCCCCCGGGGGTGGGACGGCTCCAGCCCCGGCCCCTCCGCTCGCCCCGCACATTTCCCCGGTGGAAAAGCCGCCGTGGCCGCTCCCCGGGCTGTCCCCGGGCAGGGATGCGGGGGCTGGCCCGGCCCCAGAGCGGTGTCCCCGGGTCCGCCCGGCGCCCTGGCCCTTTCCCACCCTTCGAACGCCGCTCCTGGCGGTCCCGTCGCAGCCCGGCAGCGATCCCCGGCGGGATGGGCGGCTCTGCTCCCTCGGGGCTGCCCGTGTGCACAGAACACGGAGCCGGTGTGCTTGTCAGCTCTCTTTGAATCCATGGGGCTTTGTAAGGTCCGCGACTGAGGGGTTGGAGCCGGGCTTGGAAAGCCCTCGCAAAGCAGTTCGGCAGGTTTGTTGTGTGTGTATCCAAGGCATGGCTTGAAAGTATCGGCGGAATTTGTTGTCATTTTAACACATACAACTGGTATATTAACACTAGAAACCGATAGCTTAAGAACAGATTTGACTGCAAAACCTGAAAGGAGGTGGGAATTTATTCTCAAACAATTTTTTCTCATACAGCAGAATATCATGAACATCCATGGGATTGCTCCGCTATACTCAAATGGCAACATAAATTTGTTTCAAGATGAACTCTTACTGAATTTTCTTTCCCGTGTTACAGTTACCAGTCAGAAAGCATCTGGATTAAGATGCTTTACAAGATCTGAATTCCTTTGCAAGCAGTATTTGCATAGTTTGAGGGCTGCCTTCCNTTTAAGACCAATACAAGATCTGAATTCCTTTGCACGCAGTATTTGCATAGTTTGAGGGCTGCCTTCCTCTCCAGGATGGTTTATGTAAATCCTGGGAAGTGAGTGAGCAGCTGTGCTAATACAAGGACAAAAGGAAGCCTCAAGTTGTGCTAGCAGAGGTTCAGGTTGGATATCAGGAAAAATTTCTTCATGGAATGGATGGTTAAACATCGGAACACACTGCCCAGGGAATTGGTGGACTCACCATCCCTGGAAGTGTTCAAAATTATGTGGCTGTGGCACTTGAGGACGTGGGTGAGTGGTGGCCTTGGGAATGACTGGACTCGATGATCTTGGAGAGTTTTTCCAGCCTGAGCGAGTCTGTGATCATAATGGCTTTGTAGGAGTTGGTAATGGCAGAGCCATTCCCTCTGTATCCAAGTTGTTAATCCTCTTTTGCAAGATTCAGGGTAGGAGTGTAAACACAGGTCTCTCACCTCCCAGATAAGTGATCTGCTCAGCTAGGCTGGATGATAGTCTGAATTGCAGTTAATTAATTAAATATTCATTGGCATAAACACTGCAGTCCCAGGCTTCCTCTGTACATGAACAAGGATTACAGACTCTCCTGCTGTCGCTGCTCTATGGGAGATGTGTAATTTTCAACATCTGTTGTAGTCACCGAATCCATTACGTCCTGCTGATGAAAACTAATTTCTTGCTGAAGTGTTTTGCTGGACGAGACTTTAAAGACAAGAGGGTGTAGCTCAGTCAGGCTCTGTGTGGGTTGCAGTTTCAGTGGTGGAGAAGGAAGGCGCCTAATACAGATTATTAGGAAGTTATTAAATCAGAAAACAGTAACAAACAGGGAAGTCAGCTGGGAGGAGGCACAAGTGGCACACTTGGTGCTGAATGGGAGTTGCCAGAGAGGAGCCCTGGGAGGGGTGTAGGACATTCCCCAAGAGTGGATCAGTTGCCCTTTGAGCCGATTGTGTAGGGCCACGTCAAGTGAATAATGGGCCGATACCAAGCTCACATCTGTGTTTGTTGTAACAGGAGAATTTGGGGTTAGCAGCAGCCCAGGGCTGCAGTTTCAGCTCTGTACTGTTGGTAAAGCAAAGGGCTGTCTTTGAGCAATATTTAATTTGCTCCAGCTGAGCTTGTGTTGATGAACAATACCAGGCATCCCTGTTGATACAGTGCTGGTCTTCAGTCGTGTGGCTGGGGTGTGCTCCTGTGTTTGTGCACACTTTAAATGAGCTGGAGAGAGGGAGAATTTGAAATTGGTGTGTGCACATGTGCTGGTACTTTTTGTGGTTCAGGATTCAGGTTCCTTTTACCTTCTTGATGTAACTCTGTTTTGTCCTTGGAGTAAGTCACAGCAAATTTTGCTCTTTTTGATCCAAATGAGAAGCATTTGGAATAAATTCCCCTCCAGTGTGTATGAATCCCTTCTCCATGGTCACATACAAGATGTTTGCAGAGGGCAAAACCCTGACAGGCTTTGTAGAAGTTTTCTGTCCATGTGAGAAATTTTGTGGGTCAGGTGTTTGTGTGGCTGGGCTCAGTTCTGTGACGTGCAAAGGGCTCCCATGAAAATGGTGTAATATTAACCAACTTTAGGGCTGGTCTGTGTTGTAACAGCCTCAAACACAACCTGCCACTTCCCCATTTCACCTGCCAACTCATAAATTATGAGCAGATGACTGGATTGCTTGTAATTAGGAAGACAATGTGTTGTGGATAAAGGCCTTTGACATGGATGAAATTCTCACTTTCATCTCTGGGTTGGCTGAAGCCAAGGGTAACCTGTTGAAATAAGAAAAAAAAGACTGCATGGATTGCCTCTATATAAAATTGGCACACAGTAAGGATAAATCCTTCAAATGATTATTCTAAAATTTAAAAAAAATCTTATTCAAAAATCTTAAAGACTAGCAAAAATATCCATGCAAGTTTTAGTGTTACCTTTTAAAATTCTCCTTATAAGGCCCATAGCAGGGAATGGGAAGAACTTTCAAGTCCCTTCCAGTCCAAACCATTCTGTGATTCTGTAAAACAGACCCAGACTGACTGGTCAGGCTGCCATAAATTCCAAACCCAGTCATGCCACTGAAACCCACAACAGCACTGGGCTTTCCCTTTGGACCCTCACCTTCCCCTTCCTTCACCCAGTTAGAAAACGCTGCATCTCCAAACACTGCATCTCCAAACGCTGCATCTCCAAACGCTGCATCTTCAGACTGCCTGGAGAGAGCAGGCTGAGCTCTGGCCCTTGGGAATGCTGGAAAATGGAAAGAGCCCGAGATCCCTTGGCATGGCAGTGTCCCCACTGCTGGGGACAGCTCCAGAGGCCTTGGAGGTGGCACCTCCTTGTGCAGAGCCCCGAGCTGTGTGTGGGCAATCCAGGCTGGCACAGACACAGCATTTCTGCCTCTTGGTCCCCTCCCAGCCTGTGCCAGTCCAGCCTGCTTGGCTGGAATGGGAGAAAGGGCAGGCAAATCCGTGTTTGTAAAACAGTTCTTTGAAAATGAAAGAGTTTGGGTATCTCAAAAATAAGCATAATTTTACCCAGGCAAAACATTCTTGTGTTCTGTATAATATTGCATATACAATGAGACTGTCCTTGTGAATATTATAAAGATCTGTTTCAACTTAAAATGCTCCAGACTCCTGGAGTTGTGGGTTTATTCCTCTGAGACACTGTGGATGTGTTATCCCCTCTAGACTGTGAGTTAGTCCTGGCTCATTTGTCCAGCCTTTCAGCGAGTTCCAAGGCTGTTGTTCAGTCACACAATGGCCGTGGGCTGTCCCTGTGCTGGGTTGGAGCACTCCCTGCTGTCCCACGGCTCTCCAGTGTCACAGCTCCGAGTGCTCCAGGCTCGGGCTGGGCCTGCCCTGGGACCAGGCTGAAGGGAGGACCAGTGGCCATTCCCTTGCTGAGCATTTCACTTTTCAGTTCCAGTCCTGCAGGATTTGGCTGCATGTTCCACCTCTCTGCACTGTCTCTTCTCTGTGTTGTGTCCCCAGAGGTCTGCTGGCACATGAGCAGCTCCCCAAGTTTCTGCAGCAGTTTTAATTTTGAAATATCTTAATTACTCTGACTGCTGCAAAAACAGTTTCTTTTCTACTTTTGTTTCTCTTTCCTGGTGCTGTTATGATTCACTCTTGGGAGGTTTGGAAAACTGCTCCAGGCTTCCTAAACTTATGCAACAGTTGACAGGAAACCTGACCTACTTCAGAGCTGCTCTCACCTGGCTGAGAAGGTGTCTGAGACCGAGCTGCAGCAACATAAACTTCCCCCTGGCTTTGGGGAAGAAATGATTCATTATGAAAATTGGAGGTTTGTGCTATGAGGGAGAATAAACAGTGTGCTGCAAACAGACAGATTGCCCAGTCCTTAGATTGGGTTCAGTGGGAAGGAACCCTGCTTGTGTGGGTAAAGGCCTGGATGTGAAGCAATGTGTGATTTGTTAGAACTGGTGGAGGACAGTGTCTGAATGGCTTCTAGACAGTGCTGGGCCAAAACCTGAAGAAATCTATTTGAAAACAAAGCTGCTGCCAGGGACAGATTTTTGTAATTTAGAGGCACATCTCGTTATTCATTCAGGAATGTGCAGATGCTCCATGTGGGCATCATTCCCATGGGTGGCAGTTGTGGAATTGTGTGTGCTGGATTGACCCAGTGGGTTGTTGGGCAGCTCCTCTACCTGAGTTTAAGCAAAATCCAAACTTTCCTGCCTCGTTGAAACAAAAAGATTGTGATACATCTCCATCTACACCAGCAGAGTTTGATGTGTAATGTGAAAAACCAAAAGTTAAAGAGATGGACTGGAACAGGGACGTGGGATCCAGGGAGCCTCACCCAGCTTTGATTCCGAGCCTGTTCTACTGCACTTACAGAAAATACAGATTAATTCCCTCAGACCTGCAAAGAGGGGATTGAGACAAACCCAACCCTTAAAATGCAGTGATGGATTGTGTCTGGCTGTGCTGCACAAGGACCAATTCCATGTGCAATTCCTTTGGGGTGTCAGCCCTGTGTTTAAAACATCTCCGGGTGATTGTGGCCAGTGGATCCCAAAGGATTTACAGCCAGTGTCCATAATCAGATTCCTCAGCCAGAAAAGGTGTTAGAGGTGGAAGTGCAGTAATCTCTGAACCTTTTTTCCTTCCTTGCAGGGCACCATTCGCAGGATCATTATCGAGAACCCAGATCAGGTAGGGAAACTGTGCTGGGCTTCCCCCAGCTCCTCCAGGGGGATGAGAAACACTCTGAGAGCACACAGCTCACACCTCTGGGGGCCAGAGATGGAATTATGAGGGATTGAAAACTCTGCAGAATGGCCACTCAGGCTCCCACCTCTCTGCAGTTAAGTTTTTATTAATATTGATTAATTACTGTTTCTCTGTATTTATTCCATGTAGTCCCTATGCAAGCATGGCCACTTTGTTTCCAAATGGACACACACTCACATGTTCACATCCTAAAGGACATCTCACATATCTTTAAATTATCTATTTTTAGTCAAACTGACACTAATCCTGAGTTTGCTGTTTGACAAGATTTATGGATGTTTTTATTTACGTGTTTTACAGGAGCCATTATCCCCTTTTCTGAGAGGGGCCAATTTCTCTCCTGGAAATAATGTCATCTATGAAAAAACAATAAGAAAATATGAGCTATTAAATCCCCTCCAAGTAAGTTGGGTGTTTATATTATCTATTGCAAGAAGAAAATTGAGTTGGTAGCAGGAAATTGAGGTTTCTGGGTTGGTTTGGTTCTGGGTTTTTTCTTATTTTTTGTTAGGAGTAGCTGCCAACCTGAGAACTGCCTTGTTGTGATCTGGAACACATTCTCAAAGTAAATGAAGCAATATTTAAGGAGAGCAGAAGGTGGAAAGTTTGCTGTATTTTTCCTAAAAATTTATCATTAACTAACAATGAAAACTGCTGTTGTATCTCTAATATTGTCAGTCTATAGCTGACTAGTGGCTCTGAATTAGTTTCTTGCAGTAGCTTCACAGCAGAACAACCAAGATACATTTTAGAAAAAAAAAATTTAAAACAAAATTATTTTTTAACTAATTTTTGAAAAAATATATTTGGCAAATCTGTCTGAAATTTCATCTCACAGTTGGTGTTTTGTCAAAAGCAAAAATATTGCTCCATTTCATTGCTCTGAAACAATTCCAACAGGAGAAATAATACGAAATTTAGCATATCTCAGAGTGATTTACCTGAGGTTTTTCTACTTTGTTTTTTAAAATTGGAGTTTTCATGCCTGTCTGGATTTTAGACAGCTGAATTCTCTGTGATATCCAATCTCTGAAGTGGAAAAGGAAAAAACCTATAATTATAAATAACAGCTTCTTTCTTTCTGCAGATGATGTGCAAGGAAAAGGAAAAAAAAAGTGGAATTTAGGCCTGGACACCACAGTTTTACTTCTGATTTTTGTTACCAGGGCCATGTTTAGATTTAGGTCAAATCAGGAGCATAGTTTTAAAAGAAATTTTCATGTGTAATGGGTCACCCACCTTGGGAAAGGTTTTTCACCTGTGCTTCTTGCTGGCATCTTCTCAAATTAGAAGGAAGATTGGTGAATTGCAACCCTGGAGTGCGAAAGTGTGGGGCAAACTCACATTCATTAGGAACAAAAGCAATTTTACTTGGATTATTAAAACATCCAAAACCACTGGCAGTCACACATTTTATTGGCTATTGTGCTTGATCTCCCACTCTGTGCAGTGTCCATCACTGACAGATCCTTCTGTGTCCCAGGAGGGGCAATTCCCCCTCCGGGCAGTGTCCAGCACTGATGGGTCCTTTTGTGTCCCAGGAGGGGCAATTCCCCCTCCGGGCAGTGTCCAGCACTGATGGGTCCTTTTGTGTCCCAGGAGGGGCAATTCCCACTCTGTGCAGAGTGTCCAGCACTGACGGTCCTTTCTGTCCCAGGAGAGGCAATTCCCACTCCGGGCAGTGTCCAGCACTGACAGATCCTTCTGTGTCCCAGGAGAGGCAATTCCCCCTCCCTGCAGTGTCCAGCACTGACAGATCCTTTTCTGTCCCAGGAGCGGCAGTTCCAGGCGNACCACTGGCTGTCACACATTTTATTGGCTGTTGTGCTTGATCTCCCACTCTGTGCAGTGTCCAGCACTGACAGATCCTTCTGTGTCCCAGGAGAGGCAATTCCCACTCTGTGCAGTGTCCAGCAGTGACTTTTGTGTCCCAGGAGAGGCAATTCCCCCTCCGGGCAGTGTCCAGCACTGACAGATCCTTTCTGTCCCAGGAGCGGCAGTTCCAGGCGTGCCCGGCGGAGCAGTGCCCGCAGTGCCCGCAGTGCCCGCCGGCCGCGGTCACCCAGCAGTGCCAGCAGACACAGACGGGTCCCTGCGAGCTGTGCCCGAGCCCGGGCAGTGACGAGCGCCGGGGCCACCCCGTGAGGAGGGGCACGGCCCCCCCCGAGCTGGTGAGGGCTCCCCGCTTTGTTCTCGGCGCGGTTTGCTCCTCGGCAGAGCCCAAACCCCGGGGCGGAGCGGTTTTGTGGCTCCGCGGTCTCCGGAGGTTTGTGTTGGGCTCTCAGCTCCACATGGCTCAGCCGGGTCTGGCGGGAACTGTCCAAGGCTTTCTCACCTGCTGCTGGGGTGAAAGGCTGTTTGAGGAATTGTGTTTCTCTTTGTCACAGACCTGTGCTCAGGCATGCACTGGCTGAGATCAGCCCGTGGTGTTTAACCGTGCTCAGTCTCACCGGGCTGTTGGGTTCTGCTTTTCTTTACCCATCAGTTCAGCCGGGTTTCACCTGTCAGCCTGCACACAAAGACTGGGGATGCACAGCCTCTGCTTTGGGAGGAAACACACGGTGCTCTGTAACCTCGGCAGGCATCAGCTCAGGGTTCCTTTCCTCCTACGCCGATCAACCAGGGCTTCAAATACATTTCAATTTGATGCAAAAGTTGTTGACAGAGATTCAGTGGAGTACAAAAGGAGCTTCCTGGTGTACCTGTAGCCTGTTAGTGCAGCTGGAGAGGGAGTGCAGCAGGTCCCTCCTGTGCACCCAGTCGGTGTTTGGGTGACAAAGACAAACAGCCCGGGGCCCTCGGTGTCAGAGCTGTGCAGAGCCTTCCAGAGCCCAGCACTGCCATCAGCCTGCTCAGGACACTCAGCTTGGGCTGATGTTCCCACAGAGCTGACACTGCTGTGGAAGCAGGACTTTGCCTGTTTCTCGCTGTTCTAAAGGAATTAATTCCTCTCTGTACAGTTTATTGAAATCCAGCAGACATGGAAGACTCACTACCAAGAAAGGTTTAAATTAATTGCAAATTGCTGAGAGCAGCCAGACCCAAAGCCATGCTGCCTGTAGCATTTTCGTGTTCAGCTTTCATGCCAAAGAAGGGCTCCTGTGCTGATGCCCTGCCTGTCTCCTGCCAGGTGAGCTGCCCCCAGGACAGCCCCGAGCAGCTGGACTGTCGCTTCTTCGGGGAGCTGCTGGCCGAGCTGCACCGCAAGAGCACTGACCTGTACAGCTGCTTGCTGCAGCACGTGGAGAAGATTGGGACCAGGTATTGCCACTGGATCTGCCATTCCTGTGCCCCAGACACCCAGCACTGCACAGCTGACAGGGACAGTGTTGTTTGTGAATTGGTTGTACCTCATTCCAGCCAGAATTCTTCTAATTCCAGCTAGAATTGACTGGATGTTTTACACGTTCATCTGATTTGCAAGTAACTGAGGACATAGAAATACTGTAGGCCAAGGATATTTATTGAATTGATGCTTAAGCATTGTCTCCCACACGTGTTTGTACATTGAGCAAACAAGAACTTACAGCACACCCTGACATATATTTCATGACACAATTCTGTCCTGAAGAAACAACCCAAATGTCCAAATTTCCTCTGTTGTGATATTGTGTCATGGATTAAAGGACAGCCACCACCAGGCATAAAGCTCAGTCTCTACATCCAAATGATCATGAAGCACATTTTCTGCAGAGCCTTGCAGACCATCTGTGGGAAGGAATGAGAGTGACAGCAGGCAGTGCCCTGCACAACCTTCCCCCCTTCCCTCCCATCACTCTCATTCTTCCCCCTCACTCCCGGTCTTGTCTGGTGCTTTCCAAGGTCACTGAATAAGGAAAGTGGTCCTGTAGCAGGGGAAAAAGGGAATTTAACCCTCACAGAAATCCTGACAGTGCTGAGTCAACACTCGGGGCAGGGCAGAGCATTGCAGCAGAGTTGTGGGCAAACCATCACCCAGGCAATTACGGGAGTAATTGGGATAACTGCCCGTAATTGGGATAACTGCCCAAAGGACCGGGGAGGGCCAGCCTGGGTTAGCCTGCTGCTGGAGGACTCCAGGCTCCCCAGGAATTCTTCCTCAGAGGGAAAGTAATGACTCCTCAGCTGATAAAGGCCCTTCCTTGCTCTGTGTGGTCCAGATAATCTTTTAGTGGTGAACATGGGCCGGAACCCTGAAAGTTCTGAAGCAGCTTTGAGTTAACAGATCCTTGGATTTTGTGTTTTACAGGAACCACGACATCGATTTCACGTGCCAGGTAAGGCCCAGGCTGTCCCCTGATGCCAGTAGGGGAGGGTTCAAGCAAATTAAGGCAAAGCAGTTGAAATGAAGGAGCCTGGTCTTTGTTAATTAATGGTTCCTGCCTGGTGAAACCATTCAGAGCCTGAACACTACTGCCAGGCAGGTACTTGCAAATGTGATAATACTGAAAGGAAACTTCAAGAACTTGCATTATTCCAGTATGAGAGTCAAATTTTGGAAGTGTCTCCTGCTGTTCCAATAATGGTTTCCCTGGAAAATGACTTGCACAGGGGTCTGTAGGCTCTTTCACTCCCTGGCCACTGAAGCTGTGGCTGAGCAGCAGGTGCTGCTCCTTTGAAGGCTGTCAGTGTGACTGGGGCAGAAATACCTGTCCAGGGTTCACCTGCAGGAAGCAAATGCCACAGAATCCTGGCAGCATCTCCTGGTGGTCACCTGGGGTTTACTGGCAGCCCAGTCAGAAACACGAGGTTTTGCTCCACCATAAACTGCTGGCAGTTGTTGTAGCATCATCTGTTAATCCCTGAGAGAGGATTGGTTTGAATACTGCTTTTACATGTTAAAATTAAGGATTTGAATATATGCTTCATATATCACTTTATCTCATTTTGTACATGCCCCACATATAAGAGACTCTGGAAGTTTTCTGGATAGACTTTGATCTATTTTTGTTCTTATTTGCCTTGTGCTAAGGATGTTTTTCATAGCAGAGCTGTGTAATTAATGAAGAAACCACATTACTATCTACCGGGCAAAATTGTTAATCAAGATGTCTCCCCTTTCCTCCCTTCTTTGCTTAGACTGAAGATATTGAAGAATTAATTCCCAAAGGACTGTCTGAGGCAACAAAGCAGCAGATTCGTTATCTCCTCCAGGTATGGGAGCTTGGCAGCCTGGAGGAGCTGGGAGCAGCAGGAGCTGGCTCCCACTGGGAGGGACTTGGTACTTAACACCCTTCACCCTGTTCCCTCACCCCATTGTTTCTAGAGTGAAGGGGTGGAATGGTGGCTTTAAAGGAAGTGTCCACGGACCCACAGGCCACTTGTGTGTTTTAAACTGAGCTTTACCGGGGCTTTCCTGAAGTTTCACTGGAAACTGTCTTGGCTTTTGACCACTGACAGAACAGAGACCTTTCATCTTTCTGTGTTGTGTATTAAGGCTTTGCTTTAACAGCCAGACACAAACAGGAGGTTTAAAAACCCAGAAGCAGAGCCTGAATCCCACCTGCTCCCAGCCCAGCCCCACAGCTGGGCATGGAGCAGGGAGGGAGGGGTGGGGAGGCAGCTGAAGAACCAGCCCAGGACAAAACCCTTTATACCTGACCCACAACAGGAATGGTTCTGTTTGTTGCCAGATGCCAAAAGCACAGCTCAGCACTCAGAGCCGCCTCTGCCAGGCAGGAGTGTCAGAGCAGGATCCAGGGCAGCCTCAGCAGGTGAAGTCTCAGTCACACTCTCTCAGGTAGGGGGAGGGTGATCCTACCTGGGAGCTGTCCCTTGGAATCACTTCCTGGTAAAAAGAATTCCATTGAAATGGAGTTGGGAAGGAGCAGCCTGCTCTGAGTTCGCAGCTGCCCTGCTCTGATCTCCCCCATCCCTTCCAAGAGAATGATTCTGTGCTTCTCTTACAAGGAAGAGATGGACATCAACCCCCAGATATTCCATGGCCTCACGCTGGCACTCTGTCCTGGGAGGCTGGTTCAGCTCCGGGTGAAAAAGCTGGAACAGGCATTTCCTGTTGTCTCTGTGTCCAGCTGGTTTTACATCCTCACAGCTGTGATTATAAAATGGAGCCAGAATGGCTTTTGGGGAATCAGGTGTTGTCAGGATCCACCCAGAGTGCTCTCAGAGCCCTTGGCCACCAGGACAGAGCTGGCAGGGAAGGGTTTGCACAGCCCAGGAGCCGAGCTGGGAATGCCCAGAGGCTCCTCTAAGGACAGAGAGTTCCACGGGAGAAGCACATGGCTCCTCTGGGATTTAGCAACCTCCAGCACTAAGCAATTCCTGAGGGAGGCTTTACTTACATTTTTATGGTCTAAATGTCACCATTTGACTCAATTCCTTCTTTCACACTACTCCATAGTGTATTGCTCAATAAAACCAACAAAACCATAAGGCAAAAGTGAAATTCCACTTTAATTACGAACCAAACAAAAAGGTGAGTTAGGGGAGCAATGAAGTCTCAGTCACACCATGGCAACAGTGGGCACAAAAAGCTGGGCAAGGTCAACCCCCATATGGACAGAGAGCAGGAGAGCTCGTTCTTCCAAGTAAGGGAACACACAGGAGGGGTTCACTTTTATCCAGACAAGAAAAAACCACAGCTTTTGCACGGAATATTCAGCCCTTCCAGGAGAGTCACAACTTGAGGAGTTATTTTGTGTGTCATTTCAAAGTCTATTTTTATTCTTTTATATATTATATATAAATATATATTTTCTTCTTTTATAAATATATCATGAAATGCAACAATTTATGTTTTCACCTGAATCAATACACAATTAGAGGCATGAAAATTAACATTCCAAAGGAGAACAGTGCTGGGCTGTGGTCACTTCTGGTTTTCTCTTTCATCCAGGTGACTCCTTTCATCTTTGGGATCTTTTTCCTTTTAAAGGGAGGAGTTGGCTGTATGAGCTTTTTTAATTTAAATTTTTAAAAATGTTAATTAAATTCCATTCCTTGCCAGATCTCAAACATGACTCATTCCTCTGTGTCTTTTCAGGCAGGGCAGTAATTTTTTAAAATCAATGTAAGCACAAAGTTTGAAAGCTCTAATAATTGTGCAATATTAACACATTTATTTTTCCCTTTATTGGTGTACAAAGGCAGTTCCTTACCCCATTGTTCCTTCCACTTTAACACTTTTTTTTAGTGTTGGCCTGTGTTACAAGGCAGAAATGGAACACTGGCATTTGCAGAACAAAGTGCAATGAAAATGTTTCCTGTAAAAACTGTGGGCACTTCAAAGGATGTGCAATGGTTTCAGAAGTTACTGTCAGCTGTAAACAGTTTCTGTTCTACCTCTTGTCAGGCATATTGTAAACAAAGCTGCCTAATTAATCCCAATTATCCGTTGAATTTCTCCCCTCCCAGATGAGAGTGACATCAGACAAATCCCTGAGACTTGTGCTTTCCACGTTCAAGAATCTGCGTGAGGAGCTGTGCCACTTGCAGGATGACCTGGGGGTGAGTCCTGCTCCTCACTGCCCATGGCTCAGCCAGCAGCTCCCAGCTGGAGCAGGAGCCAGGGCTGGCATTCCAGGCTGTGGCTGTGCTGGTGGCTGCTCTGGCAGTGCCTCGGGGGGCTGGAGGGACAGGGGTGGCTTTGGCAGCCCCAGGGGCTCTCTGGGCTGGAGGGACAGGGGTGGCTTTGGCAGCCCCAGGGGCTCTCTGGGCTGGAGGGACAGGGGTGGCTTTGGCAGCCCCAGAGGCTCTCTGGGTTGGATGGACAGGGGTGGCTTTGGCAGCCCCAGGGGCTCTCTGGCCTTCAGCCATCCCAGCCCTGTGGCTGTGGATGAAGGCAGCAGATCATTCCTGCTGGGGAAGCAGCAATGTTTCCCACACCAGCCCAAGTGCTCAGCAATGCTGGGAATGTCACAGTATTGTAACAATGCAAATTGTGACAAATTGCAATTTCCATTGCATTGGAAAATGCAAAGTTGAGGGAGGAGGAGTTTGAACTTGAGCACAGAACAAGTTTTGGGGTGGGTTTTGTTTGGGTTTTTTTGTTGGCTTCTATTTAAATTGTTTCTGGGCCAGTCAGGAAGGGCAGTGTCCAGGACCCCAGCACTCACCACCCAGCACAAAGCCACAGTGTGTGCTACATACCTAAACCCCACTCAAGAAAGTTGAGCATTCTCTCAGTCCTAAAATATCCCTTTATTGATGACTGAGTGTGTTGCTCTTTATGGGAAGAGTTTACTGAAAAATTGCAGCTTCTGACTGTAAACTTTTGACTTTTGTCCTGCAGAAGCTGGAAACTGACAATGTCTTGCTGAAGAAGGATTTGGCTTTTAAGGATTCTCAAGTCAAAGAATATGAAACAATGCTGGCTTCTCTGAGGGAGAACAATCGTCAGCAGCAGGTGAATCCAGAAACATTTTCAGTGTCATTTCAGGCAGCCAAAATGGGGGCAGTTTGCTGACTTTTGGGTACTCTGAGTAACTGCTGCCTGCTGGGGGTGTGATGCTGTTCCTCCCCCGAGGAATTCCATGTGCTCATTCCCCCTGTGCTTTCCAGCAAGGGCTCAGGGACAGCACAGCCAAATGCCGCTCCCTGGAGGAACAGCTGCTGTCCCTGCGGCTCAGCGAGGGCGACAAGGAGTGCCAGCTGAAGGAGCTGGAGTACAGCAAGAGGGCCCTGGAGCAGGAGATCCAGAGCCTCAAGCTGCAGGTGAGGGCTCACCTGGCTGGGTGCAGGCCCAGCCTCAGAGGGATCAGTGTAGGAAAACTAGAGATGAAAACTCTGTGAAATAAAAACGGGTTCTTTGCTGCAGAGCTGCTCCAGCCCAACCCTGCAGACCACGACGGACGAGCTCTCGAGCCGCTACGTGGAGATGATCAACAACCTGAGGGAGGACAAGGACAGGGAGATCCGCAGCCTCAGGGTGAGGGGCTCTGCTGGCACTGGCTGTGTGCAGGGACAGCTGCTCCAGCAGCTCCAGCAGCAGGCATCGACCACAGGCACTTCCTGGGTGTCCTCTGGCTGTGCTGTTACTTTATTCAGAGACACCGGTGATGGGTTGAAACCTTTATGGTAGAACATAAAACTGTGATTTAAAAAAACCCCAGTTGTTCTTTACATGAAGAAATTAGGGGTCAGTCTGATTAGCAGGCTGTCTAAAAGGATATTTTGTGCTTCCTGCTAACATAAGAATTAGTCAAAAGATGTCCAATAGGAAACAAAAATAAATCCCAGTCACAGGTGTATGTAGGAAATGCTTCTCATGGAAATCAGTGGTAAAAGTCTCCAACAGTGGAATCCAATTTAACTGGTTCACTGCTGGTTTAGCATTAGAATTCTAAAATCAATAAATTAATACTGAGTAGAATTCAGTCCAATTAGCACTTTCTGAATTCACTATGTGGCTCAACTTCCTGACCCGAAAATCCCTGGGTCTCACTGTTGATGGTGTTAATGAAATGCCACCCCAGGGGCCTGGGTCGGTGCTGAGGGGCCCTGCCCAGAGCCCCCCACACCTGAGAGCTCCTGCCTTGTTCTGCAGTCCCAGCTGTGCCAGTTCCAGCAGGACATAACCAGGAGAGAGGGGAGCAACAGCGACTTGCAAATGAGGCTGCACGAACTGACATCACTGCTGGAGGACAAAGAGGCTTTTATTAAACAACAGCAAGAGGTAAAATAATACAAGTTATTTCTCCTCTAAGGGCTTTTGTGTTTAGGCCTCCATGTACTGTGTAGGTGGGACCTTAGCAGGAAGTCCCTTGTCCTCTCCTGGCTCAGGAAAGGGGGTTAGGATTTGTTCTAACTGAATGCTGTTCCTCTGCCAGCCCTCTGGAAGGGAGGATTTTCAGACCGTTGAGACAAATTTCTGCAAATATTTTGTTGTGGCTTTAGTGAACTGATACTTCAAAAAACATTACTTCACATCAATGTTTGCTTTTGGTTTTCTCAGGAGCTCTTCAGACTGAAGCATGAGAAGTTATCTGGCAGTCAGTCCCCTGGGGTGACAGCCATCATCACTAAAAAGTAACATGTTACTCACCTATTTAAAAAGCACATTCTTTGGGCTTTCCTTTGTTTAGGCTCTGTCAAGCAACCTGTTCCACTCTCTGCAGGTACAGGAATCAGTATCCTATTCTGGGTCTCCTGTCTGATGACTACAAGGTCACATCACCTGTCAACAAATCACAAACGATTGTAATTGAGAGGACTGGGGAGATCTGGAAACACGTAAGTTTACCTGGAGCTGGCCTGTTCCCTCTGCAATCCCTAAGTGTTCCATTGAACTTCAAAGGAAGTATTACCCACACTGAGAGCTCAGAGATGCCCTGGTGGTAATTTAACTGCAAAAAGCAAAGTGACTGCAGCCAGGGAACTGTCCTGGCTCTTGCGAGCAGGCAGTAATTGGTGGGTGTGGTACAAATAAAACCTTTTGTTGTTTTCTCTGGCACGTAATTACCCTGAACAAAAGCAGCAGCGTTGCTCTAACACTGGCCCCGGGGTGTTGCTGTACTGGACAGGTAGGCAGGGACTGTCCTGCTGTGCTCTCAGGTGAGGAGGGATTTGGGAGGGCTGTGCTCCTCTGCATTAGGAGCATTAATGACTCCAAGCTATTACTAAAACATACAAAGCACCACATCCCTGAAACTCACCTGGAGCCAGGGCAGTGACAAACCCAGGAATGCAGAAGAGTGGTGATATTTTAAGGAGTGATTCAGAGTAAAAATAGAAAACAGGGCTGCAGAAGCTATTTGTGTTGCAGGCAGGGCTCGTGGTGCCAAGGCTGGAGAAATGGCAGGGTGGCCAAGCAGGGGTGGAGGTGGCTGCAGGCACAAGGTCACAGCAGAACCTGGACACAACCACGGGGGGCACAGCCAGGGGACAGTTCTGGGCCAGCCTGGGCAGATGCAGGTAACACAGCTGGCATGTTCCTCAAGGGCACCTTGCCTGCAGCAGGACTAAGAAAGCAAAAGGCTCAGGCCACTGGCAATCAGCAGATTACTGATCCCTAAACATCACCCAGGTGCACTGCAACCTAATGAAATGTCAGGCAATGAAACATCAATAGAGAAATAAAATACAAAGTGTTTGGTACAGAGGAAAGGCTCAGTGGTCCCCTTGGACACTGCAAGAGAAAACAAGTGGGTAATTAAATGAGGTGCTTTCTGGGAGGTAGTTCTGTTTCATAACAGAAACAGGCTTGTGTATTTCTTCTAACAAGCTGCTTGTTTCTTTCAGGAATGAGAGAAACCTCAGAGCCCTCAGAGCTGCTCCAAGGAGTTCACAACCACTAAAACTGCTTTACTTTCTGCTCTTCTGCATCCAAAAAAGGTTCAGTCTGATAGTGAGGAAGGCTGGGAAAACATTAAGGACTCACTTTTCCCTCGGAAGAGTGGGATGCCATCCCTCTGTGGACTTCAGCTGTTCTTGATTAGCTCCTGCTCTTCTGCCAGTCCTGAGGCAACCTAGGAGACCAAAGGAAGACACCTGAAACCTTTTCCTCTTCATCCTTGTAGCCATGTTCTGTCTCCTCATGCTGAGAGTGGGAATGACCCCGATGTCAGCCCCACCCCTCCCACAGCTGCTTTCAGTGCAGTCAGGGGCTGCACAGGAACTCCAAAAACCTCACTGGGACCTGCTCCTTACCCTACACCTGCCTCTGTCTGGGAAGCTCAGACACAAAGGACACAGTGAAGGGCTGGGCCAAGGCTCACTTTAGAGAATGTTTCTGACCTCAGAGGTGATCTATTTTCAGCCCCAAACCAGCTGTAAGTATTTATTTGCTGTGCTTCAAATTTTCAAGAACTTGGTATATTTTTCTATAGAAGAACTTTGTGTGAAAATAACTAATGGACTAAATTTCCTTATCAGACCAACCTGCCATGTACAATTTCTGCTCCTTGCAGGACCACAGAAATTCTTTCAAACTGATTTGGTGTTCATGATTCAGTAGTTGTCTGAGCAACACAGCACAGAGACTCACAGGGAAAGTTTGCAACGCTGCAATCCAAAGGTGCTCTTTTATTGTGGGGTTCTTGCTTTGCTTTCCTGCTGCAGCCATGTATTTCTGTTCCCAGATAATATAGACCCTAGGCAATGTTCAGTGGGGAAAGAATGCTGGAGGCTACCTGTAACCATGAAATAAATCCAAGTCTCACTCTCTGGATCGTTGTCTGTCTGTCCTGGAAACATCTTGTGTACAGCTGGAGGGGGGGTAGGTGGTGTCTTGTTCCTCTCCATGAATCTTTACAAGTGGAGGATTAGGACTGGCTCCCTTTCCTGGCTGCTGCTGCCAGAACTCCCTTGGGTAATGCTGGATGTCCAGCTGGCCTGGTGCTCTGCATGGCTGGGCAAAGAGCCACGAGTAAAACCTGCTCTTGCTGCTGCTCTTTGAGTGTGTGCAGGCTGAGCTGGGCCTGCAGTTTCACCAGCCTGGTTCAACCCCCCCCTTCAGCCTGGCTTTACAGAAAGGCTTTAATTAGTTAAATACCCTCATATTTAAATGAGGAGTGTTGCCCCTCTGCATTCAGTAATTATTCTAAAACAGATTCTAAAGCAACCCCCTTTTCTGCAGAGCAGTGAATAAAAAACATCTACACTGAGAGCTAACATGCTCCTGCCATGGGACAGTTTCAGTGCAATAAATAATTTTAGTTACACTGTCAGCAAAGGCTTTTCACCTTTGGTGATCTTAAAAAGGACTAACAGCACCATGTTTGTTTAATGCCACCAGAGTTACCTGTGCAGGGGTCTGGGTGCAGGTGCTCCTGGTGCTCCTTGTGTCCAGGGCCAGGGGTTTCCCAAAGCTCAGATGAAGCTACAAGGAGCAGAAATGGGAGTTATTAATGGCCACAGTTGCTGATGGCTCATGCCAGCCATGGATTTCCTAAGCAGCCCATCAGTGACACCAACCTGAGTTTCCTGCACTCCCTGGCACAGCACAGGGCACACAGGGAACTCCCTTGTGGAGGGACAGGGTTCCCAGCAGGAGCTGGTGGGTGTGGTGAGGCCATTCCACGGCAAAGGCCATCATCAGGGAAATGCTCTTTTCAAATCCAGCTCAACACCACCCTGGGGCAGCCAGGAAAGCTGCAGCCTGCTTTGAAAAAGCCCAGGTTGCTGTTCCAGGCCAGCCAGCAGATCTCTGTCCTGGGAATAGCAAGGTCAGCTCCTCAAAGAATCTGAAGATCACCAGACCCTGTAAATGCTACAGAGCAGAGGCTGTAACTACACTTTGCACTCACAGAAAACACAAAGCAATGAATGGTTGTCAAAAAGCTGAATGAGACTAGTAGATAAAACATAAGGCCATTTATTTATAGGCTGGTTTTGATCTCAAACCATATGTATTTAAAAAGCAAATTTAATATTTTTTACAATTAAGTACCTGTTACTGTGGGCTCACCTGTCCCCTCTTTGCTGTGGAACTGATTTACATAATGTGGTTTCTGCTGGAGTTTACAGAAACTCATTTTCTCATTTACTCAGCTCTGTAAATCTTGCTTAGAAGCATTTTACTTTACCTCATTTCCCACCTCAATTTCAAGCAGGTCTCCCAAGACTTCTGCATTTTTTTTCCAGGAATAAATCAGAAAAGAGTCAGACACTATTTACTTTACATAATTACAATATACATTCTGCCCTGTCTTTATCTGCCAGAATGCAGAGTCTTGTGTTGCACTGAAAAGGAGAAAATTGTCTCCTGTTTTTTGACCGACCTTTGTGCAGTGTTGAAGTTTCTCTGCCTCAGCTGTAAAATAAAAGCCAAAGAGAGCCCTGGCTGGGAAGTGCCTGACAGCTCCAGCAGCCACCAGCCCACACCCAGTACCTCACCTTTACCTCCAGAGTTCTGCTGCAGCTCTTCCGTGTTTTCTCTCGGATTTATTACCTTTGATTGTGGGCAGCTGAAACCTGAGGAAAGAAAAACAGCTGATGATGAGGATATGAATCACTTTTAACTGCACCTGTCAGCCCAATAAAAAGCTGCACCAAACAGATCTGACATTTCAGAGCAAGCCCTGCACACCTTCATGAGGCTCTGCTTGCTCAAAGCACCCCTGACCTGTCACAGCTCTCAAATATTTACTGGGAAAGGACACTCAGAAGGATTTGGGAACTGTCCCAACTGCTGAGGATTCAGGTGGCATTTCATCCTTGCATTTCAGAAGATTTAAAATGTCACTTTCTAGTAAAATCTTATGTCAAGAAAGCAATGGAGCTCCTGCTTTGATACAGAATAATTAATTACCTGATTATTTGGTTCATCTGTAGGGTGGAAAAAGGAGCCAGCAGAGCCATGGGCAGAGTCAGGGATCATCCTCAGGCTATGAAGAAACTCCTTCAGTCCATGTATTCAATGTACCATTCAGGAACAAAGCACTGACATTGTCAGAAATCCACAGCTTTAGATCACTAAGATTTTTTCCCTTCGGAATGCTGGGCTTGCAAGGAAAAGCAGCAGCAAAACCCAGATGAGTTCATTCCTGTGCTTAATTTCTGCTCTTTGTGCAAAACCTACGAGTCCAGTGGCTCAAAGCCTGTTGGAAATCCTCAATGAAGGGTTCATTTAATAGCACAGGCTCTTCTTCAGCTTTTTAATCTGCTACTGATGGTGTAATTCAAGTCTTCTAGAAAGAGAGGGAGTTTAGGATAGCAGCATCTTTAGCATTTCATTCTGCAAACTGTTCTATTACACAGGTAAAAAGACAAAAAAACCTACCTGGGTTTTCCCAAAATATATGAGAAGGTTTTGTTCTCTTAAAGGAAAAAAAAAAGGTCAAAGGAATGTCAGTATCACATTTGGTAATTATTTCAGAAATAAGCAAAACAAACACAAATACATTACCTGTAAGTCTAAAGGGTTAAATCAAACCCAGTGTCCTCTCCTCAACAGTCTGATAAATAGACCTGCAGTAACCTGTTCACTTGAAATGTGATTACAGATTAATTAGCAGATAACACAATTAAAAATATCAGGTGAATTTACAGAGAATGGGACTTTCTTGAACACCAGAAATGAAAAGGAAACTCCAAAAAATCTGGAGTGCAAGAGATGCATTTTATTGTATGCCCGTTACGATGAGTAACACATTTAGAAATAATAATCCCACAGAACAGTGACAATCTTATTTTACAGCGTGTACATCATTTTTTACAGCCACATAAAACACTTATTTGTCTAAGAGATTTCCCAAATTTTAACTTTCTGAAGTTTAGAAATATAAAAAAAATTTATTCTCAAGGAACTGATTCTCATCTGGTGCAAAAACAAAATATGAACATTATCTGGAACACAAAGCCACAATATAGCATGAAGTTACAATTTCTCATGTGAACAGCTGTGTGCAAACATGAAGCAACTAAAAAAAGTAAAAAATACACATTATATGCATAACATTTATGACCAGGTTTTTCATTAAATAGCCCTAGACCAGCTCGTTATATAAGCGCCATTGGATTTGCAGCATGCTAACACAAAGCATTTTTAAAGGGATGCATATTTTAAATGTATACACTGTAAACTCAAGATCCACCTCCAAACTCTAGTGGCAGCAGATTTTTCTGGTTAAATACTGCATATATACTTTCTTACAGATTGAAAATGCATGTTTATAGCATGGTATAGATCTTTTTTTAAAAGAATCGATTAAAAGGTGCAATTTTATGTCTATATGGAAAATTTCATATTAGGAGGTAGGACAGTAAAGGTCATACCTGCTAAGAACACTGCCCTAAAGAACCTCTAAGTACTTTGAATTTTAATTAAAAAAACCCTACAGTTTTCAACTGTTTTTAATATTCTTTTTAGAGAAGACTTTAAAGTAGCGAGGAAAAAAATTAGTGTTGAGTCACAACACTATGAGCTGCATCCATTTTTATCCTTTTAAAAAAAAAGTCAAATTCAAAGTTAATTTTGTTATATGTGCCATACTGAACAACATTCAACTGTAATTTCAGATAAAAAAGGGAAATTATATACATATACATCTTTAACCCTAGCACCAGAACACCACCTCTGAGACCATAACATAATGCTCTATTTTAAACATCATATCCTGCAATAAAATAGGTTAGCAGCTTTGAAAACCAGTAAAAAAATGCTTCTTGGACCTAAACTAATTGAGGAAACCAAAAAGTTTCCCTATGAAATGTTTTTAAAAAAAAACCCAAACAGAACAAGGGACACCCCCCCTCCCCCCAAATTTTGCCAGTTCTGGAATTCAATATCTAGGCACAATTGAAAACGTTGGGATGAAGTGTCTGACTAAAACTCCCCGTTCCAAACTGCACAAGAAGGGAAGAGGGGCTCCTTTGCAAACCCTCCTTAGCTCACCCCACCAGGGATCTGTTTCCAAACTGGAGACACACGTTGGGACTGACAGAATGGGCCACACAATCAGCTCTGCCCTGTCCTCTAGACTCAGCAATGGCAAATACTGTGTTCACTTGGAGACATTCATCCATCTTTCTGCAAGTTTAAGACATTCATCCATCCTCTGCATTCTCTAGTGCTCTTTAGGTTCTGATCACCAACAATCATAGGGCTATGAGATCCCCTGCCAACCCTAATACTTTTTAAGACTTTTAATACAAAGAATGTAAAGTTATGGTTTAATATCAAGCTTTGAAACCAGGAGAAACAGTTCGTGAGATTTATTTTTTTCCCCAATTAGCATATCACAGTTTCTACATCGCTTCCCTCTGGAGCTCACCTATCACATGATGGCCTCTTTGTGGTGCCTCATGATGTGCTGATTTTTCTCGGAGGGCCTGCGGAAGCCCTTTTTGCAGTACTCACACCTGTGGGGGTAGTCTTTGGTGTGGATGGAGATGACGTGGCGCTTAAAGCCGGACGCGTCCGTGGTGCTGTACTCACAGTACTGGCACTGGTACACCTTCCTGCCACTGTGGGTCTTCATGTGCTTCTTCAGTTCGTTCTGCTGCCTGAAGCCCCTTTTACACCTTTTGCACTTAAAAGGCAGGTCCTTGGTGTGAACGGAGAGGATGTGCCCACTGAGCACAAAAGGGTCGGAGGTTTTGAAGTCACAGTGCCTACACTGGTGGATCTTTTTCCCTTTATGGGTCTCGCTATGCTTTTTGAGCTCCGAGGGCCGGTGGAAGCCTTTCTCACACACCTCACACTTGTGGGGAAAATCCTTGGTGTGCACTGAGATGATGTGTCGCTTCAGGTCACTGGAGTTGGTGCTCTTGTGGTCACAGTGGGGACACTGGTGAGTCTTATGCCCTTGGAAGAGCTCGGTGTGCTGCTGCAGCTCCTTCTCGTCGGCGAAGGCCTGGGGACAGTGCTCACATTTAAAGGGCAGGTCAGTGCCGTGTTTGGTTTTGATGTGAGTTTTCAGGTTGGACTGGTCAGCACACCTGAACACGCAGTGCTGACACTGGTATGGCTTTTCCCCCGTGTGGGTCCTCATGTGCTTTTTCAGCTCCGAGGGGTGGCGGAAGCCCTTCCCGCACTCCACGCACACATGAGGGAAGTTCTTGCTATGGACTGCCAGCAGGTGCCTGTTGAGCAGCCCCTGCTCTGCAGTCTCATAGTCACAATATTTGCACTTGTGGAGCTTGGGCTCCTTGTCCCTCAGGATGAGTTTATTGGAACTCAACGGGCTCGCCTCTCTGTATCTTCTCGTGTACTCTGTAAACTCGTGCGTTTTATCAACTTTGTTTATAAGTTTATGGCTTTCCAGATGATTGTGGAAACTTACTTTTTTGTTAGTTGTAAAGTCACAGTCTGTACACTGGTATTTCTTCTTGATCATATGATCGGGATGGTTCTTCATGTGCCTTTTCAAGAATCCTCTGGATTTAAATTTTTTCCCACAAATATGACAAGGGTAAACTGTTAAGGGCTGTCCATCAGGACCTATTATAACAGCTGTTTTTGAACAAACAAAAACAAGTTATGAAGGAAACACATTTACTGATTAAGAAGTTTTAAATCAGCCAAGTGCTGTTCAGATTCATGCACTTACACTTGCAGCAGAGAGAGAGTGGCTCAGTAGTTTAAAAACAACCAATCCACAGCACCTATAGTTTATATAGTTCTGTTTTAGAAACTGCTCAAACAGATCAGGAATATCACATGTGCACTGAATATAGCCATGGGTACTTTTTAATAGCTTGCAACATTCCAATGAATTGCATCAGCCCTGAGTGTGCTGACTCTGAATAGCAAAATATGACATTTTCTAGGCACAGAACTGGAGGGGGGAAGGACACAGGAAATACGCAAATCATCATTTATAGCTTTTAATTCTGCATCAGCTTAAAAAAGAGAAAAGGAATAGGACAGGAGTAAGTGGCACTCCGTGACAATACCGTAACCATCCAGTGTTTACCTGTTTGCCATTGCCTGGCCTCTCCTCTCCTCCTTTTCTTGGTTTTTTGTTTGAGCACTCTATTAGTGCTAATGCTATCACAAATCTGCAGGTACTGTGTTGCATTACCGTTTTTGTTTTCTAATCGTGTATCCAAGTTATTTCCTAGAAACAAAAATTAGACACCATAAAAAACCTTAAACAACTTGTTTCTTTGGGACTGATGATTGGAATTGCTCAGCAGCATTATCTACTCTTTAACAACAAGCATTGCCCATTCCTCTACCACCAACATACATTACAAAGAAGCATGCTAATAGGAACTGCTATCTATCTTTCCTGGCAAAAGTCGAGGATATAATTGTTTAAACACTGATTAATTTCTAAATATATTTCTTGATTTTTTTAAACTTGTTTTTACTTCTTAACAACTGCATTATCTCTTTTCTGTCTGCAAAACTACATTAAAAACTTGGCAGTGCCTCCCAACTTCCCCTCCCCCTCCAAAGGCCTACAGACATTTAGAACTGTTTTCATTCAAAACAGTAAAGGAAGACTATGGAGTCCTTCAATATCTAATCTATGGCTCATTCTTTGCATCTCTGGTTAGGAACACTGACACTGAAATGTCTGTTTTTTCAAAGACAGTTTTAGTTTGAATGCTGTTAAAAGTTCTCACCTGCCGCTTGACCATCCTCGTATCTTCGGGGAAGCCTTCTTTCATCTCCTGCAGAAAATGGTATTTTAGTCATTATAAAATCATATTCTCTTTAAAGATGCTGCTTTTCAAAGCCTGATCATGAGAGAAAACTAACTTAGCTAATAAGTAACAGGTTAACACCCTCCAAGTGGAGATGTGCAGCTCGGTGTTGTGTAATCATGAGTCTCAGGAGACAAAATCCCGATGATGGGAGGAGGAAATACCCACCCCATTTGTGTTTGCATATTTCCCCTCCTGGCTCTCCTGCTTTCCATTATTAAAATGCTTGTTTCTGCAAACTTTTACCCTCACCTAGCCCCTCAATGGCAATGCAGGGGTTATCTGAAATGCACACTTTGCTCCTGAGATGGAAGCATGTTCTCTGTTGAAGGAGGCAGATAAGAGGGCTTGGCCCTTATCAGCCTCTCAGCACAATGGAGTTCTGGAGATGCACAAGGAATACCTCAGGAGCACTCTCCTCATTTTGCACTGGAACTATTTGCTGCCATGTGCCAAAGCTCTGTGGTTCTGAAGCACTTTACCAGCCCAACTGCTGGGCTCTCATTACCACACCAAGGAATTTTCACCAACTTGCTTAATTAATTGTAACAGAAATTATGGATAACTTGGTACCCTCTTAGCAAACATTTAACACACCAAAATCCAAGGAAATTAAACAAAAGAATAGTCAGAATTCACAATATGTCCTAAGACACTTCCACTATTCGAAAACAAATAATTTTTTTGTTTCTCACCTGAAGGACTAGCAGGCTTAAAACATGTATATAAACTGCAATTATTAGGAACATATTTACACATTTATTCCTACTATTCCCTTTTCAGAGTCTTCCCCCCTTACTCCTACTAATATAAAATACTTAAGGCTGTTCTTGCAGTGTAAGATCTTCAACACAAAACATCAAACCCCACATACTCTGTACATCTGAGCTGGGATCTGAAACAAAACCAAACTCCTCCTAACAAGCTTTCCTTTCTACTCCATGAAGCTCAACACACAACAATCACTGGATGGCAGAGATCAGGAGCTGTTTCCAAACCCCAAGAACAAGGTGAGGTGATCCCAGAGATGCTGGCAGCTGGAGGAGGGAGGAAATAAAGGCAGGGATTTTCAGGAAAGAAGCACAGGTTCCTACCGTAAGCAGCAGCCCAAGCAACGGGGACAAACGTTTTATTCACGCCAGAGTCCTCAAGCTGGGTGTCTGGAAGGGATGTGGCTTCTTCTTCCCCTACAATAACTTCCATATAAACTTCATCTGCTATTTCAGCACAGCCTGGATGAAGGGAGGAGAATAAATCTTTAATTTTATTCTGCCTGTCCGAACTTTTCCTTCATTTAATTTACTCTCGCTCTAATTGATACCCATTATAAATTAATTTTCTTCCTTTGGTATTTATGGGATCATTGCTTATTCAGATATTCCTTAAAGAGAGAAAACATGTATCAATAAATACTAATCCAAAACAAATGCCCACCAAATTTCCAATACATGAACTCATGAACTTGCAACTGATGACATTTGCCACTTTGTCAGAAAGCTGCTTAATTCACAGTAGGAAAATAGAAAAATAAGTTTGACCAACCTCATTAATTTCATCCACGGACATGTTAAATTTAATATAAATAATGAAATTATTGCACACAGTATGCACAAAGTGCATTATCCACATCACTTAAAAATAATTATAGCCTACTTTTTATTTTTAGAGAAGATGAGCTTAGTTTTCTACTACTTCAGGCTGAAGAATCCTTCAGAAAAAAATTAAAAATGTCCTGGAGAATGATGGTTATATGGGTGTACAAACAGCATGAGACACAAGAATGTTTCTTATTATGCTTACTAATATCTTCATCTTCCTGAGAAGAGTCCTTAACAGCCATGTAAACCATTTTTTCTCGCTGCATTCTCCCAACACCTCCTTGCTCAATGACTCCAGCTACAGAATGGCCATTGTGAAAGTCACTCTCAGTGACAATTTCTGTCCCACCTTGAACAAAAAGAAGTTACACACATTAAGTCAATGTGAACAAAGCCACTGGTAAGATTAATTCCAGATCCAAGTATTTTTTTTACTTGCTGGGACCACCTCCCTGAGAGCAGCTCAGGGAGCACCCCAGCTGGGAATGACCTCTCAGCCATCAGAGATTGTGGTTCTCCCTGCTGCTGCTGCACAAGCAGTCTGTCCCTTCTGTCCCTGGAGACTGGCAGCCCAAACCCAGAGAATAAACTGTATTTTGGGAACAGGGCCTGAGACTGATCCAGAGGTTTCAGCTCCAAGAACAATCAAGAGGGGGATTCTGCTTTTTCAGGAACAGATGCAGGTGAGTTGTGCATCCCCTCAGAGCACAGAGATTGCTGTGGGGAAAGGGAACTGCAGAGAATTGTGAGTCCCTTGGTTCACCTGCAGCCCCAGAAATCCTCTCCTTTCTCTGCAGAGGCCACCAAAGGCTCCCACCAACAAAAGGGATCCACTCCAGAGGCTCTGCTGTGCTGACACACTTGTGTGTTGCCAAGTCGGAGAAAAGCAGCAGCTGAAAAAACAGCTGCAGACACACAGCCACTTCTACACTTGGGCTTTGGCTGCCTGAAAATAGCCCTGCTAATCAAAAAAGAACTCCAGACTAATCCACACCCAGCATTTGCTGCATCTGGGAAGCCTCCACAAATGTCCCATTCTACAAAACACTCCAGTCACTGGATTACATGGAAGGAAGAACAAACAGAAAGACCCCGAAACACTTCACACTACTGAAAGAATAAATAGGATTTCAGGGTACCTATTTCAACATCATCTTCAGCTTCAGCTTTAAATATGTAGACTTTGATAACTTCTGAACCAAAGCCATCATCTTTAGCAACATCATCATTTGCCACCTCAGTACTGATCTTCAAGGGAGTGCTTCCTATGTGGTCCAATTTCTCTCCAACATCATCCACTGCAAAGAGAAGAGAATAATAATGAGGTTCAAACACATTTTTAGAAGTCAAAGTAATCAGTAGCATGATTTCCTCCACTATTTTCCCCATGCACAGGAAAGGTTTCTATTCCTAAGTGGCCTTTAAAAGCAGCTCATCTCAAGAAATTTAAGAGATTCCAGAAGTTCAGTATTTTATTGCAACTCAGGAAACACAGCAGGAACTACAGAATGAAGGACACAAGAGGGAGCTTGTCATCAAAGGGAATGAGGTAACTGGTTATGGCTGAAACTATTACTCTTAGAAAATAAAACTTTGCCAATAATTAAAATTAAACATCTATATAAAAGCATTAAAAATTAACCCAGAATTGCCTGTTACAGTCTAAGAGCACTCAAAAGTTTTACTCTGATGCATAGTGACTAAAATTTAGAAACTCTTGTGGTGTGTGATGACTTGGAGTATATTCCCAGCTAAAGAAGTGTGCATCAAAAATCTGACTGTATCTTCTCCCTAAAAGAAATGATGATTTTATCCACTTTATCACTTGAAAACATACACATTAATGAAGATTAATGTACAATATACAGCTGATTAAAAGATGCAGTGACAATAAAACCAAAAACTACCATGAGACATTGACTTCTCATTCTTTACACAACTCACTCACTGATTATTTGACTTACACATTCAAAATGTTCATTTAATTTCTAAGTAAAAAAAATACATCCAAGCTATTAAAAGCAACATATTTTGGTAAAAAGGGCATTCACAGAGATGACCACAGATACACCTCAAATTGCCAGCACAGAGGGCACTGCACTCAGCATCTCTCTGACACATGTACTGACACACTTCTCTCCCAGGATAAATTTAGCTCCTGTGCAGATGGTCAACACAAACCTGTGCAGTGCTGAACACCCACTAAGGTCCTCTAAATAGAGGAGAATCCCACAAAATGTAGACAAAATCTGAATGAAATACATTCCAGGGAAACAGCATCTTCCTGCACATGTAACATTAAAATATGTGTGCATTAAACAAAGAAAAACTCCTTAAGATGAACACTGGGGTGACAGCAGAGCTTCCTGACTCCATGGGGATGCTGAGGCTCTGATCCCTGGGAAAAGCTGCCTTACCTGGGATGGCTGCACAAGTCCCAAATCCCCTCCCAGTTTCCTGCTCCCAGGGCACTGCTGGCTGCTCCCAAGAGCTGCTTTAACCCCCTGAGCACTGGGCTAGGCCTGCAATGCTCGGGGCAGTCACTGGAGGTGGGCAGGAGAAGGGGCCTCTCTGCAGCAGGGGAGTGGGAATCCACCCCAGCAATCCCAAGCTCTTGCCCCTCATGGACAGGATCCCAGGGGCACCTACCAGCACTGGGAAACCTCCTTGCTATTCACAAATCTTGGGCTGCACCTGGTGGGTACAGAAGCCACTGAGGACAGGACTGGATAAAATGTAGGTAAGTACAAGTAAGTATTTGGTTTTTGTTTTAGAACCTCTGTGAAGTCTATATTTGATGAAAGTGAATATTCTGAGTTGGAAGGGGCCCACAAGGATTAGCAGGTCCAGCTATTAAGTGAATGATCCATATGGGCATTGATCCCAGCACCTATATCCTGAAACATCTGGGGAAAACACTGAAAAATGCTGGTTTAGCTTTTTGGTGTTTTTTTTTTTTTGGTTTTTTTTTTTTTTTTGGTTTTTTTTTTGTAACTAACAGATTAATTCCATTGCTGAAAAAGTATCAAACATGGATCAGGAAAAAAAAATTCCTCAGGAAGACAAACTTTGCTTTTTTAATTAAAAAAACTTTCTAAATCTCTCCTAAAATCAATGCCAGCAACATCAACACCTTAAGGAGGGAGAGTCTGACACGTGCTGCCTGATGCTCCTGTGCCCTGGTAGGACACTGGGAACAGCCAGAGCACAAACACTCAGGGAGCCCCAACAGGGAACCTGCAATATTCCTCTGACACTCGACTTCCCCAGCACCAGGTCATTAAACCCCTTCACATCCACGGTGGGAGTGTTACTGCACCTGCTAATTGACATTTTTTATGCTGCCAGAATGGGGTTGTCAGAAGAGAGAAAAGTGGAGATGCTGAAATTCCCTTATCTTGGAAGAAGTATTTCCATACATTTACTAAGCATGAATTTATTAAAGATATTTTTTTTTTTTCTGGAAGGTTTTTAACGTTTATAAAACTTTCTTATGCATGTTCTGGAAAATGATAAATAAGTTTAATTTAATACCATGACCATTCCCAGTGCATGTGTGAGTGTTGGAAGGACTGGAGGCAATTCCCAGTAAAAGGAGGGATTTTGTACCCAGCTCTCTGATTGCCAAAAAGAGTAATTCAAAGCTTACAAACCCTGCCAATTTAGAACTGGGAGGTGGTAATAAACTTCTTTTCAAATCTGCAACTCCAGCAACACCAATTTTTTCTAAACTCATATATTTTATAAACATAACATGTTACCAGTTTAACAGAAAGAAGTATTTCTGTCCTGGGAAGTTGTTGAATAATTCCTGCTGAACAGGGGAGTTACCACACGTGTGACAGGAAGTTTTCTTTATGGAAAAATTTCCAGCTATTTAATTTTGTGACAGTGACTGTACACCATTATGGGGCTGCTGAAATATTATTAGAAAAAATCTCACAAACTTAAATAGTTACCAAGACATCAACTGCAAGGCAATAAACATTACATGAAGGAAAAAAAATGAGGAATTTTTCGATTTTTTAAAGAATGTTTTCAGTAAAATAGGACTCCAAAACATGAATATAGCATGTACACTCACATACTGTGCTTTATTATTGCTTGAATGCCCCCAGATCTTCAATATCCTTTAAAAATAGGGAGTCCTGTTTTAGAGGGGCAAATTTAGAACAGTATTTTTAACATTTGTGGTTACTTCTACATCATTAACCATCCTGTGTATTCTCAAAAAAATGCAGTCTTTACAATTTAAGCTAAAAAAATGGAAACCTATGAGGAAGTTTGTGTATCCAGGGCCTCTGGGGATCACTTTTCTAAAAAAGCAAGTGTGTAATATAGCAAAATTTGGAAACTATCATCTGGGCTGAGAAAATGAAATCAATTTAGACTGTTATCTGAAAGATGTTGCTTTTTGATTCAAATACAACAAAGCACACTAAATTAGCAATTGCTTTTGCTTAAAGTCCTGTCTTATCTGAAGGAAATCTCATGGCTTCCATCTACCTTTTAAAAAGATCTAGGTAAGAGGAAAACAACACAGCAGGACAAGTAATCTTTGTCAGGTTCCAAAGTATTATTTTTTTTTAGAACAGCTCATGAAAACATTCTGTTGTTTAAGTAAGATGCCTCCAATCACTGCTAACCCATCAGTGCTACATTCTCTGCTGCTTTTCCCAGGGAGAGCTCAGGGGAACAGGGAATGCTTGCTTCCTTTCTGTCAATGGAATATCAAAGTGTCTTCCAGCTCTGACTCACCCACCAGAAGCACTACATGTTATTATCTTAAAATAAACTGAGAAAACACAACAGAGAACCTGCATAAACAGATGCTGAATCCTCCGGAGTGAACAAGCTTTAAAGGAAAACTCAGCACACTCCCAGTGTTAAACTTACCTGGCTTGGCTGTTTTCAGGTGTGTGATGTCCAGATTCACCGTGGATTGCCAGCTCCCAATCCATGTGATGCCTCACATGCACTATGCTGGTGATACCACAGCCACCAGAGGAGCAACACGAGGGCAAGGTAAGTCCCACGCTTGGACAATTCTCCGGGTTTTTCTAATGCCTGATCTACTTAAGTCCCATAGGTTCAAATAGAGGAGTAGGAATCCTAAAATGTTTAGCAAATGAGGCAACAGTGTAAGACACTAAAAAGGAGGTGTTGGTGGCACAGTACCTTACCCCCGGGCCAGCTCCAGTGTGGGTCAGTGGTGGCTTTGGGGTCACCAGAATAGTGCATGGGGCCGGCACGCGGAGCGGGGGCTGGCAAGCCGCTGTGGGTCTGAATATCGCAAACCTGAAAAACAAAAGAGGGGAGGCTTCAGCTGCACTGCCCGCTGCCCCTCAGCACGGCACTGCTGCTCTCCAGCTCCAGCTCCCTCTGGGAGGGCTGGGGTCGGGGGCCCACCACTGCATCTGGGGCTCAACTCCTTTCTAGCAAGGTGTTTTAAAGCAAAGATCGTCAGCACCCTGGGCTGTTCGCGTTGTGAACGTATCAAAAATAGATTCTTTAGGTCTTATGCTGGTTTGGAAAAGTTGAATTTATCTGCAGAGTGGTGATAATCTTCCAATGAAAATTTCCAAGCACAAAATCGTACACAGATAGTCACACAACTATCAAGATAAACTTACTATTGTCCAAATAGTATTTACACAGAAAATGTAACTACCAGAAGTGCATAAAGTATATACATGGGAATGTCACCTGAAAATGGTGAAAAATCACCTTTCAGTAAAGTCCCTTCCAACCCAACCCATTCTACAGTTCTGTCATTAAACTCCCAACTGGCATAAGGGAAATTAAAACTCCAGTCAGTTCCATACTCTAAAATGTCATATTTTGGTCGTTCCCACTTGTGTTCCACAGAACAAATCATGGTAGTCCCTAAGGGCATATCTGGCATTTTATGTAAAGTCTCCCCTTTTCAGATGCTAAATTTCATTAAATGACAACTAAGTGTTTTGAAATTCTTTAGAAGTATCACTTTGGTGTGATTACATGATAAAAACAGTTCAACAGTCCTACATGCACACCCCAAATGAAATACTATAAAATTCACTTTCTACAATATTGACAGCATTTGACAATTGAATACATATAAGTAAATAAAAAGTTTTGACGTGCTTGATAAATTGAGGCCTTTATCTATTCTACACAACACATTATCTCCATAAACAAAAAAATTCAAGCTTTTGACCAATAAAAAAAAATTAAGAGCTGCATAAGAATGGTTCACTGCTACTGACAAAAACACAACTGCTGACACTTTGTGGGGTCAGGCTGGCATCCCCAGCACAACACAGGCTCAAAATTTAGGCAACACAAGAGAGCTCCAAGATCTTTATCAATGACCCAGATGAAGGGATCAGCTTTGCAGATGACACTGAGCTGGGGAAGAGTGGATGCTGGAGGTGGGAAGCTCTGCAGGGGAGTGTGGGCAGGCTGGATCCATGGGCTGAGGCCAGTGGTGGGGGTCAGGCCCTGCCCTTGGGTCACAACAACCCCAGGGATGCTCCAGGCTGGGCAGAGGGGCTGGGAAGGTGGGAAAGGCCCTGGGGGTGCTGGTGACAAGGGCTGGACATAGACCCAGAGGTGCCCAGGTGGGCAAGAAGCCAAAGGCACCTGGCTTGGATCAGGAATGGTGTCCAGGGGGATCAGGGCAGTGCTGTCCCCTGTGCTGGCACTGCAGGGGCACCCCCAGTGCTGNTCCTGGGGTCTCTCCTCCAGGGAACAGGGACAGGAGGAGAGGGAATGGCCTCAGGCTGGGCCAGGGGAGGGCAGCTTGGAGAGAGGAAAAATTCCTTCCCTGAAAGGGCTGTGCAGCCCTGGCACAGCTGCCCAGGGCAGTGGTGGAGTCCCCATCCCTGGTGGGATTCAAAAGCCACTCGGATGTGGCCCTTGGGGACGTGGTCAGTGGTGGCCCTGGCAGTGCTGGGAGAAAATTAAACTCAATGATCTTACAGCTCTTTCCCAACCTAAACGATTCTATGACTGCCTTAATTTGTCTAAATGATTACTTAAAACAAAATCCTAGATGAATAATGTAGCTTCCAACTGTGACTATTCAGGCACATCACGATTATACATATATAAAAATTTAATTTGCTGAAAACTAGGTCTCAAAACGGCTTTGGAACATTGTGAAAGCCAAGCCTGAGAACACCTGACAAAAGCATGAATGTGTCAGACACACGTGGGGCCATCAGGTAACTGAAAGCTTCAGATGCTCTGGTCTAAGTGCAGGATCATCAGCATCAATCACACTCATCCCTCTCAGAAGGAATCCCAAAGATGACTGTACTTACAATGACAAGGGAAATCGCCAGTCACAGAATAAACTCACCCTAAGTACTCTGTCAGAAAGGAGGAATTTGTTCAGTGAACCAACTGGCTGTAAAAATGGTGTTCCTTTCATTACAAAAACACACAGGATGTGGCTTTATAGACTCATTTTTCAAGTTTTTTTGCAAAAAACTCTCTTTTTGACTTCTGTTAGTGATACAGTAATGATGGAAAGCTTTAAAAATCATTCCTATTCATCCTATACTGAATGAAAACAAATATCAAAATAAATTTCGCATAAGGGACATAAATGCTATAAGAGAGGGAAATCATCATAATCACGAATCAGTGGTGTCCTCTGTCATGAAATTTTTAATAAATGCAGCTTTTTGTGAACAGACTGACACCTTGACACACTTGGCATTGACTTTTTTTTAACATATTGCTTCTGACTAAATAAAATCTGTCTTGACCTACTCACGTTTCAATAAGTGATTTGAAGAAGCAAAAAAATTTAAATTACTTGGAATGTATTTTATCAAATATATGTAGAAGCAACATCTGGTACCTTGGGTATAATGTAAGCACTGAAGAAACACAAAGTACCCGAGGTTCTTTCAGCAGCCAACCCCAGCTACCTGTCAACAGGATCATGTGGAGTTGGATGCTGTGTGGGAACTGGAATGTGTTAATGAGCCAATCCTTAATGAACACAACCCCTTATTTCCATGTTCAGCCCAGAACAGCACAACAGACAATGAAATGCCTATTATAATTTTTAATACACTAAACAAACCACATTTTGTGGACACATTGAGAAAACTTTGAGTTAGAGATCTTAAAAAAACTATTTCTTAGTGGATTCTCTTGATTAATCCCAATATGTTATTTTTACATGCATCTGCATAGCACTGTAATATACCTGTGGTGTTTTTTTTAAAAAAAGTTGTATATTCAAAATAAATGGAATGTTGAACTTTCCAAGGTGTTTTTCTTAAATTTCCTGGAATATCTAGTTTCAGGAACACAAACATACACACCCACTCACTCAGCAGCACCAATGTCCTTCTCTTTCTTGTTGTATCCGTGATTCTGCATCAAAACCCCCAAATCCAGGCTCCAGGAATTAACTGGGCACCAGCCTATTCCCTGAGCATTCCAAGGGTCCAGTTACACAACTTCTCCCCACCAGAGCACTTCCAGCTCAGCTCCCTCCTGCTTCCATCTACCTCTGTGGACTTACAAGATATCATCAGGTAGTCTTCAGACGTGCTCTTGCCATCGTCGTCGTCCTCGGTTTTGATGGTGACCGTGGAGCCAGGGACAGTGCCAGCTGCCTGGATGACAGTGCCAGCTTCCGAGTCCGAGTTGGTCACCAGCACCTCTTCCGAGACCATGGTGGGCGAGTGTGCCCCGGCCCCGGCGTCCTGCACCACGTGCTCCAAGTGTCCCTCGGGGCCCGTGACAAGGTCTGCCACAAACACCTGCTCGGGAACGCGCACGGTTTCCGCCATCAGGTCAGAGGCCAGCACGTGGTCGCTGGTGTCCAAAGCCTCCTCGATGGCGACGTCGGCCTCCAGCACGGAGTCGGGGACGATGACGCCCTCGGTGACCACGTCTGTCTCCGTGATGATGTCGGGGCCCTGCACCACCTCGGCTGCCAAGCCGTGGTCCAGGGTTATCCCATCGTCCGTGACCACGTCGGACACCAGCACAGCCTCGGGCACGGACACAACGATGTGGTCTCCATCGATGTGAGCAGTGCCAGCCATCCCAGCCACTAGGGAACAACCGGCAGAAAAGTGTTACAATTATTGCACCAGCAACTGTTTATCTAAGGGATGGAGTTATCACCTAGAGGAGTTCAACACAGGTGTAAAAATCTGTTGCTTCTCCACATCCACGTTTTGCATTTCACCTGATAAACACTGTCCAAAGCAGCCTGTTCTGTACAAGTTAAGATAAACAAAACACACCACTTCAAGACCTAATGTGGAGTTTGTCCCAAACTTAGGATCTGTTAAAAACTAAAGGCCGCTTTACAATTCAGTCTGGTTTTTTAATTCCCAGTTAGAAAACATTTCATTGCAGCAGCAATGTGAACCTTCACAGAATTCTTGCCTGACTCTGGAAGTGGGGTAACAAACTATTAATTGCTGTTACAATACAAGGACTCATCCTTTGGATTGCAAGGCCTTGTTAAAACACAAGGCCTTGCATAAAACACTCAGTTTGCACAGTGAATTATAGTCAAATTTCCAACAATTTGCCACATCACAAGGAATAGCTGGAGGTAGAAAGCTGCTTTTCATTACCAGACTGGACTGGCCAGTCATATTCACAGACTACTTTTCTAAATGTAACAAAAATGCACAGTGAACTATTTTAACACACAAACAGCAGTTTTAATCTTGAAAACACTCAAGAAAATGGTTCTTATAAGAATATAAAAGAATGATTAGCATTATTCAGTGTTGTAATTCAAATGCAAATATCTTGCTATAGACATGGTCCTTCCCAATACCTGAAATAATCTCCTGGCTTTTACTCATTATTTTTAATAGTTAAAATGTTTACCAAAATCTTGCATGATCATAGTGTGAGGCATTTTGGATTCCTGTGTTTGCAATCCAAGACTTCCACCACCTGGATCCATATTCAGCCAAATTCATTCACAAATAACTGCAATAAAACAAAACCAACAATTTATGTTTAACAGTGTTCTTGTGTTGATCAGCTTTACTGGATTGATGTGTTACACAGACAAACACAGAGAAGTATTTACCCCAAAATTCAAGAAAACTATGAGCAACACTTCACACAACTCACTTTACTATTTTGGTTTATATTTTTTGACTTTAGCATAACAATATATATCAGCAATTGTGCACAAAGCAGCCTCTGCTCTGCCCCTGTCTGTACAGACTCATTAACTAATTATCAAACTGGTGATTCTGGATGTGTGGAGCTACAATGATGAAAGTGGAGAATTGTACTGAGAGTATCAATTTTCCCAAATCCTTCAAAATGTGGATGTATGGGATGCTTCAAAACCAATGTTAATGTGTACATTTATTTGGGGATGCCAAATCCCTCTGACAAGGTCCAGCTACACAAAGTCACTCCCAGAGCAGGAGAAACCATCTATCATTTGCCAGTGTTCCCATAAAACACACTGGAGAAGGATAAAATCAGCATTCCAGCATTGCTACCAAACACTGAAGTGTGGGGATTCTGAATTATTTTGCAATTTGGTGCAATCCAAAGGACTTTACACAAGTTCTCAGTGCAGACAAAGGGACTTCACAGAAGCACCCACAAGATCAGAAAGAGCTCAGGGCTTTCACAGGTGAAAAATCTCAAGCCTACAAAAATCTCTGTTGCACAGGACTAAAATCTTGTACTTTCCTGGTATCCAAGAATTAGAAAACGTGACAGAATCCCTGAGCAAATTAGGAAGTTTTAGGAGTTGTGGGAAGTGAATGCAGAGTCAGAGCTCAGAACTACGTGACCTGAGTGGGGCAGAGAGGAGCAGAGAGTACAAATCCTTCAAGGGTAACTCTCCAAAGTATGCTGCTTTCCTTTTGTAGCAGCAACCTCGTTTTTGCTCTCCTAGATCTCATAAAAGAAATTACCAGTAGCTCACCACAAGAACTGGTCAAATCCTAGCATCTAAATCCAAACTGTGAGGGAAACTCCAATTGCTTTGTGGTAGAACACACTTGACAACCCCACTGCAGTGAGTCCTACCTCAAGAGTCAACACAGCCAAGGTCAAGCCTGGCTGTAGGAACAAGTGCCCAAAATCAGAGACACCTCCAAGGCAGAATCAAGGGGCCCAGGAAGAGCCAGGACCACCCACAACTCCTGAGCTCCCCCAGGAAAGGTGCCCAAAGATGGCAATTGCAAGGAAAAGCCACTGATCCACACCAAGGAGGTTTGAATTCAAAAATAGTCAAACATTATCCATGAGGAAAGCTGGCAAGGATTTTACTAATTCGATTCCACTCCAAAATCAAATTCTTCCAGCATGGTAAGGATCAAAGAGCAGCTCCAGGATCTCAATGCAATGCTCCATCACTCCCAAATTATCACCACAGCCATCCAAAATTCTCCCTGCAGCCAATGAATCCTTGCTAGTACAAAATATAACACAGCTCTAGAGCATAAACAGCTCACTTAACTATTTCAGAATTAAGGCAATCAATATCTAACATTTCCTGACCACAGCCTTCACATTCAGAGAATCCTTTTTTCAGAGTAAATGGATATGAAAAATTATCTTAATTTATATCAATCTGAGATTATAGGAAGAATAAGCCAGACTTTTTTCCCTTCACAACAAGCACCTTATTTTCAGATTAAATAATTTGATGCACAACTATATTATGTATTGTGGCACATAGAAAAATTTAATACAAAGCAGGACTATAATTTGAATTTCAATTTCTACAGGGAAAGCAAATTTTCACTAAAAAAATATTTTCCTGGTAGTTAACAGGACTAGGAAAAGAACTAAAGTTGTGGGATGGCACCAGCAATCCCTTAAACATCCCCTAAAATCAGAGATGGATGATGACACACAGGGAACAACCCCACTGAAGCTGTACCACCCCTATGAAGAATGTTCTTGTAAACCCTCACTGCACACAAAGGACGGATTTGAATCAACCCCACAATCACAAATTTATTTTTCATGTCAACTTGGGGATCCTAAAGGGATGCAGTGACAGCAGGAAGGGCCCTTGCTGCCAGTGCAGGAAGAATTAACCCTGGGGAGGGCCCAGGGCTGCCCCAGCCCGGGTGGTTCTGCTCACAGGTTGCAGCAGTGCAGATGATGCAGTTTCACATGTCACATATGCAGGCAATTCTTGTTATTGGGAACAGCAAAAAAATGCAGTGCAGTGATTAATTGTGGTTCTGCTCAGCTTCCCCCTGTAGTACACTGTGTAACACACCCACACCACCACAGGCAGATCCAATCACGGCTTTGGAGAGGCAGAAATTGGGCAGAAAGCCACAATTCCACACAATCCCAAACTTAGCTGCTCCTCTCTTCCTCTAACTTGTAATATCTCAAGGTTTTCCTCACAATTCCCCTGCTCCTCTAGGTATTCAAAGACAGTGAAAATGTTTTACTGGCATCAGCCAATAAGATATTCACTTTACAATATTCCATTAATTTTTTTCATTGATTTTTTTTTTTTTTTTAATTACACCATGCTATATTGGCTCAGGAAAGAACACATTATCATCACATCCCAAAATGAAGTATTTCATGCAACCTACACTGAGACTCCCAGAGCAATGTCTCAAGGCTAAATTTTTAAAATATGTCTGTACCTGGAATGGTTTTGCTTTTCTGAAAAATACCAGTTCTTCTAATGAGCCTGAGGTTCATTTCAATCTGTTTCAGCTCTTTATGCCAAAGCTCTTCCTTGGATGGGGCTCAGCTGAGACAAGCAATGAATTAAATGAATTTTAGAGTAGAAGGGATATCTGACCTCTCTGACTACAACTGCAAATTACTTCTGCACATGGCATTTTTTAAAATCAAGGGTAATGGTTGGCAGTTTGGAATGACCTAAGGACAGGGAACAGCAACACTCAACTGAAAAACTGGTGGAAGTTCCCAGGATAAACACTGATCTGTTCTTAGCTTACTCTTCCTAAAGAAAGCATCTAAAAATAACCAGGAATATTTTCATTTTAGAGAGCGTTTCAGAAAACACTCCAAACTCAAAGATCTTCAGCAAAGCATTCTAAGGAGGAGGGATAACAACCAATGCTTCAGCACTTCTACCCTTCCCGGGAAAAACAGGGTGACATTGGTGTTCCCAGGGGGACAAGGAAACTCCCGATCCCTGGGCTGGCTTCCAGGCATTGTTGCCATGTTTAAAATGTGAATAACATAAACAATATTTCTACAGAATGCCAATTACAACATGCTTAAACACATGTTCTTTATTTATGTAGCTTTAGGAATACATTTTGTGTGGCCCTGCAAATGTTAAGCAGCTCCCCAATTTATACACACCTTTACTCCCAGTAGGTTCAGGTGGTGTATTTTCATGTGAAGCCTAATTGCATGGTTAGCCCTTAATCTCTCCTTTAAAATACTGGATTTCTTCTAAATAATTTACATCGTGTTTACATGCTCCAAAGGAAAACACAACATCATGCACTGCTGGTGTTTTGGATATTCACAAGCTGCATATGAGATTTGCATCAAACCAAAAGGACCAGGCTCAGACATAGAGCAGTGGAACAATAAATAAACTTCTACGCCGTCGAAAAACACGAACCAGATGCTGTGTAACCATTTAATTTCTTAACATTCAAGCTGAAGAACCAAAAATTATCCTCGCCTGATGACATGGCTTTCATTTTTTCCACCTCTAATTTTAATGCAGCAACTGACAGATACGCAATGAGAAATGTCCTGCTTACACAAAAATCTTAATTAGAAAACCCCAATTAATAAAATAACGTGCAGGTTAACACAGACTCGTGGCAGAGAACAGACCGGGTATAAAAAACCAGCATATCCATTTTAAAGTCCTTTATTGTGTCCACCTAGGAAGCACCACGACAACTTACACTCTCAAGCCATGTAAAACGCCACAGACAAAACCAGCGAACGAGATTTTGTCTCGCTGCCTGAAAGGCGCTAAAGGCTCTTAATACAAAATAATAAATAATAAATAGAAAAAAATGTACATCTACGCGTAGCACCAATAAGACCTCCCGTAGTAAAAATCACGGGCAGAGCCGGCCGGCGGTGCCAAGGGCCGGGGCTCCCAGCGCATCCCGGCGGCTCCCGGCGCTTCCCTCCCTCCCTCC
>VYXF01010898.1:48714-73390 GCA_013397295.1 Polioptila caerulea
GGGGACCTCCGCTCCCGCCCGGGGAGCCCTGAGGGGACCGCGGGGGGACCTCCGCTCCCGCCCGGGGAGCCCTGAGGGGACCGCGGGGGGACCTCCGCTCCCGCCCCCGGCACCGTGAGGGGCAATCAGCGGAGTTACCCCACGCACCCGTCCCCGTGAGGACAGTGGAATCATCTAGTGAATAAAACACGCTACATTTAAATAGCTCGGGCAACAGTTTCAGTTCTGTGGGTGTCTTGTAACCCGACTTACCTGGTTAAATGTGACAAGTAAATACAAAATTGAACCAATTGTTTAATATATAGAAGTAGTTCGGATACAGACACGAAGCTTCTCATAACAAGCCTAGCAACTTGTTTTGGAAACTTTGTATTACTCTTTGTGAAAAGACAAAGAGCCTGCGGTACAAACCTGAGCAAAGGAGGACTCGGGCAATGCTTGGTCCACGTCTTCTATTCCTCAGAGGAAGCCAAAGCTGGAGCTGTCTCCAAGTGTAGAGGCAGGAGTGGATTCCTGGGAATGTGCCCCAAGCCCCTCAGATGCGAGGGGGGTGCTCGGAGCTCCCTGAGGGGGTGCGGGGTGCCCCTGTGTGGGGGTTCAGAGGGCAGAGCCCTGGGCTCTGGGAGCTGTGCAACACAGGGACAGTGACCCAAGGTGGACAGCCTGAGATGGGGCATCCCCAGGTGACCCTCCTGACCACAGCTGGACTGCTGTGTCCAGTTCTGGAGAAGAAGAGACATGGAGCTGCTATAATTCTCAACAGGTTCATCCTCCTGGACTTTCACTTCCTTAGCAGAGAGCTTGGAGACTTACATTTGGCCCTCCTCCCCTTTTTTTGTGTTTTAAAGAGTAAAGCCAGATAACACAGCACACACCAAAGTAAATTCAGTAGGAAGGATATTCCAGTCATTTTGTCTAGCCCTAGCAAGAGACAGACATTCTTAAGACAAAATAATTTCAAGCTGCCCAATGCAATTAAGGAATGAAGGGAAAAATACCTAGAAAAGGTAATGACAAAACTGGACACTGGGGGAAATGGTGAGAGGGACTCAGTTTAGCCAGCTCTGCTCTTGCCAGCACCATGGATGATGACAGCACTGCCTTATCTGTTCCTCCTACTCCTTTTGGGGGCAGTGGTGGAATATCACATTGAACATCACAATTGTGTGGTCACTCTGAGGTTGGTACAACAGAGCTGGATTGAGCTCACCAGCCACCACAGTTTGTCAGATTGTGGCACCACCTGAGGCTGAGAAGCGACAGACCAAAGCGATTCACGGACACAATTCTGTGACACCTTAGGATCTGAGTTTCTGAGGTCAGAATGGTTTAAACTGATAGTCTGGGCTCTAAACAGATGTGCTAACACCGTTTCTGTGTGTTTCTGAGGATAAGAGAGGGAACCAGATTCATTTATTTCTGACAGAATTTGCAGCAGTAGAAGTAAACCCTGAAATTTGAAGGTTTTTGGGGGTTTTTTAAAGTGAAATTTGCCCACTTTGCATTTTTGTCACATTGAGGGAAAACCAAATATCAAAAAACCCTTTCTGAAATCCTTGAGATTCTGGTTTTGTCATATAGTTTCACATATTACCTAATACTAAGGAATATGATTTAACATAACTCACATTCCAATCACGTTCCAAATCACATTCCAAAACGTGCCTCAGACTTTTTGGAAAATGGGAAATACATCCCAGTTGTCAGTCTCTTTAATTTGTTACTTAGAGGCAAGGTAGTCAGTCTTCCATAGCTTCATTTATTTTCCTCATTTACAAAAAAGTTACAAAGCAAGCCAGGGCAGTTTTAAAGGCAAACCATTCCAGCTGTTGGGGTCGACACAGAAGGAAGACAAAGCAAAAATGACAAGGGACAAGGGAATGGGTCTGTAGGTGTTTGATAAACCTTGGGACAGAGAGAGTCCTTGGCTGTGTTTGTACAACACTGCCAGGGCCAGACCCTCGTGCACTTCAGTATCTGGGATTCACAGGAAGCTGTCACCAATTACACAGTAAATAAATCAGATGTTAGTGTCATGTCATATCAGGTTTTCTTTTACAATTGTCCTCTGTACCTTCTCTTTGCTATAACTTAGTGCTCTCTAATAAAGATGGCAATTTCCTCTGTGTCCCACCAGGCTCTCACTGCTCTCAGCACCAGGATTGTCCAGTGATCATGCAGCATTCCAAGACATTTATGATATAGGAAGCACTTGTTCTTAGTATCTCTGTAAAGAGATTAGAATTAAATCAGTGGCAGGACACACACTACCCACTATGCTTGCTATTAAAATAATCTGTGTCTAATCAAACTACATTTTTATACATTTCTTTTCTTAGTCTGTGCTGCTTCTGAGTGTGCACTCACCAAGAACTTTGGAAGATGATTTTCATGCAAATATGAAAGCATTACCACTGTGTGCACACAAACTGAAACAGCTTTGGAAATATTTAAAAACATTTCAGCAGGGTCTGTAACATTCCTGAAGAAAACACCTGCACAGTGAAAGGTGGCTGGAGGCTTTCTGTTAGCTCACATCTTTACTTAGTGACAAACACTAACAATTTAGTGACGATTTGTATTCAGTACCAGGATGGATGATATAATTAATATGTAGAGTATGTAATTAATATGCAGAGTATGTCATTAATATGCAGAGGGATGTAATTGATACGTACCCGGTGCTGTCTCGCCTCTGGATAAACTGGATAAGGCAGATCCTTCCTGGGATAGCCAAACTTGTCCTGCTGGGCTCGGGACTGAGGGAAATAATCTGATGCTGGATCTGCTGTCCTTAGAGGCTGAGCATACAAGGGACTATGCAAAAGAGAAAAAGGTTATTCAAACCTTAAAATATACTGCAAATTGAACAAAGGGTTGGTTTAAACTGAAACATAAAAATATTAAAGCTCACTACTGCATGCATGGCACCGAGGCAATAACAACTAAAAGGTCTTTTAGGTTCTTTTTACTATCAAACCCTCACCTTGCAAACAGAGAAGACTGAGTTTATAGAAGCAGCTTTCTCTTTAAGCTTTTCTTTTTACAACAAACAATGCCACAATGTCTAATTTCCTCTATTCCTACAATTATTTTCAAGATGTTTTAAATTCACCATAGCTACACTTTCAACATTTTCAACATTTATATTGAAAAAAACCCAGACCTCCTTGAGGGACTGAAACAGCAGCAAGCCCCAGGCTGTGTCTGCAGCAGAACCCTGCTACGTGTGAGGAGACTCTTGTGCTCTCACTGAGCTGCACCCTGGCAAACAAGTTCTCTGCAGGAGTTGCAGCAAGAGCAGCAGCAGCTGGCTGGGGGCTGAGGGGGATTCAAGTGAGGAAGCACAAGCAGGGAACTGTGTTTCTGAGCAGTAATGAAATGAATGTCTCTGGGATTAGAGGAAAACCAGAGAAGCCTCTGGATAAAGCAGTATTTTAGGATTTGTACATGAATAATCCAGTCAAAAGCTTTGCCATTTACTGGACCTTTGTTGCTTGCTGTGCCACTGGCAAAGCTGCAAAGTCATTCTGAGTCTCCAAACCAGGGTATAAAGTGAGAATGAGCACAAAAGACAAAAACCAGCAGCATACCTGTAATTCTGCCTTTGATTTGGGGTTGAGGCATCATTAAAATCTTCTGTTTTCAGTACAACTTTTGGAATTTGTCCAACCCAGGTATCCTGTGAGTAGGGGATCAGGTGGTTACACAGAGCAAAATGACAACAAATTAGGATAACCAGATCTCCAGGTACAGTATGTTAGAAGGTATAAACCAGTTTTTCTCTTGTCTGGGCTACAACTCTCAGTCAGGGGTGTGAGAAAGCCCTAAGTCGTGCAGCTCTGACCCCAAAAGATTTTATGAAGGGTTTTCTTCTCTCCTGAACTGCAGGATGGGGTCTGATTCACACCTTGGGAACAACAGCATCAGCAGGACTAAATTCTGAATTAGTTAAAAATTGAACAGCACCATCTCCTGGTAAAGGCAGGCTCAGACCTGCTGCATTGCCAAGCTATTGATACTCCACAGATGGATGTAGCAGAAAATGTAGCAGACTGGATTATTTTCTCTCTTTTCTCAGACACCCTTCAATGCTTCCTTTTCACACACTGTGTGCTCCTTAATACGTAAAATAATCCCTTGAAGTACCAAATGAGGAAATGAACACACACACACACACACACACACACACAGACACACACACACACAAATATTCCCTTCCAGTGATTCTTTGTATTTTATATTGGTTTTTAATGGTATTTATCCATCTTTTCTCTCGATACCCACTAGTCCAAGCCATGATCTCTACCATATCTTGCCTAATAGAGAAAACTGGCACAGCAGATCATGATCTCTTTTTAAAGCTGGTCTTCTAACTGACCAGAAATGGAAATATTTGTTTGAACACCCTGTAAAAACAATCCCTAGTTCTTTGTTTTCTCCTACACAAATGAGGTTCACTTAATCCTTGATGACGAGTTTCACCTTCTCGCATGCATTCAGCTGATCTTAGAACTCAAATGGTAGGGAGACTTTACACTCAAATTCCATTTTTTTTTTTTTTTTTGGCTATTCCAATCCCATTGTGCTGAATCACCAAGGCCTGGGGGCTGTGCTGTGCCCCCTCTGCCATCTCTTACCTCGGCTGGCTGAGGGTGCCCGTGCCCCAGGCTGGCAGCTGTGTCACTGCTGAATGCAGGGTTCTGCTGTGCCCCTCTGGATGGAGGCTTTGGCTGCTTCCTGGGGGGAACAATGGGAATTTAGAGCATTAGCAATGGTGAGGGTCTTGACAGATGTTTTTTGTGCTGCAGATTGGTTCAAGGGCCATGTCCTGTGGCAATGGCTGTACAAGAGCTGGGTTATTACAGCTTTTCTATGTGTTATTACAGCCCCAGTGCCACACTACTGGGGCTCAGTGACAGAAGGAAAAGCCCATATTGTCTGTGTACTTGGGAGAGGTGTCACTGGGAAAGTGTGTTGAAAGCAAAAAGCAGCTCAAATTGCCAATATCTGGGACCCAAGAGTGGGAGGAATCGAGTTTAAACACCAAGCCTCTTGGCAATGGTTATCAGTCTTGCTCCTTTTTTTTTAAGCCTGTGGAAAACAAGCCAATCCTTAAGAGCAAATAAATCAGAAACACACATTTGGTAGTGTTGAACTGAAATAGTAAATGTACTTATCAATCTTTAAAGCTTGCCTGGTGAGCCCTAAAGAAAAGCAATGCCTGAGAGTGAAGTTCTGCAGGCAGTGGTAAAATGCTGAGTAAGTGCAGAGTGCTCAGGTAAGATGCTTTGAGTTAGTTTTAAATTGTATAAATAGTATTTTGGCAGTATGGCAACCTTGTGATTTAAACATCCAGGGGTTAAAAATTAACCAGAATATCAGACTCCTTTTGCTGTGCTTCCATTTTGAGTACAAAACTCCTTAAAAGTGCACCCAGAGTCACTTACCCAGCTTTTCCCATTTTCAAGTAGCAGACAACGGAAAATATTACAACCACTATGATAACCAGTGCTGCTGCAGGAAGAGTAGCCACTAAAATGAAATCCAGAGTGTTCCAAAGGTGTTTACATTTGGGGCCCATGTACCAGTACTCCTTCCAGCCTATTCTGAAGTAATCACATCTGCAAATAAAAATATTCACTTTTAGCAACAGCATTTTAATTCGAAAGTAAGCAATACCAAAAAAGTACCATGTTTTGCTATATAGTTATTTTTTATTCAACACTGCAGAGAGTCACTATTTTTCCTGTTTGTTTAAGGTGTTTTTATCTTAGTTACACCCATCTGTTTCCAGATTTGATGCAAAAGTACTTTGCCAGGCTCTGAGTAACCAAGTCCAAGTTGGCATTTCAGGAGTCCAGGATAAGAAGCTTTGCTGGGAACAGAGTGCAGCACCCAAGTCATGGCCTGGTTCAGGTCAAAGATCTCTTTGTCTGCTGTCAGCATGGCAAAGCTGCTGAGTGGAACTGAAACCTCACATTTCTGGCTGTCATTATATTGATTTTTTAAAAGGAAAAAATCCCCAACTATATAATGGAGAAAAAAACTTCAAGATATCTATTTTTTTTTTTAACTCAAAAGAAAATTTAATCAACCTGAGGAAAAAAAAATTACTTGGAATTGCAAAGCTAATCCAGTTTTAAAGTAAAATACTTAAGAGAACAGGAAGCATATGAAAATTAAGGTTTACAGTGATTACCTACATTAGGAATGACATGGCCCACAGGAATTTTTAAAAAGAAAACACTATGCCTAGATCCCAGATTTGGTGCTTTGTACCAGAGTTATAAACTTATGCAGATTGTGAATGAAGATCAACATTTATTTTCATGGATCCCTTTGCAGGGTCTAAATTTAGTTCATCATTTAGAATATATTTGACATTTACATGGTGTATATTTAAACAAACAAGCCAAGCCCACACACTACCTGCAAAAAGGTTCTTCATTTTTACACTGACAAGAAATATCTCTAGGACAGAAATCATCTGTATCACCCAGACAGGCCTCAAAGTCCACAACTCCAGTGCAGCTGGCTGTGAATTAAAACAAAACAAGTATTTAATGCAATTATACAATAACATACTGTCAGTGGGCTGTGGTGCTAATTACACCAGAAATTTAAGCCTCCTATGTACTCTGTAAATGATACTAAATCTTACTTTCCAGTGACTTGTCCCTTGAAAATTTTGAAGCTATTGGAGAAAGGAACATTTACCTGCTTATATTGCTTTACCCTGAATGTGTATATGGCTTGTGTTGTTATGATTTTTATCTCATCATTTGAAGTGTGGTTGTGTCTGAATTCCACCATAAATCATCTCTGGATTGCTGGCAAAGACTAAAAGTCATGAGATTCCAACCTCCCAGTTACAATCCAAATTAGAAGCTTTTTGTGTGTTTTGCACTGGGATTATTCCTTGGTTTAGCCCACAGAAGGATCTGTTTGCATTAATGTTGGTTCTCCTCTATCTCTTCTGCTGTGTAAACACTGGGCTGTAAATTATGTTCCAGAATCTGAGTGTTTACAGCATTTCACAGGTATTTGGCTGGCTAAAAATAACTCAGCAGCCTGCCTCAGCCATCAAACACCAGCACGTTTGGCACTCCCACCCTCCATCCTTTGTACCTGCTCAGGACTTTGCACTCAACACCAGGCACCAACCTGGACACTCAAAGAAGCCCCCAAACTGCCACCAGAGCCAAATACAAGCAGACCCTTCCGAGCCCAGCAGGCAACTGCTGCAGCAGCTTTAATGTCATTGTCATTGTAAGAGGGACTTTCCACCAGAAAAAAGGTGGCCCCTTTCTCACTTAAAATAACTTTTCTGTCAGAAGTTATCAGTGCATTCTGGTTGTCATGCTCTTAATTACTGATGATTTGCTCCCTGTTAGTATCAAAAAAAGTCTAAGAACACTTGCTATAAAAAAGTGCATGTTTTTTTTAACCCATATACCAAGTGTTTTTTTCTCACTGAAAAAGAACCCAACCGTTTAACTTATTTAAAAATACCCTTCTGAAATTTAGAGACTGACTCAAAATGATAAGTATCTACTTCGTAGCTGAGTATCAGGTATAATCCCCGTGGCTGTAACCTCTTCCCTGTGCCACCAAACACAGGACAGCAGCTGTCTCACCACGGTTTCCACATTTGCATTGTTTTGCTGCTATTTAACATAAACCCAGCCTGAAGCCTAAGGAGAATTCCCAAGCAGCAATCTCCCCAGAGGGGCTGCAGTGCCCCGGCAGCACTCCCCAGTGCAGAGGACACGTCCCTGTCCCTGCTCTGACAAGCCACAAAGCAGAATTCCAGCAGATCTTACGTTGTGAAGCTTCGCTCAGCAAGGGGCTGGCCAGGACCAGGGCACACAGCAGCACTTTCACAAAGGACATCCTGGAGCCAACGGGGGTAAAAGACCTTTTCCTCCAGACTTGGCCAGCAGCAGAGTGAACTTCCCTTTCTGCTGCTGTGGATTGTGGATTTTGAGCTTGGTTTACAGCATCCTTCTCTATAAAGAATTACTAATTAACTTAAAACTGATACAACTTCCTGATAACTTATCCAGCATATTTTCCTTTATGAAGCCAGCTAGTTCCATTAATATCTCATTAATCTTGTCAGTTCTAAATTTTTGAAATCAGATCTGAGGTATTCATTTAACGACCTAAATTTCAACACAGTCAAGTATCTGCCAGGAGCATTTCTCTCTTCTCCTTCTTTAGGTTTATGTTACCTTTTCCAGATAACAAACTTGGACAGTGTTTGCAGACAATTTCCTGGAGCAGACATTGTATTTAAAGACAAAGCCATGGTCCTGAAGCCATCTAAGAGGGACGTGATGGGAAGGAGGGAATCCTGTAATTGGATTCATCTACCATTAAGCTTTGTCAAATAATTTTTCATTTTTCTGAAAAAAGAATAGAAAATACCCATCTGGCAAGGATGAGTGACAACAGAAACTCACACCTTAGCACACCCCCTGTCATCTTGCTTTATTATTTAAAGAGTCCTTAAAAATTCTCAACATTCACTGCACAAGAAGGTCCTGACTCTGTGGTCACCCCAAACACTGCCCAGGTTACACCCAAAGTTTGTGGAGTTTAACTGCACTGAAGCTGAAGTTAGCACAAGCATTGTTCTTAGCACAGTGCTTTCAAAATTAATCCACAACTGATAAAACCCCAGCGTGGATTTCCTAATTTGACAGGAGCTGGCTGCTTATGTAAACATGCCAACCATAGTTACATTAACAGCAGAGGGTAAACTTTAACCTTTGCTTTTCAAAGGATAAATAATGATCTGTAAAAATCAATGCCTAGCAAATTCTTGAAAGAACACTGCTTTGGCTAAAGCCCAACAGCACTTACTACTACAGCAGTAGATAAGAGATTCTCAGTCCTGCCAGAAGATTGCTTTACAACAGACCACAACAAAGAAATTAATGTTTACCTCAGTGAAAGAAATTGCACGATGCTTCTTCAGATGTAAGGCAGAAGTGTGAAGAAGCAGTTCCTCCGTTCTTCTGGCTGCCAGGGAATTCCCCTGTGGCTGCAGCTCCCAGCAGCTCAGCAGGAGCCTCCCGGTGGCTGATGAACAAACACCTTTACCTGGGGCTGCCAGGTTTGGTTCAAGGATGCACAACTGCAATGGGCAGTTTTTCCCTGGGTGAGAAGTTTTAATGAGCAGGTTACAACCCCCAAACTCTCGGCTTTGCTACCTCACTGGCATTTACTGGATGCAGCAGGTTTGGACCTGGCCTCAGGAAGGGCTGCAGAGGCTGTGAGTCGGTTTCTGTTCTCAGTGCCCACAGCAAACAAACCCAGAGCCAGCAGACCTGAGCAGCTGAGAGCTTTGTACTCCACAGCACACCCAGCCCCTCCTCTTACTGTCTGAGTTTCTGGAACTCAGCAGAATCAAGTGCCAAGTTATGCATTCTATAACGACATCCAGGCTCACAATTTCTTCAAAGAGAGACCTATCAGTAAACCAAAGTTACTGACCAAAATTAATGGTAGAAATGGAACTGCTCATGATCTTTAATGTTAATTCATTTCAGACCTGGTTCAGGATGGCTGTGGAGAGCAGTGTCTCCTCCTGCAGCATGGCAGGGGTCCTGAGAGTAACACAAACCCAGCACAAGCTAGGGATCCCCCAAACTCTGCTATCAGGACTGCTACAAAGAGCCCAGAAAAGGTTACCGAGGCCTGAAACCACAACAGGCTCAGTTCACACCTATTCCCTGGTCACAGCAATGGGATTTCTTTCAGTTGCTGCACCAAAATCCATCTCCTATGCCTGTGAACAAAAAGGAAAACTACACCTTGAACAAGTCTTTGCCCACAGTAAAGCCAGGGTTTCACTGGGGTTTGTTCTCTGGCTCTGGTCCACAACCAAAGCACGTGAGGGGCAGGAAGAAAGATGCACTGACTTCTAGACTGGCTTCAGTCACAGCCTCTGAGCTGCAGCACATAGATGAGCTTGGCTTCTGGGAATCCTGCACTTTAAAATTAAAACCACAAACAATCCAGTGCCTACTGATGGCCCTTTTAAGTATCTACTTCGTAGGACCCCACTTTCTTTTTGGATTTAAAACGTGTTTTCAGCATTTCACTGAAACACTCCACACCTTCACTGTAAGATAACAACACTGCTGCATTCCAACACCTTTCCAGTACCTCCCAAGCTGTTCAAGAATCACAGTGGCAATCTGCCATTAAAACAGCCCCATTACTCAGTCACACAATTTGCCCCTTTTTGAGTAATTCACTCTTTAGGTTACACCACAGATTACATAATTTATGAGCCTTGCTTGGCAAATTACAGATTACCTGGAAGACTGGCACTGTCACACTGGGACAAACACATTTACCACCTGCTTCCTTCTTGAGCAGGGTCACTCCTCCAGCATGGATAAAACCTTGGGTTTTCCCAAGTCCTGAACTACACCATTCTTCAGAAAAAAACAGCAAGAGAAGAAAATAGAAGCACTTCTCCAAATTTAGGCCAGTCAGCGTTGATCTGTCCTGTTCAATGATTTCTTCCAGGAGTGTTTCAGTACTTCAGGGGTGAAGTTTTCCCCCCAAAATTAAACCAAGTGTGACTTAGCCATTAGAAATGAACTCTTTAAAGTTCTTGAAAGGGAAGGAATTGACATTTTCCTACAGATGAAAACAACACACAAAAATTAAATTTACTTTTAAAAAAGTATCTTATCACCCTTTATTTCCAGGTGCTTCACAGCGATATGACAAAATAAAGTATCACAATCAGTTTTATGTAAATAAAAAAATTAATAGCAACAAGTTCCAAATCTCTCTATATTGAATTCAAACATAAATTTAAAAACATGCATTAAATTAAAGCTATTTCTGTATTATAAAATACCATGTGACCCCATTCTTTAAGACATTGAATTTTTCACAAATATATAACTTATATAAAAATTACAATATACATTCTTACTTTTATGATATAACTGTATTATTGCATTGTGAAATAAATTTAAGTGACTCTTACAGATATATTTGAGAGGCATTTCAAAGTATTTCACTATAAATTAATAAAACCATATCTGACAATAAAACTTTTCCCATGTTTTATGTTCATTTTTCACTGTAACAGATTTGTCTGTTGGCTCTGAAATCTTCAAGAGCCCAAGTCAGGCACATGGTTACCCAGGACTCACAAGCATGGCACCATGGTAGATCTGAATTTGCTTTTTCTAAAGCCATTGCATAGCACCTTTACTAGAAAATCACTCATAGAGATGTGTGGCTACAGCTCCTTGGAGTCAGCTGTAAAGGATTACACAACCCCTGGAGGTTCAGATGTCTGAACTGAAAGCAGAGAATATCCAGCCAGAATACAAAACTTCCCATACTTTTCTCCCACTTTCTCTGGCTGCAGTTAGGGAACAGTTGTCTTTAGCTGCACCTGTTTCACAACCAAAACATTCTAATTTTAACCCTACTGTGTGGGGATAGATAACAAAAAACTGGTACAGATGAAACAAACAGAAAATGCTCCTGCCTTGAGGAGAAAGAGAAATCTCAACTGATGAAAAAACTAAATTAAAAAGTGACAGTAACACCAGCAGCAGCATGGTGGGGGTTGGAAGGGACCTCACAGCCCATTTCCTTCCACCCCTGCCATGGCAGGGACACTGCACTACCCCAGGCTGCTCCAAGCCCTGTCCAACCTGGCCCTGGACACTTGCAGGGATGGGGCAGCCACCTGGCAAACCCTGAGCTGGAATAATCCTGTGCTGCTCACTCCTCTCACCTACCAAAATTGCCACAGCACAGGGACTCCATTCTGTGAGCTACAGAACTGCATCCCTCATCTGGGATCAGAACTGGATCCCATCATCCCTGTTCGCCCATCACAATCCACAGGAACACTCATTTTAAGTTATGTCCCAGAACACATTTAACTCTGAGGTTTAGCTCTATCCCAACATTGTCCCAAGGAGGAATTTGAGACTGAAATCCAGTCCCAGGACAGCTCTGTGTACCAGGGTCATGCACAGCATGAACAGGATCAGGGGCTGCAATGGAAGGGGCTGGCATGGACACCTGAGTCCTGCCTGCCCCAGGAGCCAGCGGGCACTGGCAGAGCAGGCACCCCCCCTGTGCCAGCAGATCTGAGTGAGATGCCCTGCAAACCTGGCCAGTCCCAGGGCAGCTTTTGGCACCAGGGAAGAGGCAGTGTCCCAAGGCAAGTCTGCTGGGAAGGGCAGATGTGCTGGCTCCATAACAGCAATCCAAGGCAGCTCCTCTCCCTGCTCCCACGAGACCAATTCCTGGGCAGAGTTTTCCATTGTGTCCTGAAAAATCTCACAGTAAACTCCTGCAAAATCCAAGCAAATCTGCATCATCTTACCTTTCCTGTTGACTTGCTGTGGTAGCACATCACTCAATGTTAGAATTTAACAACTTAGGAGTAGAGATGGCCTCTCCTTTATGTTTTATCCAGAATGTTATCAAAGGGAGACAGATAATACAATTTCTGGCATCCAGTCATGCACTTGAAAAAGATAATTTCTTCACAATTTTCATTTATGTCTTCATCTGTTTCCCTGGAAATGGTACATGAAGCCCAGCCATCTAATTTTCCTACTCCTCTCTCTGTGATGAAACACTAAATGAGTCATGTCCAGGAGCTCTCTGAAGATTGATTTAAAATTCTCTGATTGCTGCCTGAATTCTGACAGTTTCCTGGGCCTTTAAGAGATGATTAAAGAAACAAAACACATTAAATCCTGTCAGCTGTCACAGGCAAGTTTAACTAATAGAATTCTTCCTTTAAACTTCACATTTTCTGACTTCACCACGCACTGGACTCTGTGTAACAAAGACCAACACTTCACCTGAAATTTGGATTTTAATACCAATTTGTTTCTGACCCATCCTAAAAGCTTTTCTTCTTTTGCTCATTCACCATTTGTGCCTTCTGCACATTCCACCCTGCAGCATCTCCTCACAACTTTGCTGATCCCACAGGGACACCAGGAATGCTGCCTGTACTTCACTGGTCATTTGTCTTTGCATTAGCAGCCTTGGAGAAGGAATCAGGTTGGGAAATTTCTTCTTCTGGAGAGCAGGAGCAAATATTCCATCACATCCCAGTGCTGAGAACAGCAGCATCTCAGGCTTTAGCCTTCCATCCACACTATCTGTACAAATGATTTCTCTTGCTTCCCCCTCAATTTGACAGCAAAGCCCATATTGAAAGGTAACAGAATTAATTGAAAGCTAACAGAATGAAGAGAAATGGAAGATGAGCAGAAGTGCAGAGATATACACCATGATAAAAGCATTGTTTGAAAGTTTCATCCTAGGAAATTTAATTGCTAGTATCATTCTTATGAAAAAACACAGAAGTGCACAGAAATCCTACCAAAATCAAACTTGTGGGATGGAAAAGGTTGGCTGCCTACTACTTGTGCATTTTTACTGTCTGTCAGCAGTTTAAACCTTAAAACTACAGATTTCCAACTTCCTAAACACTTCTAATGGATTTTATATAAATACAGTATCAGTTTCATGGATTAAGCAATTTAAACAGAGTTCTTCCAAGTGTTAGAAGCTGGTGAAAGGTGATGCACAGCCTAGAAAGGATGTTTAGAGGTCAGTTATGTGTTTTTGCACTACTTCAGAGACATCTGAACACAGCAGAGGTGTGCAGGACAAGGAGCTGTCTCCAGTCACCTTTGTGAAAGAGGCAAACAGTACCAAATTATTTAGTAATGAAAAAAAGTGACTCTTTTACACAAGCCTTAAAGTCAGTGCTGTTCACATGATACAACCATGGAGATTTTAAGGATACTCAGACCAGCAGGAACTTCACTTCATTCCAGAGCTGAAAGATAAAAGACAAAGAAGCCTCTGCAAACCCCATCCCTCACATTCTTCATTCAGATCAATGAACATCTGACCCAAAGCAGAGATACATTTGCATTTCCAAATATCCTTTGTGAAGTGACATTTATTAGCAAGTTTGGCACAGAGAAGCCCCACTGGGAGAAGACACTGACAAATCTTGTTTTCTCAGTGTCTCATTAATGACACTGAGTGAATTCCCACTGCTTATATGGAGTCAGGAACAAAATAAGCACTTAAATGAATCATGTAAGTCAATAATACAAATTGGAGATAAGAAAATATCTGATGAAATGATACCTTACAGAATATGTATTGTAAAGATTATTCCTTCCCTTCTTCCCTCCCCCTTATCTGTAACATTTGGCAGTTTGTAAAGGAGACTTGGCTCAGCTCCTGGTGCTGTACATGTCCACATCTTCTGGGCTGGACTGACCATGGTCCATAAGTTTTGGATCAGGCTTAAATTTTGATGACTTCCCTGTTCCTGTTAGGGAGAGTAAAAAAATATGGTAAAAAATTATGCAAATAGTTGAGCTGTAAGGAAAAAAATCTTAGTGATACATTTTGAGAATTTCTGTACTACCACTTAGAAAAGTTCAAAATCTGTCTGTTCTAGTTCAAAGTGTGTCAAGAAGTGAGAGAGGAGGATGAGGGCTTGTTGAAATGCTGAGCACAGCAGTGGCTGGAGAGCAGGACCTCTTCTCACTCTCCAACACCAATTCCTAACCCAGCAGAGTGACAGAAGAAATTGTGATGCTTTGCCCAACACATGGAAAGGAAGGGAAAGTCTGAGGAATGGAAGAAAATCTCCAGTGTTCCTTGCCCCAGTGCTCCCAGGAGCAGAGCTGGCTCTCAAAATCAACCCTGCCAGATGGCAAGAGCTCCAAATGAAGACAAACACTCTCACCTGGTTTCACTTCCTAACTTCCCAAAACCAGGAACTGATTTTGGTAAAACTCTGCACCCTCCCACTCACTGCAGGGCAGTGCACAGGCTGCTGTGTTTAATGACACTGCAGTTCCAGAGGCTGAGGGGAACAGAAAGGCAGCTTTTCTAGGGCTGTGTCTCCTGTTCCTGATCTGCTTCTTTTCCATCTACAAAGGATGTTACACACTCCTGAAAGCTTTGCCCCATTTGGACTGAGAAAATAAACATCTCTGGCAACACAGATTCATTTAGGGCAGGGATATTTTTGTCTGAATTAGGGACATGAACTAATTTCACCTACGAAAGCAACAACAGATCCAGATACACAAACCCAATAAAGACAGTTTGGCCTGGAGCAAGTGTAAAAACAGATCAAAGCAGTCCACAAACTAAATCAGAAAAAATTCATGTGCAAAGCAAAGATGTGAATGCATGCTACAGTGAAAATAAAGGAAAAAATATTAAAACCCTCATCCAAGTACATTCTGCTTGCTTTCCAGAAAAAAAATATCTGGTAACAACCCCTTCCTTCCAAGTGATTTCCTTGTGACAAGTAAAATTCAGAAGCTGCCCTTACCAAAGGTAACAATATTTTAAAACAAATTTAGTTCTCCTTTAATAGGTAATTCCACTGTTTTCTCTTAAAAATTGGACTACCAGATTTTTTTTCTGTTAAGTGTTATGTGATCTAGTTGATTATCTCAACCTCTTAAGGAACCACTGCAGAAAAGCCAGAAAAATAAAATCCAATGCTTCATTTCTCAATTACACACTCCTCTTTCATTCCACTATGGATCATCTCTGTATTGTTAGCAGAGGTTAAAAGTAATGAAATCCATTTGAGACTTCAATTTTCTAATTATAAACAAAATTTAAACCTTTTTTGTGTGTCTTGCATTTGGATTATTCCTTATTTTGGCCTATGAAAGAACCTGGCTTACATTAATAATGGTTCTCTGACATTACTGAGAGAGAACAGCAAATATATAATTCTGATATTATGACAGGGTCCACAGTGAGAAAATTATCACCTCCCTGAGGCTCTGAAATATGTATTAAATGACAGCATGTAAAATATGCTCTCAAGAATAATATGCACTGACAACCTGCTCCAGTTTAGAGCAAGAGCAAGTGCAAAATTAAGTCAACTAATTGGATTTGCAAGTTGCCCTGAGATTACACTTGAAATGTTTAATTCACCTGATGAAGGCACTGGATCTTCATTACCCTGAGACTCTACTGGAGAAGATGCTGTCCCATTAAGTGATTTTGACTCAACAGCAGACTCAGGTTTGGTACTAGAAATTCCCTTCTTTTTCTTATCTTCTTGCATAATTGGTTTTGACTCTTGCTGCAGCTGTGAACCAAACATTAATAAAAGAAAGCACATGGGTATATGCTTAATACATTATTGCAAAATAAAGCTTTCAAGTCTGGGAGCTTATCTTTTATGAAATTATTTTCAGATATGACATCACACAATGATATTCAAACAGTCAGCTGCTCACAAGGGACACAGCTGGGAAAAGTAAAAATGCATGAAAGCCCACAGATGAGATAGAGTAAATTCATGTGGAAGGGATTTGTCAGGAGTACATACTTAGGACTGAAGCTGTGGTTTTACCTGAGACCCTCCAAGAACTTCACAAGTTCATTTCCAGGTGAGGAGCCTTTAGCCTGCAATAGCCCTGGGTGTTTACAGAACACTTACTGCCCCTAGTTAGCAAAAGGTGGAAAGATAAATCATGCTTACACCCTAGTAAAGAGAAATACTATGTCTTGGGAAGAGGATTCACTCAGAGGAAAAAAATGAAGTTAATAAAAGTGTCTGTACCACATCAATTCTTGTTTTGCTATCAGTTTAATGACAGTTATATGAATCTCATTTTCAAAACTCAGAATTTCATTTGTGTTTCTCAGAAGAAATAAAGGGTGAGGACTGCATGCCAATGAGCACTGTCAATTTAAAGCAAAATATTTCTACATGTTAATGTAACTGAGAAACTGAAATTTTCTTTGAAAAGAGCAATGAAAAATTACTGTGCAAAGCTGCAATTTTACTTGGGAAGTTCTACTTTTGTCAAGGTCTTATAAATTTGCACTAGAGAAAAAAACCTTTCTGGCTGGCTAAAATCCACACTTAATTCAGGGATTACTAACCCAAATTCCATATGTAATTTACAGAAGGTTCATATTGCCCTCTACTCTCTGCTGGCAAGGCCTCAGCTGTTTACTATGTCCTATTTTGACTACCTTACTTAAAAACCAAAAACAACACAAAACACACAAAATCCCCTGCAAATAGAAAAAGCAGAGAAACAAGAGGAAATTACAAGAACTATGTCAGAGACAGAAAGCTGCTCTGTAAGAGAAGGTTAGAGTGGGGAACAGAATGTCAAAATCCTGCTAACATTTCCATATGTGTTAGGTCAATATAAAGAGGTTATTAACCATTTATTAGGGCTGCAATGAGGACAGGACAAGGAGAACAAATAAATCAGACATGGACAATTCATATAAAGGGTAAATAAACCAGATTTCCTGCAAGGGTGGTAGAAGAGTAAGCCAGACATACCCACTGTAATCCTGAGTGTCTTCAGCCTCAATTCAGGGGCTGCTTAAGACCAAAGCTTGACTCAAAATGGATCCTTTATGCCAAAATAAAAAAGGAGCTCTAAGAGAAACTCACTCTTCTCTCGTGCACCCTGCATGCATTGTGGGACTACAGAGGGGATCTCAATATCTACTGGTGTGAAAGGTGTAAAAACATTTAAACACTGAAGGGACAAAAAGATCAGATTGGGGTTTGTGCTTTGTTTAACACCATCAGTAAACCTTGAACTGCATCAGCAGAAGAGTCCACAACTTTCTAAGCTCCCTCTCAATCTGTGAGTTATCATTATTTCCCAAGTCCTACCTTGGTGACAGTTTCCTTGTCTGCCCACAGTGACCTCACAGCCTCATAGATCTGATGACTCGCACAAAGTAACTTTTTCCCTGTTACCTATGTTTTCAGAAAAACATAATTTAACAACAGCTTATAAAATAGAAAGACAGACTGATCAAATGAAATTAATTATGTTTGCAGGAGAACATGCTTGACCCCATATTAAAGCATCTGCTTTTCATGATCTAGTGCATATTTCCCTTACATCAAGCAAATTGTAAATCATGTTTAAATTGGTATTAGGAATCCATGGCAAACACTTCCATGCTAAATCCACCTACTCCAAATGAAATCAAACCCTGAGCAGCACACAGTGTGCTGACAATGTTGGTACAACAGACCGAACACGAGGTTCAAGGATCCAAACTTGTCCCACTATGTTGGAAATGACCACAGATGACACCAGAAACTTACCTTAGCCATGACCACTGACTGAGCTGGGTAACAAACAGAATATCCTACAGTAGTAAGGCCCAATGGATAAGCAATCCTCTTAAATCTAGAACCTGTAATCAAATATTTTTAATAATTAGACAAAAATGAAATGCAAACTAAGTAGCTGTAGCAATTAAATGCAGGAGAGATTGACATTCTGAAAAAGAAGCAATCCCAGACCTTCCAAACCCAGGTTTTCCAGTATTATGAAGAATGAGAAGAAGAATTGTATCATCAGTCTGTCTAGCTCTGCTCTGTCAGCTCTCAGTCAGCTCCTAACAGCAATCAATAATGTCCCTCTAGCAGGAAGGATTTTTTTCAGTCACACAGGCTTTTGGCAAGGTTTCAGAAGAGTACTCTGACCACTAGAACTGGTACCTGCTCCATACCCCACAGAGTAATCATGAAAAGAAGCAAACCCTACCTTTTCTTGCCAGCACTGCCCCAGCCAGGCCTGACACCGTAATTACAGCGGCTTTGGGAAGAAAATCTGGGGGAGGGTTGTTCAGGTAAACATAAGCATCTAAGAATTGGAAAAAAAACAAACAAAAAAAGAAGCAGGGCAATTCAGTATCAGTCATTTTATTTTATTTCCCACCTAAGAAATAAAGGTGAAAATGTTGATTTTACTGAGAGTTTATATAGATGAAATGAGACAGGAATGTGACTTGCCTACCTTTTCCAAACTGAATTGAATCCATTATCCCATTTTTAACAAAGACATAGACACTCTACAAGGAAAGAAAAAACAAAACCAGAAAGTAAAATCTCTGCAAAATTAGCTGTTGACACATACCTCAGCAAAATGAGACAAAGAAACACTGGGTAACTTTAAAAAACCCAAACCAGATCAGTGACCTTCTAGAAATGCTGTAAAGAGATCTACCTTCTTTGTGACAAACATATTGATAAAACTTACATTGTCAACTAATTAAAAGAAAAATATCTCTAATCTAAGCTCATTTTCAAAACTGAAATTTCAGGACCTGTAGAGTAGGAAAACACCTGGACACCAACTGCATAAGAAAATTCAATTATAAAATACAATCTTCTCTTCCCTACAGACTTTCCCAGGAAAGCTGAAAGAGCAACACGGAATTTGTACCACCAGAGGTCGCTGCTACTCGGCGTCGGGAGCTCACAATGATCAATGGCACGACAAAGTTTGGTACAGATTTATAACAAGAGTATTTCAGTCATGCAGTCACCGACAACATTTTCACAGACCAATGGAATCACAATTTACAGAAAATACATTTTGAAATTTTTTTTTTCAACTATTTGGCTCTACATTTTTTTTTTTTTTGCAAAAGTTAAACAGAAGCACAAAATCCCTTCCTGCCAACAGCCAGGGTGGAGCTGCTGTTTCCCAGCAGGTACAAAAGCAGTGACAGGCACCACAGCTCCCTCTCCACCTGGAACACACAGTAACAGAGATGGGAGGTGTTTCTGACCACTCATGAGGAACAGCCTGCTGCAACAGATACATGGGGTGCATTTTATCTTTTTTGTCAGGTACTGCCCTTTGGAAGCAGCTCCTTCTCCATGGACTGCACTTGGAACTTCAGACTCCAAAACACCCTCAAGTTCTGCCAGCAAGAATTTACCGACGTAACCCCTGCTGTAGAAGGAGGGCTCATTTTCCATCCAAAATTATCTCATGCTAAGACAAGGAACTGCCAAACACACTCTCCAGGGGGAAGGGGCCTGTTGTTTCAGTGGGTTAGTGTGTGGTGAGGGGCTGCAGGAGAGGCTGGGTGCAGGATCCCTTACCTGGCACCACCCGAAGTAGCGGCGGGTCGCGCTCCGCAGGGCCGACAGCTGCTGCTGCAGGTGCCCGGGCTGCTCCTCGATGTACCTGGACCTCAGAGGGGGTGCACTGTAAATGGGCAGCTGCAAACAAAGGCACAGCTGAGCAGCAGGGCAAGGTTAGGATTCCTCACAGAACCGTTCTACACCTCACCCTTCGTGTGTGGATTTCTTCTTCAAACAGAGAAATGGCACTTCTGAATTTCGTGGGAAAGTGCAGTTTATTGTCTTATCCTCTACTGAGGCAGGGGGAGGATCAATCTCTCTTACAGATGGCAGCAGTATGGTGAATAATTCCCCAGATTTTTGCTTATCAGACTATTTAAGGCTTTATGGGCCAATAAAATTCTGCTAACTAGGTATTTATGTTATTAAACCAATACTGAGCTAATTGGGGTTATTACAGTGTGAACTTTCTTAACCAATCACCTCTGAACACCTAAACCTTACAATATTACATTCTAAGACCTCCTTAACCTTTGTAACTACTTTTGTTTTGTCTATGACTTTTAGTCTTTAAAACTAAACTTTCCTCTACTCAACTTGACACACTCTGCTTTAAGTCAGAAAAGCTTCCAAGTTTAGGTGCTAGAAGTAAAAATGTAGATTTAATAGGTTTCAGGTTAAGTCTCTAATTTTACAGTCTGGCTTACAGACCCAATACTCTGAGATTTCCCAGCACTTTGGATTCCAGCAGGGGAGAGTTCTCTGTTCTCATTAGCTGCTGCATTTGAAGGGGGCTTTTCAAGCCTGCAAACCCTCAGTGCTCCCATCATAGCAAACCAAGCCTCCACGTGGAATTATGAACTTCTAGAGTTCCAAACTGACTCTACCCAAGTGGGACTTCACCCTTTAGAAATGAAAACTGGAACAACTGTGTAGGTTCCAACAAGCAGAATTACTCAGTATGAAGCACAGGCACGTGCAGGAATAATTAGAAGATGGATGTGTGTATTACTAGAAACTGCAAATTCGAAAATGACTCATCAGGAAATATTCCTTTTTTCACCTTTCCTGACTTCATTTTTGAAATACTGTAAAAATGAAAATGAGATAAAACTTTAGTAATTTAGCATTGTAACACTCTGGGATTTATTTGAGCTACAGTGGTCAGTTGTTTATTATCACATATAACTGCTATGTATTTTAGTTACTGGGTAATAGAATTCAATGGACAGAGCTGTTCTTCTGCAGATTTTTCTAGTGTTATTTTGAAGACCAAAAAAGAAGAAGATTCATACCTTATCTGGCTTCACCAGCTGATCTTTTGATTCCTTTTCTGTTGCTGCATATACAGTAATACATACAAATGGCAGCCCAGAGGAAACAGCCACCAGCTTTGCCACCTGGGATAGAGAGATGAAAAAAGGGAGTCTTAATGCTGAAACTGAAATTTCCCTTGGGATTGATCAAATATGGGATTAAACAAGTCACTTTGAAAACCTTTTTTAAGCATGATGCCTTTTAGAAATGTCTTCCGACTCATACAAAGATTTTCTCAAATTATAATGGGAAAGAAAAGGTAAAAGATCCTTGACAACAGTTTTATGTCTAAAATACCAGGAAGAACTTTGTGTTCAAAGCCACACTGATGCTCCCATCACCTGTTAGGGTAAATTCAGTTGTAATTTACTCAGCATGCAGGAACTCCATTTTTGAAGAATTATTAAAGAAAAACTATTTCAAACCTATCATAATTCAGATTGCTTATTTCCATACAGCATGCTACCAGAACAAGACACCAAGTTTCAGCAGACACTAGAAGGAAAAAGGAATTTGAAAGAGACAGAGCATGAAAAAGTTGTATTGTTCAGTTAAAAAAAATTACATATTTTTAGAAGTCATAATGGATTCTGTGCTCAATGTGAAAGAGAAAGCTGTACAGGAATGATCAAAGTGGTCTGGCTCCTGACTGACAGTAATTGCTTTACTTTTGGGTGCCTGCAGACAAACACATAAATGTTTAAAGATCCAAGGAAACAGCTGTACTGGCTAACATTTACACTGGCACAGTTATCCCAAGAGGGTTTCCCTCTTTTCTACTGAAATCACCAAGAACTAGAGTGAAAGAAAAAGCAGCATCACCCTGACTACACTGAAGAGGCTTCACTGCATGGAGCTGGTTATCCTGTTCCTCATCTAATCACTAAAAAGACCTCAATTAGCTAAGATGTTTCTAGCATTAATTTACTGAAATTATTTTATTAAAAGTTACTTACGAGGCATTATGTATTCAACAAGGAAAATCATATATTGTTTAGCTAAAGAAACCAAAAAGTATTTAACCTATGAAAACTCCTACAGAAGTCAGTGAGAATTCAGAAATGGCAGGATCATATTGTTTTATCAAACACCAGGAAAAAGCACAGAGAAAAACACCTGCAACAAGCTGGAGCTGTGAAACACCCTGGAATTACATGTTCAGCCAGTAGGACTCCAGAACATCAGCTGATAATTGACTTACAAACACATAAAATCTTCTTTTTGAGGAATTCAGCAAATTGCTGCAGCTACCAAAGCCATGATCCAGGTGACAGTTCTGGAGATGAATTCTGCAGACACAGAGCTAAACACCACCAGAAGGAAAGGTCGTGGCCAGTATTAAATAGCCCCTGTAACACCATTGCCAAGTTCCTGACCTGCAGCACTGATAACCTGAAGGATTGTTTTTCCCCAGGCATAAAAAGCACATCAAAGACAAACAGACATGGCAATATTTTTGATGAGAAGCCTGAACAGCAATTATTTCCTGAAGAAATGCATTATATGCTCTCTAGCAGAAAATTGTTACAGCTACGCCTCTTAATAGCAGAACTGGAGTAAGGCCAATCAAAATATAACAATAAAACTGTCAAATGGACCTGGATAATTTTGGCTTTAAGTTTTTGCATTTCAAACAATCTGCTTCAAAGTGTTGGAATCTTATCAATGATCAAAAATACAGATTCTATTAAAAAAAAATTTAAAAGCGACATCACTACAAAGAATTCACTACCTTCCACTCAAAAGATGCAGAACACAAACTAAACCATAATAAAACCACAGTTAATTTATGCTAATCTCCAAGGCATTGTTCCCCACTGAAACTGCAAATTCTGTGTGCTTGCTTCAAGAATTGGAGCACAAGTGAGGAAACTTGCCCTGAAGGCAGAAACTGCCTCAAAACAAATGGAATCAAAGGAGTGGATTATATGCAAAGATCTGATGCATGGATTTATATAAAATATACGAGTTCTCCATCACAAAATGGGAATCTACTAGCCAGGTTAAACGAAGATTAAAATTCAGCTACCTCATATCATATTTTCATTTAAAAATGTTAATTAAATAATGAAGCCATAGGTTTATGACTTTCTCCTACCACTCAGATGCCTTGAGGTGGATCACAAAACTGTCTCACATCCTTTCATTTTCCCAGAAGTTACACAGGACATGATGATTGCCAGAAGCTTGTAGGCCAAACCCAGTATCCTAATTCAGGCATGTACTTATAAACCATAAAATTCACGTACTTATAAACTAAAACCCCCCCACAAGTGGAACAGATCCTTCCACTTCACCTCAAGTCACTGACACTCCATGGATTTGGTTTTAATCTTGGTCTGCCAGATGGTGACCCATAGAGAGTGAAATCTTTAGAAGAATAAAACTTTTATTAATAAATCTTTCATAGTAAATATTAAAGGACACACATAAAATTACCACTTCACTAAAGGCACTGAATCATTCAGATTTATGTACTGAGCCAAACTACTTCAAGATTACCCAGCCAGACAGCAAAGCCAAAGAGTTTCTTTTGCTGCAACAAACTAAAGTAAAATGCTTTCATTTCTCTCTCTGTCCTCGTTGTTATCATCCTTTTCTCTGCAGATATATACACAATTTAAATGCTTAAAAAAAGTAAATATGAAGATTCATGGGAGAGTAAACTATTAATCAATGAGACTGCGACCACTGGAAACCCTGTCTAAATATTTGTGAGAAAGCTCAGATCTCTACATGCACGTTCTTCTGTTTAAAGACACTGTATTATTCCTACAACTAGAGATATTTTAGATACTTGTAACCCTGTTAGCTCTTAACAGCAAGATTTTAACAGCCTTGTTTTAGTGATGTACAGCACCACTAGCACTTTATCATGTTACTACCAAACTTTAATCTCGATACTCCTCGAGTTGAAGGTGTTTCGGGGGCTGCGAGTACGTGGAGAAGAACCAGAAGAGAAACACTGCCTTTATTCCCGGTTGCACAATTTAACCACCTCTCGATCCAGCTCTTTCCCCCTCAAGTCCCACACCACCACAGAGAGCTCTCACTGCCCGCTCCTCCACCTGCCCCCGGCTTCCGCGGCACCGGGGGCTCCTTCCCCCCAGCACCGGCGGAGCTGCGGNCTCCCCCCCAGCACCGGCGGCCCGGCGGGCGGGCCGGGCGCTCCCGAGGGGCCGCACGGAGCCGCCCCAGCTGCCCCGAGCCCGCGGAGGAGCTGGAGCGGAGCCTGAGGGGCCGCGGGGCCGGGGCAGCGGCGGCCTCAGGGCGGGCGGACACTCACCTTGGCCGCCATGTTGGACAGCGCCGCGTACGGCGCGCGGGAAGGGCCGCGACGGGCGGAGCGAGGGGCCGGGGCGGGACCGCGCTCGGACCGGGCGGGATCGCCCTCAGCCGGCATCGCCC